>CM022485.1:19353208-19570651 GCA_011952105.1 Coreoperca whiteheadi
GGGGGGGGGGGGTCCTGTCACTTTTTTGTTGCAGTCCCAAAAAAGTGAGGAGGCCATAAATGAAGTATGAATGCCATGCTGGAGTCATCCGACAAAAAGGACATCTTCAAGCACAGAAAGAAAAAAAACAACAACATAGCTACATGTCCAGCATGCAGGGCAGTTCAATAACACAACTCTTTTAAAAACAATGAATAGTTTGTAATGAATATAGTCTTTTGTTGCTCAACACAATAACAAGCACACGCATGAGATGAGGTGGCGTCATAACGACAGGCTCTCAATCCTCCAAGTTTGGCAGACAAAAAGAAAGGTAAAAAAAAAGGACCAAAAACATATTGTCGATGGATGCAGTTTTGACAGGAATCTGTACACTGAATTAAAAGTAAAATGATGAAAAAGGGCAAGTTGAGGAACTTCACAGGAGCATACAGTGCTTGCATGCACTTCGTATACTGCGGCATAAAGTTGGATCAACTTTCAAAAATCATATTTTACTCAAACACTGCAAATCTAATGAACAACGATGAAAAAATCTTGACATACAGGCTATGCATAATATACAGAGTATGATAGCAAAAAGTAGATGAAAGTTTTCTGAATATGCTTCTCCAAAATTAAAAACACGGATGACAAAGCCCTCCAAATCTAAAAACAGTCGCAGACTTGAGGAAACTCTGGTTTTCCAAAAGAAAAATGTATAAAATGAAAAAAATCAAAAAAGTTGACAAATTAGTTCTTGGTCTAATAGGCTTTTGCGCCAAATGAAAAAAAAAAAAAAAGTTTCATAGTGAAAACTTTTTTTAAGCGGGGGTGAGTAACTCATCTGATATTCTTTTTTTCACGATAATGTCGAGACTCACATGAAAAACTCCGGGGATGAAGGGTTGTTGTCGCTGCTGGATCCATTTTCTCTGAAGCCGTTGCTGATGAGCTTCTCATACTTTTCTTTGTACGCGTCCCTCTCCCGGACCAGCCTGGAGATCTCCTGCTTTAGGTGATCGACCTGCTGGATGAGTTGCGTCTTCTCTCCCTCCAGGACGTGCCGCTGCTGGACCCTCTTGTACCGGCAGGACTGAGCGTAGCCTCTGTTCTTTAGGGTCCTCCTCTTCTGTTTCAATCTGATCACTTCTTCCTTGCTGACCCCCCGTAGCTGTCGGTTGAGCTCCCGCACTGACATGGTGACCAGCTGGTCGTCTGAAAACCGATCATCCAAGCGCATGTGTGGGTGAATTGTCCCAGAAGTGCCGTTGGACTGGACGCCGGCTGCCTGGTGGTGGCTGCTGCTGTGGTGGTGATGGTGGTGGTGGTGGTGTTGTCCTCCGTTCTGAGCGGCTGCCGCAGCGATGACTGCAGACACCACCGCCGCGGCGGACCCCATCTCTTCCCCGGCCATGGTGCCTCCTGCTGCGGCTGCGCCAGCAAACTGCTGGCCCCTGGTATAGCCATCGAATGACTGAAGCTGGTGAGTGCTGTTGATCAGCGCCTCGACTGCGTCTTCGGGGCTGAAGCCCAGCGCCTCTGGATTCAGCTGCTGTTGATAACCGGACATCCAGTAGAAATCCTCTATGTGCGTCTTCTGCTCGCTCCCCGAGCCCGGACTGGGTGCCGAGAAGCTTGGGGAAGGGGGCACCGAGCTGCACGGCGTGCTCATCGGGGTGGAAGACAAGGATCCCCCGGCGATAAGGCGACTGCACTGGCTGATGTTGCGATCGGGCTCCACCGGCTCCTTTTTCACTTCAAACTTCATCAGATCGAAGTCATTAACATATTCCATGGCCAGGGGACTGGTGGGCAGGTCGGAGTTGCTCATTGCCAGCTCTGATGCCATCCTCTTGCTGCTGACAGTCCTCCAAACGGGGTGAAGCGCAGCTGTCAAACTGGGTTGGTTGGGAAGAACGTGAGCCAGTTTGATTTTTAAGCGCTTGTCTTGAAACTGAAAATGTTAGGTTTTCAGCGTCCTTTTTGCAGCCACGGACTTGCAGGCGTTAGCGCGTAGTTTTTCTTTGCAGAGTCTATTGCACAGACACACCAGTGCCGCGCACAAGAGTAGCGGAGTCCTTTTTCAGCATGTGAAATTCGGCGGTTTTGTATTTCAAACATTTAACACTTTACGGTTTCCTCATGAATACATTGCGCAAGCGGAGAGGGAGAAGAGCCGAAAGTAAGGGAGTAGATGCAGCCTCGCAAGTTATAAGCCGCTGACTGGTAGGGCGATTTTTTAGAGGGATCACACAGCAGATGAGTTTAAGAGCATTGTAGCTGCCCTGACGTCAGGCTGGAAATGGGAAATTGACTCGGACGAAGAGCCAATAGGGTCGCACACTCCGAGAGCTAATTAACATATTAGTACCCTACAGAAACAAAACTTTTCGCAACTGTCAAAGGCCATCAGCTGACTGTCAGCTGGGACAGACTCTTAACTCTTTGGCTACTGTGGCCGCAATTTTAATCTCCGTTTTTATGTGGAGCAACAATTTGCCCTAGTTTAATTTATTTTCATTTCAGTGGAGTGACGCGTGCATGCTGTAAATGCATGAACACGCGAGTCCTTTTAGAGAAAAGAGAGAAAACAAACATAAAGATAGATAGATAGATAGATAGATTTTACATTGATCTAAAATCTACAAAGTGTATCATAAATGTTCACCTCATAATGAATAGAGAGCATTTAACTATTTGTATACATAGACTACTTAATTTTATATCTTAGAATACTTTGCCTGTTTTTAATGCAGCATATGGTTTGTTTCCAAGTTATTATGACAATATCTAATATTTGAGTTATTTTATAGCACATATAACTATATAAAACACAAGTGGCATATATGAATGATGTTGAGTGGTAACTTCAGAAGCAACTGACTAAAAATATGAAAGGTGGCTTGAAGAGATTCATCATGCTTCTGCGCAGCATTATAAAACTCAACACTGCCACCTTTTGGACATGCCAGTGCATGGGATTCCCCTTTAAATCACTGTAATAGCTCACACAAATTTCAAACAAAGAATAAAAGATGTTATAAAGGGATGAAAAACATGCTGTTTGCAAAACACGCACACATACAAATTAAGTGTATCTTTATTTTCTTTTTTTTCCCATTAACATAAAGACACAAATACTCCTTGTGGATTTGAAAGGAGTTATGAAAGTCAGACCTGTGTGGAAGAAGTCATGTGAGTGGAAGTGAATACCAGTGAACCTTGTGTTCCATCCTAACTGATATTATGTGCCACAGCCATAAAAATCACTTTATCTAAGCACTGGCCCGGGCATTGCTATAGAGTCATATAAACCACTCTTGTACATTGCACTTTATCTCAGTTCAGAGGTCTGCTACTTTTAATTGACTCATGTACAACAGTAACGTAAGGCAGTCTGGGTATTCCTAGTTCAAATTTCACTGTGTGTCCTGTATAGCTGGGAGGACATAATGAGCTTGTGGATCAAGCACTGTAAAGAATATGTGTTCAACTGAATATTTTATTTTAGCCTAAGGACACAGGGCCTCGTGCTGCTCTTTATATATATCTATTTCATACATTTACAGAACAGACAACTTAGTTCAATGGTTGAAGTGATACTGACACATTGTTTCAGCAGACTGGCTTGCGAGTGTAACTTTTGATGAAGTTCCTGATATTGAACAGCCTAATGCTAATTTATTCAGCTTGATTCCTATACATTTACCCAAATTCATCAACAAGGATGATAATACTTTAGTATGGGACTTATAACCTTAAGTTTGAGTTCTTGTATCTGCATTAATGGCAAAATGCGATTAACTGATGACACATGGCAGTTTACTCATTCAATAATAATGCAATTTGTTTGGGAAAAGAGTGATGTAAGCTAAACTAAGTCTTCGTCTCGCTGGCCGGTCAGAGTGTTGATTTCTTTTGTGGCCTCTTTTGACATGGTGCTGACAAATAACCATTTCTTTCCTGTGACAAAATCCTATAATCATAGTCTGTCTCTCTCTCTCCTTCCAAGTGTATGATCTCATCATTGCGACGATGTGTATTTTTAGATTCCTGGGTGCACACTATTTAATGATAGGCCAAATCAGTCACGTCCCTGCTGCCAAAAGCTGTGGAAGATGATCCTGCCAATCAGCCAGATATTTTCATAACCATAAGGAGTTCAAAACTTTGCTATGGGTATCCAAAACTACAGCTAAGATACTGTCTTTCAGTTTTCTTTTTTTTAAATTTAGTGGAAAAACTCTCTTTTTCTGTCTGTCTCTCTGTGCCGTGTATCAATATGATGTCATAACTGCTATAGAATGTGCACAAACATACTGACATATACGTATCTTAACAATGGCATTTTGATCACAAAGAAGACACAATTGTAAAATACATATTTTAATATTTTAAATATTTGTCTGCTATTGTTACTTGTGTAGCAGAGAGGTTAGCAGACTGTTTATAAAGGACACAAAACTTAAGTTTACCACACACATACGTATCATTGGCAGCTACGGAATGTTCTAGTAAAGGGGTAAATGGATGCATCTGCTTGCAAGTTAATGCAACTCTGCACGTGTGACTCAAACAAAACTCAAATAGAACCCTATTGTTTTATTTCCATTCTGTTGCTTTGTCATCTGTTTGGGCTTACCTGTTCATGGGAAGGCACAGCAGTGGCCCGTTCCCTGGGGTACGGCCACAGCAGAGCGAGACTAATACACAAACGAAGGGAGAGCTCATTAGTCATGACAGAAGAAAGTGGCGGACCTAATTTAGCTGCTTTTGTCCCTTTGAAGTTATTGATGATGCGGCGCTGAGAGAGATCTACATAGAGAGGATCGGGTTGCTGTGAAGAGAACTTATCAAACCAGGAAGGAATAGGTTTTCGTGACAAGGTGGAAGACCAAGACAAAGATGTGAAACATTACAATATCATTAAAAGGGCCAATCCTATTTATCATACTTTTTGGTAATTTCTTAAACTGGAGACTTTTTGAAACCACCTGAAACAGAAGAGTGTGGTTGTTAGAGCACTGTAGCAAATATGGCGTTCTCATCATTAATGCTGATTAGGTTTGGTGGTCTCACCATTGCAAAGTTCAGAATTACTAAATCAGAGTTAACATACGCTTTTTACAACGTGATACATTTTCAGTGTAGCCTATGTAAAACTGCTGTGCCAAGTACTGGACTGACTAGTGAGAAATTATCCTCTGGCGTTGATTGAATATTGTATTTGCAAATCCAAAATTTTAAGAACATCCTCAAGAGCTACCTTGGAACATCTTATTGTTTTTAAAGCCTCAAAATAGGCCCTTAACAATGAGGTTATAGGCCTATTTTGAAAAGACAAAAATGTGTTAAGATTGCAGAATGCATTACATACATTTCTTTGCAGTGTGATGTGACTTTGATACCACAGGACGACTTCTGTTTTTTTTTTCATGCAATGGTTTAGGGACAGTCTAAGTTGTTGGATTCAAACCCCTTCCCATGTCACTTTATTGCCATAAATAGCATGGTATTGGCACAGATTAAGTATTTCTTTTAAAGTGATCAGGGATCTAATGTACCCCTTTACGCACTTACAAACTTTGACTCATGCTCCTCATTAACCTGCAAGGGCTCAGGGCTGAAATTAGCAAGTGTTTAAGGGCTTTTAAAGAAGTCTTTATGCATACTTTCCATACGTCTGCAGACTTTGCTTAAGAGAAAAACTAACAATTCATAGTGCAGAGACATTAAAATAGCAGAAGGAGTCAGAAAGATGAGATTTTCCTTTGTTAACCAGCACTATGTTTGTGCACTTGTTTATCTTATGATTGCAGGATGGTGACTTCCAAATACTTGGTTTGGTTCATCAAAACTTTTAAACAGGGAGCAAACAACAAACCCTCCAGTTCCTTAAACTAAATCAGTCTGAAGTATCACCCTTTACTGTCCTCAGAAATGCTTTTGTCCAGGTAACGTGACTTCACAAAGTGTTGTCCCACTGCCCATACAGAGTTTGGAGCACTCAGATGCTTAAGATGATGTCACAGGTGTGGGTTCGATGCTTAAGGAGGACACTGAAACTGGACCCAGGTTTTAGTCTACAGTGATTTGTCAATACGCACACTGCGATGGGGATAGTCTCAGAGCAACGGACCAGGCAAAGTTTTTATTAAAGAAATCATAATCACTCAATTTTAAAATCAACCTTATTAGAAGTAAACATCAGGGTGCAGTCCCAGAAATGTCCTCTCTGTCCTGGGTGAAGGAAACTTAACACAGGAGAAAGTGAGGAATTATATGATGTCAAATTTACAAAACAATTCCACATACTTCCAATGTACTGACTGCTTGTCTTGAGTGACACTTAACTTATTTTAAGTTTGTAGCGATAAGCAAGTCATCTGTCAATAGCTTGCGATTATCTTCTGAGAAAATACTTTGAAATGTAAACAAATTCAATCCTTTAACCTAAACTCAGCAATAACATGAAGAGGGTCGTTTAGATTAGTGGTGGTGTCGGTCAGAACTCGTCTCATTCTGGTGAGCAATAGAGGCGACTGTGTGGAAAGAGCAGAGGTCAGTGAGTTGTTTGCTGTATGTCTGTTAGACTGTGTGTTTGTCTGCGTCCATGTGTGTGGTGGTTGTGAGGGTTTCTCAGTTCCAGACAGGGCTGGATAAGACCATCTAATCAGCCTCTTTGCATTCCAACACTTTTGCGGGCCGCCCCTAACCTGAGCCTATTACTGTATCCATGTCTGCATTGGTGAATACCTGATAGCTGATAGCACCTGCAAGCACACAGGCAGTGTAGGTGAAAGAATGGACTCACGTAGCTTTTAATCTGACAAAAACACTTAGTGTGAGCACTGTTCTTTACTTTAAAATGATGATGACAGAAACTCTACCCGTGCTTAACATGTCTACTATCATGAAGAACTGGTATTGCTCTGGGGCAATGCAATTCCATCAACAGTTTAGTGAGAACAACAAAGCTGGAATATCAATTTTCACCCCACCAACAGAATGTGGGCACAGCCATGTCATAATGACCTTAATCCATTAGTCAGAAGGAGGGTGAGGCTGAGAAGGGTGTGACAGAGGACAGAGCAGACAAAACAAGGTCAGGAGGAGAGCAGATATGTAGTGTGAGGTAGATTTTGGATGGCCTTTCTGACACTGGTGGAAAGTATTTGTTAGCCTACAGCTAGTGGGCTTTGTGACTAGAGAACTCTAGCGTATGACCCCGATCTCGTATCAGTTCTGTGGCTTGATGCCGAAGGACCAGCAGTAAACCAGTGAATGTGTTACAGTGCTGTGAACAGAAGACTCGCACATGTTTTCTAGACTGTCTCAGTGTCACATGACCAGAGGTGACGTAGAGTTTTGAGGTTTAATCTGTCGTATTATTCCACTTCCCGTTCCAACTGAATATTTGTCAAGATAAATAACATGGTTTGCTAATTAATACTGTGTGGCCTGTAAATGTAGGCTCCTCTGTTTACTACATGTAGAGTAATCGAAGAAGACTGGTCAATATTGCACAAGAGTTGGCAGAGTGGCTTGCATATTAGCCATAATTATATTCACATGAACATAATGTATTGATTTACTGTCATGTGTAAGGTTAATGTGTATAGCAATTTAATGGTATATTAACTGTTGGATAGCTTTCCAGGGTTATCTCCTTTAGGTGTCATTGATGCTTTCAAGCGACTTAGACTTTCATCTGTGTGTGTGTGTGTGTGTGATGCTTGTGCATGCCTGTTTACCTGTATGTCTCTGCGTGTGCATGCCAGTGATAGTGTTGTCGGTGCATGCATTTGTATGTGTGCGTTTGTTATTTGAGTTACTACTACTTTACATGTTAGTTAATTATTATTATTGTTTTTGCATGATGAATTTACTGTTTTAGAATTGAATAATATACAGAAAGGAGCAAATTATTTTGTGCATTAATGCAAATTAACATAAATACTGGCCACAAAGTTACCAACACCTTGTGGGTATCAGGGATATTGTATTGGCTTGCATTGGTTGTATGTAAAGGCATTCATAATACTGTGTCCACCTCCTTTAAGTTATCCACAGTATACAGGGCCAATAGGATGTGCAACAATATATGCAGGAGTTGTCGCCTCCTACACAAGTCTCTGGCAAGTCTCTAGCCTCCTCCCCCCAGCTGCTCCTGTGCCCTTGAGCTACTATAGCCTGCAACTGACACTAACAGTAAAGTACAATTTTCACAATTACAGAGAGTTAGCAAGATTATTACAGCAGAGATCCAATAGAAATATCAGAGAACAAGACTTTTTAGCCTCTTGAGCCGACATGTCTTCTAAAACTCTTTAGCCCTTTTGTCTATTGTTGAGTGGATGGAAATGTGTGGAAAAAGCAACAAAGAAATGTGTGCTGAGTTTGTGTGTGTATGGGGTTGGTAGGGATGGAAGATAACAGACGAACCACAAGTCCACATGTACAGTAAGCAAACAGACAATCACACTAATCTAATGTTTTGATGTTGTTTATTAAATCATGGATATTACCTATTCTATGGTGTTTTCCGATTAATTCCTTATCTCTTACATGGTCATTACACTGAACTTAATGAGACCATCTCTTCACTGTGTTCAACACAGTGTTTGTCAAATATGCCAATACAGGCCAATGACTTAGTCAAGATATACAGAAGCAACAGCTACCTGCCTAAACCACAGTTTGATAAAAGCTACAGAATTTCAAGAAGGGTTACCAAACACAGTCTGTCAAGGGGCCTAAAGTCTTATTCTTCTCTTATACAACAGAGAATGTAGACGATGATAATATTATTTTTAGAACAGACAGATGATTGCTCAGTGTTGAAAGGTGGATGCATATTAGTGCATGAATGATCAGGATGCTGTTGATGGCCCTTTTGTCTTGTGTTCCTCTGCTATCAAAGATAGCTCCAATCACAGTACACATCACCTCCAGACTAACAAGTAAATAGAAACACACAAGCAGACACAATGACACAAACCTACTCCCAAATGCATGCATGGTTACACACATGCGCATGCTCATAGCCTAATGAGAGATTTTCTGACCTTTCTTCATGTACCCCTGGAGAATATTGATGAATCCCTTTTTAAAAATAACTCTCGCCTTGTAGGGTCATTAAATGATTTACAGTTATTTCACCAACACATAATTATTACATTTATTATGTTGGACTGTAAAGGGTTGGGCCATTGTGGTAGGAGGTGGACCTTTTACCACACAATAGAGGTGATTAAAAGTTTATTTTAAGTGAATACACTGTACTTATGTTCCACTCAGAAGTTAACATCAAAGAAAAGAGTTTACAGCTTTTACAGTGGTGTATTAACCACTATAAAACTAAACCTGCAGCATCTAGGGTGCATTGTCTGATTTGCGAAAGAAAACCTATTAGGGGAGAAGGAGAGAGCACAACATTTTAGCGTGGGCTCTGGGTAATCATATCCCATAATATCCTGCAACTTTAAAACTCTGGTCCTAAATTTCAACCATTTCTAATTGTAGGATTTGCAATGACATTTCAATCTTTTATTGTCATACAATGTAAACCTTTATGAAGAAAACCTCTGTCACAATGAAACGTGAGTGGATGAATTTTGTCCCCTCTCAGATCATTCCTATTACCCGTGTCAAATCAGACATAATCTAACTTAGTGAGCAAAGTAATCACAGGTAATGTCACGCATGGTCTTGTGGCAAAAAGACTAATGGTCACATTCAAATCGCAAGGTTATGCAATAATCCTAATCAGAGCCATCGCTGACCTGCAAATGTGCATCACGTGCTTCACTCTGCTACCAATATCATTACGAATATTATTAAGGCTTTTGTGTGTTTGAATCCTGTGACCTGTGTCTGTTCCTAATAATGATGTCGTCTCAATTGTTACACTGCTAAGCTGGTTAAAATGTCATCTGGCTGTGACTGTGAGCATGGCCCTTCAAACACTCCCAGTGGGTGATGCACTTAGTGTTCATTTGAGCCCTGCGTTGAGCACCCGGCATTAAAAACCCGACTGAAGCCCAAATGAAGATGATTTAGATGAACTCATTTGAGGAACATTTAATTACCATTGAAACATAATTGAATGTTTATCTGAAGTGCTGAGTGACTCCTAATGAAATGAGAAAGACTGGTGTGATACTGACGAGGCTGTGCACAGATGCTGAGAGGCAGGCCCATTCTCAGTGTACAGGACAGATAATGAGATCAGAGAAGCATCCGCTGGATAAATAAATTCATCACTGCTAAATTATCCTCAAAATTGCAGGAAAACAATGCTTAGTGGACTACTGATCCTCTTGTCACCGTCCTATTGTTGTGACCAACAGTAGTTCACAATGCAGTGTAAAGTTAATGAATTCTAAAATGTATGTAGCTGTTTAGTTTAAACAGAGAGAGTCGCATTTAACAGAGAAATAGGTGAGTAAGGGGTAAAAGTCCCTTCCTCTGGACACATGTTGTTAAACTGAGGCTACTATTGGCCCTGCCATAATAGCCTGCATATTTCATGGCCTTTGGAAATTCCCACATCACCATATCCTCACACCTGCACCAGCCATTACAGGGATCTCAATATCCCTCTGCTCTCTAAGTGTGCATTTGTGCATGTGTTTGTGAGGAATCTGAGAGACTGTGAGGGCCTCCACATGTGTATGCAAGTAAATATGTGTCAGTCTTTACGAGTGGCAGAGGCAGCAGCTGCTCTCTCTGTGGCCCTCTCCTAGTGTCTGGAAGGCCTCAAGGAAGAAGATGCCAAACAAATCTATCTTTTAAGCTTCTTGTACTCTTGAAACAAACAGTCAAAACAAAGATACAGATAGAATATTTAAAAAATAAAAACCCACTCCTGATGTTCTTTTGCTTCTCTGCTTTCTGTCTCATTCTCTGCCTCTGTTGAGCTTTTCTGAGAGAGCCTAGTTAGTAGTCGTTTGTCAAAGTCTATTCTGTATTTGTAACAGGGCTTCAACATAAAGCAAGCGGAAGCTAGTTGGTTAAATGCCGGTGACGCTATTATAAGGTTAAATCTAGAGTATACAAGCCTGCAGTCTGTATGGTGAGAGCATTTCCTGCAGAACAATGAGTCTCCAAGCTTGTCTGACAGAGGCAGAGACAGAGAGGGAGATAGGGGGAGAGAGTGAGGGAGGGAGAAACAGAAAGTGAGAGATCATCATTGCACAATGTGTACATTTGCATCTATACTGCTTGGCAACTCACCTGATGATGTTCAAATTTCTTTACTTGCAAACATAACACATGATGGTAATTCTGAGTCAGTGGTGATTATATTTCAGTACATCTTGATACCCTTTGCATCATGGCAGTGAGGCCGTACATATAAACACACCACAGATTCAACACCGGCCGCCAAACATTGCGTTTGGTGTATTTTTTTAATTACGTTTTTTAACGCTATTTAAATCACGCAGCGTATTGTTCAGCTGCATTTCCTTTCCCTGCTCTCCCTCCACCCATGTCACTCACGCGTCTCACATACACACACACACACACAGCCTCTCCCCTCCGTGCACACCGCGTCTGTCTCGCCTGTCATGAAAACGAGATGATCCCTGGAAGCGTAGCCTAGCCTATTTGGTGCAGAGAAGACGGCTGGTGAAAGTTCACGAAAGGTTGGTCGCATGTCGGCTGTAAGAACAAGTAGTATAAGGTGTGAAATGTGTACTACAGCTATGGGAGTTGTATATAGTGTGAATTGTGTATAGTTCTATCTAGTGATGTGTGTTTTAGTACGACTTTGTATAGGCGTGAATCCCAGTTTTGTATTTACTCCAATTAAGTTCTGTGTTACATAAATTATTCCAGTTCAGCGGAACAGTTTTTCTTTTTTTTGCTGACTTTATTCATCCTTATAGGAGCTTTCTGGTGTCGTCAACACTGCAAATCAGGATTTCTGTGCCTTAAAAGAGTCAATCTGAAACAATCGCTGTGTTTTAAAATCTAAGGTCCTCAAAAAGAATTGTCTGAAGCATGGGGAACATGTGCACTCTAATCCCAACAGTTTAGACTCCTGCCAGCCATTGATTCACAGTACACTAACCTTACTCCATGCAGACTAACGGATGAAAGATGGTACATTTAGAGTGTGTCAGTCACAGTCATTTCAATATTACTAATGTTTCTGTATTCAAAGTTTTTTTCAAAGGTTTAATTCACCTTTGTATATATGAGTAGGTACCAACAGTTCAATGAGTGAATGACCAAATCAAGAATATTTAACTCTGAGGCCATACACTGTTTAATGTTCAGTAGAGGTTAAAATGCAGACAATTTATCAAGATTATTCCTACATTATGTGTATCTAGCCAGTAGTTCTGTTGTAGCTGTTGGTAAGAAATCTCATAGGCTAATTCACATGTGACAGGTCTGGATCTATTCCTTCAATAGAAGTATGATAGATATTCAACTTCTTGTCATCACATGAATGCATTCATACCCTGACTCTACCCATATATATATATATATGGGTAGAGTCAGGGTATGAATGCATATATATATATATATTAACAGTACCAGTCAAACGTTTGGACACACTTACCGATTTACTTGAAAAAGACAGTGTGTCCAAACTTTTGACTGATACTATATAAATGGGGAAACTCTTACCCACAAGTATGCTATACATGTATACTACGAGAATTAGTGTAATTCTCAAGATAGACATCACATGGTTGTTGTACATTCAGACCAGTCAGACCAGTTAGTCAAATGACTCTCTGTGCTGGATGCACTTCCCATGGAGACATAGGGAGTAAATTGGCTAATAAAAGCTCATAATCTTAATTGTAGTTCGTGACTCCAGAGTTCTGGCGTTGGAGTGCACATGGACAATGACACCCAGTTGTCAGAGCACATCCTCTAACCAGGCTGACATTCCAAACAGCAATTACAGCACCGGGCCCACCAATCCAGACCAAAACACCTACTCACAAAAACAATGGGCATCACTGTTTGCACACAAGGGAAACCCTCTTTGGACCCTCTTCGTTCCTCTTTCCCCTCCCCCCTCTGCTCCTGGTCCAATCTTGCTATTAATCTTAATTCATTCATTAGAAGAATTCTCAGTCATTGCATGTTCTCAAATTAATGTAATGGCCATGACAACAGGTCAGGTCTTGGCAGCGTGTTTGCTGTCAGGGATGTCTAGATTGCAATTGATGTGAGTTTCGGATTTCTTTGTGTTTTCAAAGTTACTCTGTGATAATTTGCCTGCAGCCCCATCACGTTTGCATGATTGGTGTTGTTTGCTTTTGCTTCTGTAAGTCCCAATATAGATAACAGAAGGCACATCTGTCTAGTCATAACAATAGCATTTGTCAGAGGGCCTTTTTGTTATAAGTACTATGTCTGTAGCAATATATCAAATAAAAAAGTGTTTGATATAAAGTGTGAGTTGGGATGTAAAGTAATGTGAAGGAGACATAGCACTGTAACTGTTTTGTCAAAACAAAACATACTTGCCAGGTCATATGAAGCTGGATGCTGTCTACCTTTCCCGACAATTCCCAGACACATTACGTTAATTTTCTCAGTTTTTTTAAGACACATAAAACTAAAAAAGTCAATGCTGTCCAAATGTTTGTATTTCATACACACGGCCATTATTCACACCACGTTATTATGTGTTAATGGCCTGCACCGCAATTTTGTGAGCAAAATCTGGTTTGTTATTCAGTGTGAGATTAAATATCCCAGATGTAATGGAAATAGCATTAGTCCTACTGAAGTCTTTATGTTTTTATACCTTTTCTCTGAAAACAGTGCATGTTGACTAGACACAGTGCTGCTAGCAACCATTTAATCTAGCCACTAATTACACAGGGCATAGATTTAGTCCAAATTAATACATATGTCATATGTAACGACAGCTCCTACAACAGAGTTTAGGGTGATGATGTTGAAATAATGAGACTGATTCATTCACTATTTACAAGGCCATGTCAAAGCCGCTCCGATCAATGCCGATCAATGAGTAAAATGATTTGGCAAGTACTCAGCCACAAACAAAGTGAAAAATGCAATAAATCAAACATCCCACTCTTCAAGTTGCATTGCATCACAAATTGATGGAAGAATTTATGTCTGTCACGATCGTGTTTGCTGGTGGCTTCTTTTCAAACCATCTGCAGCAAAGCTAGCTCACTGGTGGGCCATGCAAGAACCAAGTCTTGTGCAACGCTCCTTCAAAAGAACATTTGTTCACCATCTGTGACCGCTGCTCCCACTCCATGCAGAGTTGAAGCAAAGATGCAGCACTGCTCACTTTCTTACAATGCAGAACATGTTCCCGCTGGATTTTTTTAACCTTCTCCCTCCCACAAAAAATATTAAATATAAACAATACATCAACTATATCTATGACAGTGAATCGCCAGCCTTCTCTGGGATCATGAAAACATAATAACTGCATAAATGTAACCCCCTTTTTTTTATTACGAAGACCCCTGGCCAGTACAGTGTGTTTTGATGACAGCTATGTATTTCCCGTTGCACACTATTCAGGCTCCAGCTGGCTGTTAAAGGTATTAGTCCAGGCTGGAAATATTGCAAGAGTGCCAGGTAGACTCACATGTCCACACACAGACAAACTTCAGCTACAGAATGGCAGGGGAATGGATCCATTAGAGACCCCTACATTTTATTTAATATAAGTGTTCGTGATTAAATGTCCAATGGAGGACTATATTGATTTCACATGCTTACCTGCAGATATTTGCAACATTGAGCACAAACGCTTTTACTTACTAAATATTATATTCTAAAGTATTTTCTATATACTACACCATTTAAACTTTGTCCCCGCAACAAACTTTAACAATAGTTAGTCAGAACTCTAATAACTCAGGCCAGACTATGAGACTGTGACTCAGACTTGTATGATCCCTTAGCAATATCAACATAGAGAGCAAATGGAGATATGTCTGTTAGCTTTCTCTCTTTCAGGGCACTTACATTCACACATGCCCAATCTACACTGTGTCATTGTCCAGTGCTGTGGGATCTCTCACCTCGTTTCTTTCTTTCCTCTTTTGTTTGGTTAAGCGGGGGCCAGAGGTTTGGCTTTGTCTGTGTAGGTGGAGTTTTGGAAATCTGACTGGTTTAAACTGCCTAGTGACAGTTTGCTGTACACCAATTGGAGGCTACGCTGGGACTGAACACATACATAAATAAGCCTGTTAGACAGTAAACTGTAAATGCTAGAAGGTGTAATCCTGATTCTGCATATGAAGTTGACAAAAAGTTCAGCACCAAACTATTGGAATACCAAGAGGGGAATATATGTATCCTGTGTTTTGTCCTGTGGATTGTACAATAATTTGATTTTTTAATTACAAAACCTAGGTCCAATAACAGTCAAGCATGCTGATAACTGAATTATCAAAGCAAACAACCAAAGTTCAGTCATACTTCAATGTATTGATTCTTTGATAGTCTGAGTTTAGTTACATTGTTTATTTTGTGACAATCTTCTTCATTTCTTGTAAACTTGGTTGTATGAATGTTAATGTGCGAATGTCTGCCCACCCCATGACAAACCCTCTTTGCTCCCATAGACATGTTGACACGTCTGAGGTTCCTCAGTCTTTCCCATCTCATTACCCATAATTCCTCTTCATTACTCAGCCTGTGGATGGTGAGCTCAATTACCCATGGTTGGAGCTAATTCACCCTGTGTCACTCAGAATTTGCCATAAGAGGAGTTACAGATGCCAAAGGGAAGGCTATGGTGCCTGTTTCATTGTCAGTGTATCTTCACAGGTCAAAACATTTGGACCGATCTGAAACAGACCAGGGGAAAACCTACCTGCACCCAACGTCCATAAATTGTTTTTTTTTAAAAAGACCCCATCTCAATAGATTTATGGGTAATTAGACCTGATCCAAAATGCAGTCAATTTGAACAAACCCAAACAGAAAAGACCAACACTGGCAGCAGCATGATGCATCACCATTGAATAAGCAGCGGCAATGAAAAATAATAGATAAGTACATTACACTTCACTTCATGGTTAAGACGCTCTTGATCAGAGCTGATAGTGAGACTTATTGACACACAGAACCAAGACTTGCGGCACCCTACCCAAACCAGTTAGACTGAAAATCATTTGGATCCGGCACTTGGGTCCCAGGTTGGATCTTGGACACAAGGAACTGAGTGGACCAGTGAAGACCAGTGTTCTGGGCCCCACTCTGCATCCATAATACCTCTGGGATTTAACAGTTAACAAGATTTACTATATAGTATCAGTGATCAAGCTCTAGTTGCATTTTTCTATCAAGTAAAAGATGTGCAGTTGATCACGGTATAAAATACTATAATAACCTGATGTTGTGCCCTTTACATAATTCACATTACAATGTTACGAACTCCGAAACCCATGTACATAAGTACATAAACACACTGAGTACTGACTGATTTGTACTGTAAATGACGTGTTATGTGGAGTTTTGCTCAAGGGCAGGATTACAGTCAAAGGCAGAAAAGACTGAAACTTGGGCTAGAGGAGCACAGCTAGGAAAGGAAAACCAAGCTGGTTTAATGAGAGGTCAAAGCTCATTCTGGGTCAAGTACCCTGCCTGGGGACTACATGTTTAACACACTCCCCAGGGAAAAAGAGGGACAGCGCAATATCTGACAAGATCAACAACATTGGCCTAATTAGAACAAACACAGACACCGGGGACCAACCATATCTCCGAAGAACAAAAGGAACAAAGAGAATCTCCTCGTGTGTTGTTATTGTTTTGAAATAAACTTATTTCCTTGAATTATCTTTTCCTTTCCAGTTAGTGCAGTAGTCTTCACCACCAACAAGGATTTACCGTCTGGAGTGTAATTTGGAAAAGGCTCCTTGAGGAAACAGCCTCCTCAGGGGGAAATACAATTAGTCCTTCAACAAACAGCACGGATCAGTCGCTTTAATTAAACACCCTCCCCCATCATTGTCTCATCCCTCTTCCCTCACATTCCCTCTCCTCCCTTTCTTCTCTACTTTTTCTTCTCTCTTTTTAGAGGTCCGGATTTTATTCCTAGGCCAGATGACACCCTAATAATTTGTTGTGTGGCCTGGTGAGCTCCTAACCAGTGGATTAGATGGATATTGGTCTGTGGGGTAGTTTGTGGAGTTAGCGCTAACAGGATTTACCATCTACTGAGTATATCAAAGGCAGAGTCCTGCGCTAAGCACTAAGCACTTTACCAAATTAAAAAGTGACCCCACAGGTGGGTTCTCTGCACTGTTTGTGCCGATGGGCCATGATGCTAATTGCTTTCTAACTCTGTTACGAGTGCCATCAAATTACACTCGTCAATTGGAGTGAAGAGGGGTGTATGGAAGGTCTGAGAGCATATCCCACTGATCACTGCTGTGTGCTTTACTTCTGTCATTATTGCACACTGGGCATTGAGTCAGATACAAACAGAGCAAAACAGAGCTCTCTCTCTTTCTCTGGATTAAAGGGACAGTTCACCCAAACATGAAAAATAAATATTTATCCTCTCACCTGTAGTGCTATTTATCCATCTAGATTGTTGTGGTGTGAGTTGCCGAGTTTTGGAGAGATCGGCAGTAAGATAATCCACAGTCCTTGTTGTGGGCAGTTTCATGTAGGAACTATATAGGTACTGTAATGTTTTTATAAATGTTGTGTATTTTTCCTTTTGTTGTGAAGCACTTTGTGATTTTTATCTGTGAAATGTGGTATACAAATACATTTTACTTACTTTACTTACGTACTATTTTTTTTTTTACCAAACGACACCCACAAACTGTAGTACCACGCAGAAGGAAGCATGCATCTATTCATCTTGTGGAGATTAGTTTATAGCTAACTGATACTGCTAGCTCACCTAGCACCACTGAGCTAAATAACGTTAAAGCTCAACCAAGGAGGACACCATTAATGTTGGTACCCTGCACTATCAATAGCACGAGCCTCTCGTCCATGAGTAGATGCATGCTTCCTTCTGTGCTGTGATACGGTTGGCGGGTGTAGTTCGGTAGCAAGAAAACAGTTCCTACACGAAACTGCTCACAACGAGGTCTGTGGAGTATCTTGAGTAACCAGGTCATGATATCTGGGATGAGACATTGCTGAGTTTTTCAGATGTATTTTTTGATGCTTTGAGCACCACTAGCCAAGTGCCATCTAGTCCCATTATATTCGAGAGAGGGCAGACATCTCCATGGCCAATATCTCCAAAACTCTGCAACTCACAACAAAACAGCCTGGATAGATAAATAGCACTACAGGTAAGAGGAACAAAAATATTTTTGATTTTAGGGTGAGCTGTCCCTTTAAGGTTGCCATGTTTCTATTTCTCACAAAATTCAGAAATGTCCTTTTAAAAGAGATTTTAATGTTATCCACACGCTTTGTCATCTTTTTATTACAATGTAGGCCAATTAGGAACAGCCCTGCTAAGCAATCTTTCAACTTTTTCAGATAAATACTGTATAGAGGTCATGGTCTACATTATTCACATTCTATTCTAGAAGATCAGAAGGTTAACGAGGTTAAGCTGCAAACAGGCAGCAAAGAAAAAAAGCCTAGAAAGTAGGTGAAGTACAGTAGGAGAGAAAACAAAACTGAAACACCACAGGAAACTACTCAACTCATCCTTTGTGTGGGAATGTGCTTAAGTGTTATATGTATCTGATTGTTCTGCGTGTGTGTGTGTGTGTGTGTATCTAAGTGTGCGTGTGTATTTTCTTCAATGTCATGTGGTAAAACAGTGAGAAGAAGCCAGGATGTGATGCAGCATGTTCGCACATAACATCCTGTGATGTTGGGGAACCCCACAGTTGTCTTTCACCTATAGATTGTGTTAAGACACTAGAATATTTTCTGTGCTGGTACTGTGTAAAACAAGTTTACAGGCCTGTGATTGTACAGCATTTACTCTTCTGAAGTACAAATGAGCAAGACACTGAACCTCACTGTACCAGCTCTAGGGCTGCTGCTTACTCTTCAATCTCATGCAGCTGCAAAGGGGGAAAATAAAAAAGATACATTTATAAATTAACTTCAAAATCACTTTTTATAAAGACAACATGTAGTATTTCCTTTGTATTTGTGACCAACTACATTCTTTAATCATGTTTTCTTGGTTTGGCACGTGTGCGGTAGCTTCTGTGGTTGTGCTGATCTGACATAAAGACTTTCATGGAAGTTCTTTTGTAGCCCAGTGAACCCATAAACTCAGTTTAGTGAGTGACATGAGCTGGGTCAACGGATGAGGGTGTGACAGCTGTACATGTTGCTTTACTGGCAGTGCAAGGCGTACCTTTCCTGGAAGAGAAACAAAATAATGGGGGAAGAGAACAAAGAGAGAACTGACTCCTTCAGACAACCAGATCAGACAACACACCTGTAGCAGGAGCGAGTGCCATGGTTAGGGTAGTAATTCTACTAATTACTAATTCTAATTGTACTCTAATACCCTTGTGGGCACGAATCGAGGCAAGGAGTTGGAGATACAAATACATGTATGTGTATGTATGTATATATATGATAGATGGGGGGAGATATTTCACAGGCAGCAAACAATGATGCAGTTAAATCAAAAATTAAATAAATATAGTCCTTAATATTGATATTGTCAAATTTACTGTGTTGTAGGCTAGGGAACTACCCCCTCTCAATTTTCTCAGTTTCACTCCAGCAAGGCGTATGCACAACAGCTGTTTCTCTCTGCTTCTTTCAAGTGTTGTGATTTTCATTTATTTGACTGCTTCGGGGCACCGCACCTCTAGTGTGGCATACCGCACGTCTGGCATAAGCAGGTCTTAAATAAACAAAAGGCCCCTGTTATACACCCTGTTATACACCATGCAACAGAAGAGAGAGAAAGGAGGGGGGGGATATCAATCTGTCACCTGAATTAGTGGATTACTCAAACTAACCATTCAATTGTCATTTCTTATAAAAGGTATCAACTTGAATATTAACTTTATTTTGACCAGTGCTATAGTTGACTCAGGTTATAACAAAGCATTTACTGTAACTCAGTATTGCATATTCTGAGCTATGGTGCACAATACGCTCAGAGAGAAGATGCAAGGGTCGTGGGGTACAGTGTTGGGCATTAGCAAATTATGGACGTGTTCAAGTTATGTGATTTATTTTTTAAGTAGTGTAAGAGATTACAATTTGAAATTCAGTAGTAACATCACAGTTAATAATCCCAATAATGGAGAGACTGGTTCGAAAGACAGTCCCAATGTGAATAGTGAAGAGAACGTTCGCTTGGTGCAGTGGCTGGAGCTGCAGTGTGGCTGCTATCCTTTACCAAAAGAGGAGGAATATGCTTTGATTATCCTTTAAAAACATCTTGCCCAAGACTGCAGGTGTATGCTAACACTAACTTTTGATCCTAAAATAAAAACAGTAAACACAGTTCAGTGGATGTCGAGGAGAAAACAAGACTTCCCGAAAGTGGGAATATAGCTTTCTATAATTATAAATATTAGATTATTGTGTGAGAAAGAAGACTGACATACAAACAGGTATTTAACTTGGCCACTTATCTATTAATGAAAACGCTACAGCATCTTACTATCTTATGTGTTGACATTTAGAGTAGCTTCTTGAGTCTCTAGTTTCGCAGTTTTCAAAAAGAAAGGTTGAGTGTTCTTGCATCAGATTTGATATAAATAGATGTGTCATGCATGGTATCATAAAATATGAGAAATGGCAAGCAGGACAGAAGATTTTTGGGGGTGTTTTTGCACATAGAGTATGGCAAAATGTGTGTTCATGTGTGTGTGAATGTGTGTGTGTGTGTGTGTGTGCGTGTGTATGTGTGTGTGTCACAATGCTTCAACACAGATGTTTCGCGGTCTGTACCTCTACATGCAGAGGCGTGTCCTAGTCTGGGATTGCTGCCAAGACAGGAAGTCTCTCTCTTAACCCATTGTGTTCTTGAGGCACTAAGGGGAGAGGTACATCCAATAACTCTTCAACGAGGAAGGGTCAGAAGAATGATATTTCCAGTGGGAATGTGAAGGGTTAATTTTACAGTAACCACTGCATCCACTGAGCTGATGTTCCTTTGCTTTCTGCAGCTGGTGGCAACAATCTGTCCACACTCTTAAGAAAACAATGATGGCTGTGCACACGTGGCGATGTTGGACATCTGTATAATATACTAAATGCAGTACTAGATAAGTAGCATTTGACTTGTGGAATGAAAGAAAACATTGACTATGACGTACACAAGTTTTGGCACTGACAACAATTAACAGCATTGGCTAACATTCACACTCATGGATTTGCTGACTATTGACCAATCTCCAGTTAAAGTCTGTAACAAGTTGACGGGTTTAACATTAAGCTTTGATAATGTAGCATCATTATTACAATAAAGGAGCTGAACTCAGGTCAAGTTT
Organism: Coreoperca whiteheadi; assembly: GCA_011952105.1. Lineage (NCBI taxonomy): Eukaryota > Metazoa > Chordata > Actinopteri > Centrarchiformes > Sinipercidae > Coreoperca > Coreoperca whiteheadi. The sequence goes on from CM022485.1 coordinate 19,374,622, forward strand.
CCTGTGGCAACATGGTGGGCAAAGCAACCCAGTGGTCTGGCAACTCCTGTTCCACCAAGGGGATTTCAGGCCTCAATGGCATCTCACTTTAAGGTGCTAATGCTCCTTTTAATCATCACATTTAACTACAAACCATCCATTGTTTACTGAATATCATTGTACAGTTTAAAAGCTAAAAAGAGACGTCATCCACAAGCAGCAGAGAGGCCTTGTAACATCGCTGATGTATGCATTCTCCAGATATTTCAACAGCTATCAGTTTGATTTCTCCTTCAATTTTAAGAAATACGTTTTTTTGTCCTATTCCGTAGCCTGCCCTTCCGCAAATCCTAAACTCTATTTCTCAGAATTGAAGGAGAAATAAAAAACTGATAGCCGTAACATTAACCTTAATCTTATTTCTGAATTATCAAGGACACTTTCGTGTTTTAGTTTTGAGGACTGTTGAGGGCATCATTGAATGAAATTCTTAACATGTGAATTAACAGTGAGGAAAATACTTCCGGGCAGTGGGTCCTTGGTTCTCCAATGGAACTGATGCTCACAGCGTCTTATAGCGCTTCAGTCAGGTTAATATTGGAGTGAACAGACAGCCGGAGCAGTTCCTCTGAGCGTCTAATATGGCTGCGGATGGTTTTATGTTGGAGTTAATTGAAAGCCCGGTGCCTCTCATTCATACAATAAAGGGTGTCTTGTGCATCTGTATGAGACGCCAATGGGCGTGACAAAACGTTGGTGTTTGACGACCTGGGAATGAGAACGGGTTGGATATTTTAAAGTATGTGCCTTGATATCCTGTTCATAAATATCACACGCTTATCAGTAAAGTGCCCACCTTAAACGTGCTAAATGTGAAAAAATACCTTCAACACTGAAGAGATATTCCAGGACAGATATTGTCAAACCTTATGCTTTGCCACTGAGGACTTCCCTACACTCTCAGTCATGAGATTCCCTTTCCCCCCTTTGCACAGTTTACATTCTTCTACATATGACTGCTACTACTCAAGAGTGCATGTATGATGGAGTTCTGTATAGTGCTCCATTCAACAGCCCCTTTCCTTCACTCTGCTAAGAACAACCTTGCTGATGTTCCACCTTACATTGTTGAGTCACCAAATGCTCTAAAAGTCATCCTCAGAATCTTCCCAAGCTCTTTCTACTTTCACATTAAACTCAGTTGTGGTCTCCTTGGCCTTCAGATACGTCTCTGCTATGTCTGAAACCAATCCGGCCTACAAGGTCTCCTTCTCCTGCTATACTGCCTCCAAATGCCAATATAACAAGTACAATTGTTTTCTGTTCACAGCCTCTTCCAGCTTCCAAGTAAAGGGCAAATAAAAAAAAAAGTCACTTGGAAATGCATTTCGAACAGTAAATGTTTATAGTAAGATGCCAAATTCTGAATGGATGAAAAGACAAATGAAAGTGCATGCAGATGGATGTCTGCTTGCCTGTCTCAATGTGTATGTGAGTTGACTCAGGACATCACTTATTGATTTTTGGACATCTATAAGCATTTTGGCTAGGTTGGCGCTGGAGGAAAGCCATAGGACATTTTTAGTCTCTGGAGTCAAATTTTTCCCCAATTCTGCCAACCATAGAATAATTTTCAGAAGGAGAGGAAGCTGGTGCTAATTAACACTACATATTTTTTTTAGAAAAATACGTCTGAAATAAAACCAAAAAAAAGAAGTCCAAAACAAATAAAAAAATCAATGCTGTATGGCTCTTTATGCAGGTGTAATGCTTTGGCAGGTGGACAAGTGATTTCATTGGCACCTTCATTGCAAGAAAAACATGGCCAGGGAAATTAAAACATTATGCAGAGGCAGTGGATGCGAATTGGACGTTAGACAAGAGAAAGTTCTGATTTACAAGGATATGCATTAAATTTGCAAACAGCCGTGCAACACACCACTGGGACACATTCATCTCACACCTACACCTGCTGCCAGGCAGAAACTGGAAAACCGAAAGAGTGAGGACAGAAATATTGCACAGAAAAGGTAATTGTGAGAGGATATTTGATTTTCAAACAGTCAGTTTGAAAATTAATGACTTGGCAGAACATGTTTTTACTATGTTTGTCCATTTGAAATAGAGCTCAAATTTGTCTTTTCTTGTAGAGTCCACAACATGGAACAGTAAATTAATGTATCCACTGTTAGATTCACAATTCACAGATAAATAGATAAACCATCAAGCCTGCTAATTTCCAAACCTCCAAGCAAATATCCCAAAAAGGTTTACTGGGATAAAAAATAATTCATAGGCAAAGTTGAGTAAACACCTTGTCCATCTTAAAGATAACTCACTCATGTAGCACCATGTTCTGCCTATCCAGAGAGGTGTGTCTAATTGAAGTAGACATGATGTTTGTCCTCACGATTTGGGCTGAGGCCAAATGCTGAGCATCAGGGGGTAGGGCCCCTCCAGACCATGGAGGTTCTAGGATTACCTCCCTCTGCTAGCTTACATCTTCACTAGCTTTGCAGCCTACCCCCTTCTTGCCCCTCTATTCTCTCTCTCTACATGAGGCCAATTTGTTGTGGCAGGCGTGCGTCTCAAGGTCGAGATCTTGTTACACAAATTTAGGTTTTGCTGGAGGATTTTGGACCTGGTCCAGACCAGATAGAGGAGGCAGCGTGTATCTCTAAGGAGTGTGAGCCAGAGAAGACATGATATGGGCTGTTATGTTTGATGAGATTTAATAGGGTGGCCTTGTGTGGTGTACAAACAGCATAATCTGCAGGCTATAATGTTACAAATCACTTACTAAGTGCCATCTGAAGAACATTATTCCACTGTGTTCCACTTCATGGATCAAATAACCAAAAAAAAGCTCTGGTAATTGTGCACAAAACTACAAATATTATACAAAACATGAACATTATCAATCTAAATTAATAGTTATTCATGTTGTCATTTCAGCTGGTGTACATTTCAGCTCTTTTCATGATATCCCATAGTCAGGCTCGTCCCACCAAGACCACAGATTTAGGATTAGTTTAGAGAATACTCATCCTTTCCTGGATGAAATCCTGCTGCAATCTCTGACACGGGAAGCAGTGGCCATGGGTTTTGTGCTCAAGAGGAAGAGAGGCTTCTGTGGTTTACACAGCACTGCTTTCATCTCCCCTATTGTTGTTTTAGGGACTGGTTGGTTGATGAGGGTGAGCTGGGGTTGAAGTGTTGAACAGGGATGTCCGGCAGTGATAACCATCTCAGGCAGTATAATGCAAGTTTGATGATGGTTCTGAGGCCATTGCAGATGAGATAACATGTCTTTCATGGTTCAGTAGCAAACACATCATTCATATAACCTACATCGTGTTCTGTTCTGCATTTCCATAACAATAGAAGCAAAGATTTAAAGAATCTATTTACATTATGAAGGCTGACACAAAAATATCATACTGCTATAAGGTAAAGCTCTAAATTGGGGGCATAACTTACATTAGACAAACTGTATTCAACATTCACAGACTTGCACAAATATAAGTCCTTTTACGTTTTGATAAAAACAAAGACTAAATCACTTTTCTTTCAACTTTTTTTGAAAGTTGTCACATAATCTTTGCCAATTGATGCGCTTGAGTAGATGATTTTGAAGGAAATTCAAACTAAAGGCAAAGTGAATAAAAGTTAATATTGAGACAATGTAGTTTATCTAGATGTCTTTTCTTGCTTGATTTGTGCCATAATTTATAGATAAACCTCCTTACATATTATCTTTACCATGTTGTTACTAGTGAGGAGGCTAATCACCAGTGGTTTTAAGCTCCAGTACTTGATCAGGGAAACCTGGACAATTTGCTTCCCTCATTTATCCATAAATTATACCATAGGCCTCAGTATCAGCAGGACGTCCAGCAGCTACTACAATCTCCATTCCTCTCCTACAGAACTACGGTGGCTGACAAGGGCAAACGGTGCAGCTTTAGAAACGATGCCAGTTCAAAAACACATACAAAAAGTAGAACAATGGAAATGTGCTGCAAATGAAGAAACGTGCTGCAGAAAGCCAAAGCAAATACATTAACAGCAAACACGCTTGCAAATACCAAAACGATGCAAAATCAAAAACACACAAACACCTGAAAACATATGCAAAAGAAAAACACTGCATATCCAGTCAACGCAACGGAAGTTCTCCAGGCCTTTAGGGGGAGCACTAAGTGGAACAGCTTGATGTTCGACCAGAGAGAGAGAGACCAGACAAGAGAGTGTGTTAGTTTTTGAAGCGAGAAGAAAAGTTGAGTAAAGAGGCGGCATAAAAAAGTACGTATTCTTTTTTTATATGTAACCTTATTCATTTTACAATATTATAAAAGAGCCTGCTTTTCGGGTTTGTGTGTGTCAAGCTGTTCCACTTAACGCTTCCCCTAGAGGCCTGGAGAACTTTTGTTGTGTTGACTGGATATGCAGCGTTTTTCTTTGCATATGTTTTCAGGGGTTTGTGTGTTTTTGATTTTGATTCGTGTCTGTATTTGCAACGTGTTCGCTGTTAGTGTTGCTTTGGCTTTCTGCAGCACATTTTATTCATTTGCAGCACGTTTCAGTGGTTGTATTTGTTTTCGATTTTTGTATCTGTTTTTGAATTGGCATCGTTTCTCAAGCTGCATTAGATTTATCCTAATAGAAATGTTTTGCATCGTTGTAGCACGTTTGCACTTGTTAGCCACCGCACATAACAGTGGGCAGCAAGGCTGAGAACAGAGGGCAGAGAGAGCCCTTTTGAAAGTAAACAGACACAGAATTGAAGAAACAAGGAAGAACGAGGCATCTGAAACACGTGGGCATTATGGGAATGTCATATTGGTTGGACAAAGGCTAACTGTGATGGCTGGAAAGTATGGAATTGTCCCTACTTGTTTGGAAAAGATTACACAATTATGACCCAAGTCATTTTCCCACAGACCATAGGTAAAAGCATTATGAGCCCATTTCAATGACAGACCTTTCAATGTACAGGCGGAGAGTGGGAAGACATGTCGATCAACTGGGAGTCCATTGTGAATGAACTTTCTCTCTGCATAGTAATCAGTTCAGTCATAGAAACACTTTTTATTTCACTTCTAGGGTTTCTTCAGGCCATATCAAATTATTTCATATAAATAGAGCCTTTGGGCTGACAAAACCCTTAATGCAGTGTCATGTAAGCTGTACTAGAAACAGCTGAAGACTGCACTGGGATGCAAAGTAAGAAAAGAATGAAAGTCTGCTGAAAACGTGACATATTACTGTCATTAACAGCATTATCATGCAGGACTATAGTTATAATGCTGTTACAGTGGCTGACAAGCAGAGGATTTAAAGAGAGCTGTATTTCTCTGCCAGACTCTTAAACATCTCATTTTCCATTAACATGAAACCTAGAGCAGCGTGTGTCACAGAAGGACATAAATCTCCTGTTTCCCTTCCCCCTCCCTGGCCCCGCACAGTGTGGAGGAAGAGAATACAATCCAGCCGGAGCAGCTCTCTGCCTAACCCTACAGTGTGCTGCTGAACAATGAAATATCAGTCATTGAAACTTAAAGATTTCATCACTTCACTCAGACTTTGTCAACTTTTTCATTGTTTCCCCTCTGTTTCAAATACTTTGCATAGTTCCAATCACACAATAAAAATCATGTCATGTCCGCAAATCTCAGTCTGTACCTGAAGAGAAGGCCCAGATATACCCCAGTGCTCCATCCCCAGCTTTAGCAAAGCAGTGATTAGCCGCTCATCCCCTTGCGAAAAAGGGCTTCGCAAAAGCGGTGATGGATGACTCCTCTCAGTCATCTCTCCTGTGGCAGAAGGGAGCATTATGCTCCACCAAAGACCCTGTTGCCTGCTGTCTAATCTGCTCCAGAGATGACATGCAATCAGATAGGAAAGAGCCCATTTAAAGCCCTATCCTGTGCTCTTAAAGGGGTATCTGAGACTGGAAAATGGCCGCCCAGGGTCTTTTTAATGGATGTCTAGTTCTATGCTCTCATGGGGACACCAAGCACACTAAAGGGTAGCAGAAGGAGATTCCTGGTGGTCTATTTAAGTTCTGGTCAAAGACCGACTTCCATGTTTCCATTTTAAACAGGTCTAAAGAGATCCTCTGGGGATGAGATAAAGATTGTGGAGTGATAAAGAGGGAGACTGAGATCAGAGACTGATATCCTGTACCCCACTATCCCGTCTCTCCCTCACACACATACACAGTTTCAATTTTCAGTTCACTTTTCAGTGTCATTTGTGTTTCAAAGCCATCATGAGGTTAATACTTCAGAATCTTATTGTTTGTGCACACAAGTCCATCTCTCTGCTTTTCTGTGAAGCTCCGTAGACTATGGATTGTGTTTGTACCAGTCAGAAAACATAATTTTTAGCTACACTTCCTTAACTCTATAATTAAGATCACAGTCACAATCCATTTTCCTCTGGATGCAAACTCTCACCTCCCATGTCAAGTCACACAGCTTGTTCACTAAGCCATCCACGCCGATCAGCATTCTAAAAGGATGTATAACTACGTCAAGCTACTCTGCCTTTGCTACTGAGGGAGCATTTCTCTAGTGTGAGTGACCTCTTATATCAGCTTATCAAGTTGTAATGGCTAATGTGTTAGCAAAAAATCCAGCAGAAACAGAGAAACACGGAGTCCTTTTTCTCATAATCCTTCAAAGTCTGGAGTTCACTCTTAAAACTACAGTTGTGGTTAGTAGATACATTTTTGCCTTGGTTTTAGCTATCAGCATACCTTTATGCTTTTAGAAAGCTGCTTTTTACCTGTTAAGTTTAGTTTAGTTAAGTTTATCTTTCCAGGCTTCTTGTCCATCTCAAGCTCTATGTGTCCCCCGCCTTACTGACACACTGACCTACCAATGCAGATGTGCACACACACACACACATTATTTGGTCATTAAGTGTATTCTCATTAGTGGTGAATGGGTCTTGATTAGGGGCAAGTTCACACAATCCATCTGATGGCTATCCACAGGGACTGGGGGAGGATAGAGGGATGCAGAAGAGCACCAGCCAGTCAATTAGATAGCCTTTAGAGCTGGATGGTTCTGCTGAGGGGGTCACATTTGGACACTTCTGCCTCCCATAGCAGATTTCTTCCCTCCCACAGGCGCACATATCCTTCACTCTCAGAGCATAAGCACCTACACTTCAACAATCCTCTGTGGCACATTCTGTACTGTGGCAGAAAACACACAGTGTACAAGGTCAGAGAAGTCAGGCGTCATTAGCTGGCTTTGACACTTGTATGTTCCTGTAATATTTACTTGCACAGGTACTACTGGAATGTATTGTAATATTTCAAACAAAACTGAGCCTCAAATTTTTTGCTCTTCTTCTTTTTTAGGCACCAATCAGGATAAACAGACCACTGATAAAAAAAAAAAGTATGTATCATATTAAAATGTTGCTTCTCAGTAAGCAGTGTAAAAACAGGCATGCACTATTTTTATTGGGAGCAGCAAAGAATGTGAGATTCAGTGTGAAAGCAATTGTCCTACAAATACACAACCTTTGCTCTCTCATAGTGATAACATTATGTAGTGTATTTTTATAACTCTACAAATTATTTTACACATTGGGGTAAAAAATATTGATTTGCATAGGGATTTTTCCTAAATGACTTCAGACTAAGACAAAACAACAAAAATAAGTGGGAAAACATTTTTTATAATGTATAAAATAAACACAGTAAAATCTACTGTAAATAGAAGCCGGAGTCCCAACTTATATGAGGTGTTGGTTGAATGGAAACAAGACAGCAATGTAGCAATGTAGCTGAAAGCAGAGCAAAAGGTTCGGAAAATGTGCAGCTGACTCCAGCTTATCCTGAGGTGACACCAGACTCAAACGGCATTCTCATATGTCTGGACTGAACGTGAGGCTTGGGGCCCAGCCAGTACCCATCAACAGACACTGCTGCTGGGCATAGAACTAAAGGCACCACTCTGAACTCAGAGCCTCACAGACAACTGTAAGCAGGCTAGTTTTGGTGTCTGCAAACTTAGCCTGTGCAGTAAAATGAGCGGCATGGAATGGATGATGGAAAAATAGAGGGGTTAATAGGGACACACATAGGTATAAGGAAACGGAATAACATCAATAGATGAACTATAGTATTAGTAGTAGTTTTTGTTGAATGAATGGCAGGTATGCAACTCACCCTCCAGGTATGTATGGTAACAGTTGACCAGTGTTCTGCCATAAAGAAAGGAAAGGCAGTACCTGAGTTGGAATGAGCAGAACATGTGACATGACAAACATTGGGCAATCGAAATGAAATGAAAAAAGACAGAGTGAATTGAAAAATAGACAGACATAGCGGAGAAAAGGAAGCAGAGAATGACAGGGCGCTGGCTAGGCCATGTCCCACTGAGAAATCTCAAAACCGCTGCGTCTCCAGAGGAAAATGTTTTCACCATCCTCTAAGTGCCCATTAACTGTCTATTCCCATTCCAGCCGCGCTCTACGCCGTGCTCTGGCGCAGTGGGAGCTGTGGCCAGAGCCGCCCACGGTATTCCAGGGAGGCTAGGCCGAGTTGAGAGCTGAGGGAAGCAGAGAAGGATAGAGAGCAGACATGTAGGTCAGTCCTTATGCACACAACGCACAGAGAGAAACTGGGAGATCTAATAAACAGATGGTGTGCCCTAGCTAATATTCCCCTCTGCTCTTTGGATTTTAAATGAGGATGTTAATGCATTCATCATCGGTTTGTTGCACGTTTCTATTCTCCTTTCTCCTCGAAAAAGGTAGAGCAATAAAAAGCTGTGCATGTTGTTATGGGTGGCAGGGCAAGTTGCCAAAACTATTTACAAGTATTAGTAACTTATTTACTTCCAGCCCTTTCCATCATAGATTTGAACATCTGAGGGTTAGAGAGATTGCACCCCAATTAGAGTCTGATAACTAATCAATAGCTGCATATTCTGCGAGCAGGAAGTAAACGATTAGGCCCCTGGGAAAAGCAGTTCAAATTACACTGTTGTCAATGTTGAGAACGGAGAGAGGAAGACAGAGGAAGAGAGCACAGGGGTAGGAAGGGCAGAGAGATTCACGAAAAAGATAACACTGAAAATGCCTGCCTGTGTTGCTGCTATTAGTCTACTTTTTCAAGAGCTAATGCATCACTATTGTTTGTTCCAAGTTTTTAAATAATACAACTCAGAACTTCATGACCCCCAAACCCTCTCTAACAAAAATAAAGGAAAGAAAGACAAGTAGTGGAAGAGTGGAGGAAATGAGTAACACCTTGTCACTATGGTAGTTTGCTGTAGGGGATAATCTGTACCTCCCAGGCTGAATAATGTGGTACGCTGAGTGAATAACTGGTAGAAGGAGACTGTTCCTACATCAGCCAGTGCAGCCAGAAGCAGACCACGGACAAGGACACCACAAGTGGAAACAGGAAGAACCACTGCAACCCCTCCAACCTCCTGCCTTTATTTATTGTACCACGCTAAAACCACATATATGAAGGAAAATATGCAAACTGATGCCAGTATAGGTCTATTTTTAAGTAATATCTTTTGCCATTAGTGTTGTGCTTTCTTAAATGTATTCATTTGTATTTTCAGCGGTTAGAACCATTTTTATTTGGCACCTAATGTGGCAAATTCTCTAAGGGCTTGATTAAGTTTGCCTATACACAAAAAAAGGTTCAGAATTATAATTAAACACATTTCTATGGAAACAAAAGCAAATTCAGATATTCAAATGAGAATGACTGTTTGAGGTAACAAGAAGGAAAACCCCTTATATTCACATCCATGAACCTTTCATTTAAAGTATTATAAGTAGTAATCCCTTGAATTTATCTCGTTCTTTTTTCTTCTGCTGTCATCTCCAAGCCAATCAATAGTTTAAGGAATCATTCAAAGCCATTTCTTATCAAAGCATGGTGCTCTGGAGCATGTTCTGGGCCATCCTCTATGTGTAGATAGATTAGTCCTTTCTTCTTTGGCTCTCAATCAAACTGGTGAGACGGGGCCAGTCCAGTGTCAAACTGAGTGGATCAAAGGGGAACATTTCAAAGAAGAATGTTGAAAAAAAGTTGCATTTAAAAAGACATTTGTACAATAATCACAGAAGGATGCTTTGTTCAATCAACAGTTGTACTGTGGTGTCAGTTTATCATGTGAACTGCTGAAAAGCTTAATATGATGATGTTGATAGTTGCATTTTTAGGTACTGTTACAATATACTGTCATGTTAAAAATTACACTAGTAAGGCACCATTTTTATAAAATATATTTAAATATATTTTAGCAAAATTAATTGTAATGAGAAAGTTAGGCAAATTTGAAGTTGTACTTTTGGTGGAAGAACTAAGATAAAGAAAAAAAAGAAATCGATTGAGTACAGTCTTTATTCTTTGATGCAACCTAATCCAAGTCTTAGTGTGAGGATGTTGGGAGTAAAGCATCTGCATATCGAGACGTTTTGGGCTATAGGTGCTGCTTTTTGCTATTAGTGATGCATTGCATTAATCTCTTTTGCTGTCAGAGTTAATGAAATAGGGAGATAAGTTTTGGGCATACTTGTGCATATGTGTTTATGTGTTTGTGTCCATGCTCATGCCTTCTGTCTGTGTGTGTGCGCGCACCCTAAAACCTCTGGCTCAGTCTCATGGTGGGTTTGTGTGACGCCTATGGAGGAATTCAGTGAAAAGGAGCATTGTGCTGAGGGAGTATTCCCCTGGTGGGTAAAGCTTGTAAGCCCCTCTCCTCCACATGGGGCCTGCAGTCGAGGCTCTGAGCTGTGGTCTGGATGGCACCAGAGACTGCTCCCTCTGAGACAATACCAGTAATAGCCATACAAATATGAGGCAAAAGAGAAATATGTGAAAAGAGGAGCAATGGAGGCACAGAGAAGGACAAAAAGAGTAGGATAATAGTGCTTTTAGACCAGTGTAATTTTTGTAAAAATACTTTTCCTCTCATACTTAGTAACAAAGTGCTTTTTCAGAATTTGTTTATAAAAGCCAATGCTGTTAAATATATAGGTTAGAGCAAAATTCAGGTCAGGTAAGGTCATGTTTTTTCCTCCAAACTTTAAAACAGGGTATTGATCTTCACTAATAGTTTCTACTCCTCACAATGTCCCAGGGTCAGAGAGAGGACATCTGTATGTTAGCTACTGTAGTGTGAATCCTTTATATATGTATCTGAACAATTTTATCTGGACACACTCTTATCTAGTCATACATCATCTTGTCACATCAGCAATCTAAATTTTATCCTTGCTCTAATCAGGAATCCCCTGTAGATAGCAACGGGACTGTTAGGGATGAGTTGAGGTAGGTAATGCATTGATATGGCTCTCTGCTAAGGTCAGACATAGTACATAAATGAGTGTTTATTTGTTTGTACCTGTGTGAAAGTTTATTTCACACTGTTACACTGCATCCCAGTCTTTGCCATGTCTGTGGCTTGTATGATGATAAATTCAGTGCAGGTGTCACCCTGGTTACGGTGGGTGAGGATTGATGGTCTTCAGAGGCTGGCGATCCATCACCATCGCATCGGGATTTCAGGAATCTGTTCCTGATCACACCCCAAGGCAGGGGCCATGTGGTAACGACCCCTCTCAGTGCGACACCACAGGAAATCGATAGCAGGCACTCAAGGTCAATGTACTGTTGGAAAACTACTTAAGTCCTGACGGATGGAGGGCCCACCTGCAGTTGAGACAAGCCATTGACAGCTACTCCTCCTCTCATACTCAAAAATACACAAATTATGTGTCATTAAAGGTTGGAGGTTTCTTTGTCCGTCTCAGTCTTGCTATCTCTGTGTCTCTCTAATCTGAATAAATCTTTTGTAAGTTGAGATACCAAATAATGGTGGCCAACCAATGTGATGCCACCATGTGAAATTCATAGTGACAATGTATTAGTCCCGTAACCAAAGGATTGTGGAAGATCTTCAGTACAGAATGTTTTCTATTGAAATTGTGTTCAGGTTATTTACTTTCACTATTCTTTAAATCTAGTGTCTATTAAAAAAAGGTATTGCTAAATTTAAAATTGTATCTACTAAAAATTTTGTTCATGTGGTATTCACCTATTTTTGCATTTCAAGACATTTTAAGAAAATAATTAATTACATCTGTTCATGTTGGGAGGGTGGTTATACATTTTTTTGACATGGAAGCAGCAGTAGTGGTTATTAGGAGCAGTTATCTTAAAGTTTTTCTTGTCATTTGAAATATTCCAATTTAAGAGTTGCTATTTCTGTAAGTCAGCTGACAACAAACAATACAGCTGCATCGATCCCATCCATATACATTTTTCTGAAGATATTTTTCATGGACACAGCTTGGTTGCTAGCTAGCTATGTACAAAGATAAACTATACACAACAATGAAAAATGCTGAACATGTGTAAAACAAAATAGACTGGCAGCCATTGCTTTATGTGGGCTGTGATGGATAAGAATGACAGGAGAGGGAAAATGAGCCCTACAGAGTCAGTGCACCATGCTGACTGACATGAAGAAGGAGAAGCAATACTTGATGTTTCCCTGCTACCTGAACAGAGGGCAGGTCTACTTCTTATTTCCTGCAATCCTTAATGGTACAATGTGTAATTCCTGGCCACATGCTCCAAACAAATAGGGGGCAGCCTTGTGCAAGAATTGTATGATTTACTAATTGCAGCGATGACATGGTTCAAGATTGTGTACAGTTAGACAAGCATAATAAACCTTGAAATGTCCTCAAAAATGTATAGCGAACTTTTCAAACTTCCAATCTTGCCTGATCTCTTAACAGTAATGCCAAGTGATTACAGTATGGTGAACTGGTCGGTCAGTCTACTACTGGGTCCATAAAATCAAAATAACAACTATAAACTAACAGCAGGACAAGAATATGCAAAATTTGACCATACTGCTGAAGCTCTCTGGGAGCTGGTCAAAATAACACTGCTATCTTATAATATTTACATGTGGTGTTGGCCTATAGTTTATGTTATAGCTTGCTTAGCTCAGTTTTAGCAAGACTATAGTAGCAAGAAAAGATCCACATCAAAACCATATATCGATGCCATTTGGAATGTTTTCCAGTACGGTTTGTGTTGTCATTAGTTGCACTAAAGAGACTTTTCTCTAAATTGCCAACCTTAGATGTTACTTAACAGTTTAAAAGAAACGTTGAAATTTCAGCATCAAACCGCATCTCTTTACTCGCCAAGATCTGTCTCCAGTGACTCACTATCGTCTCTCGAGGCACAAGTAGTATTACAGCACAGGATGGGCCAGGGCTAGCAGGTTTGCATGCTAATTTCAGTAGATATCTCTGCAACACAATACATAAATGTCTATGACATAACAACAGAACTATTACTTCTTCACATTCTGTTGATAAGGTTAGTTAATTTTGTTAATGTTTTAAACTCAAACTCTGGCCAAATCTCACACATTGTACCTTTAAAATAAAACATAAGTTGAAAACTCCAACCAACCACTATAAAGTTTAATGTGACCTCTTTTTTTCATTTTAGTTTATACATTTTCTCTGCTTTTAAAAAATTGCATAATTCAGTGTAGTATATACTCTAAACCTCAATTTTTAATTAACAAAATGTAACCAGATCTCTAACTCCAGATTTATTAACGTCCAAGATGGTGCATTTGAATGACACATATCAAACCCCTATCAAGAAGTCAAACGCCTAGAGACCTTAAGGCCTGTTTTTGTTACATCTGTGTTTTTCATAAAATAGCATGTAATATGCAAAATGCAGATAAAGAGTTATAATGTTTAATCGGGTAAATCCTATTCCATTAGTAACCACCCTCTTTTCACTCCTGCAAGAACTTTATTCTGCTATGTAAAGATTTTCTAAAGGAATCAGCTATTGCTTCCAAATATCTTACCATATATGCCTGTTTGCATGCATGTGTGAATTTCTTTTAGTTTGCTTATGTGTGTTACAGCTATCTGTTATAGACACCATGAATTAACAGTCTAAAATTTGGGTGAATTACTGGGTTTGTCTCAGCTTTGGCAGGTACCGTGTAGCCGCAAACCCAGCAGTGGTGTAGCTATCCTTTCTTTTTCCAACCTCCTCTTTAGGTTGCCTTTCTTTGCGTCACGTTTGTATTAGATTTCCAGCCATTGGCGTAACACTCCATCATTGGGCTGCACCAGCAAGGCCAATGAGAAACCCATGCGCTCCTCAGTACAGCTACATATAACATATCCATCTGAGTTTCCAACTTTTTTTATTGAAAGCTAGACTAGTGTGCGGGAGTTTATTTTGCAGTTATGGATCGCTTTGTCCCTCTCCGACGCACCTGTCTCAAATAATTGATGCACGAAGGATTCTTCTGTTCAACATTTTTTTAAACCACAAATTACTATCTCTGGATTAATCTCTGGATGATACTCTGAAGTGATACAATTTTTTTTCATGCTCCACTACACAATTTCTGCACCACCACTTTATTGGCAGGTTTATTCAAGACTATCTGTAATCCCTGATTCTTTGTAAGATTGACATTCATTTGCAAAGCATACAATCCATTCCTGAAACCACAACAATGACGATTGTGTCAAGTATTTTTGAGTCTGCTCTTCATTCACCACAAGGCCACAAGGTACTTCTACTGAAGTTACATGTAAGTTGTACGTGAAGATACAGAAGATCTACATCCTGTATAGCAGTAACAACAGGCTTTCATTAGAAGACCTCAAGAAAAAGTCCAGGTTCATTGAGAAGCTGAGAACTGGTCTGTGTTCCTCACACAGGAAAGCCACAGAGAGGCATTTCGAGTAAGAGATGAAGGGCTTTTCAGTGCAGTACTTACCAGTCTTCCTGATATAGTAAAAGTTTTGAAGTATGTATGTATACTGGATATGTTAATAAGAAAACCACAGAAGCACTATGTGCTTTTGTTGGTGTATCAAAGTATATCACAGCTACAATTGCTTGTCATGCCTTTTATGACAATAAAATTTGATATGTGGCTATTAGGAACATTATAGTAGCAGTTATACAAAATATACTGCTGACTTCATTTCTTTCTGAACTCTGACGATATACTCTTTCTATTTGGAAAATACTGCATCAGCATGCTAAGGCACATTTGCAAGCAATTAATTAATTGTCATAGTGAGGGCAATTGTCTTCATCCCCTTGATTTGTGTTACCACACATGTTATAGTAGCTCATTTAACCTATAATAGGAGAAAATACAATCATAGATACTGATATATACAAAAATCTTATTTCAGTTCATTTTGCAAAACAATTTCTGTCAATTAGTGACTGATTTGGCCCACAAATAACTTAAAAAACTTAAATGCACTTTTAACATCTTTTTGTGTGTTATCTTATCCTGCTACAGCAAATAAATGTACATTTATTAAATGCATTATATTTGGGTGGCATTAAATGATGCAAAGGTGATTACTCATAATCACTAAGATAGCAGTAAATAACATTTTCTTGGGCAACAAAATGTACTTGGTATAAGTATAGTGGCAATCCTTCATTGTGGATTTATGTTACAGCTTCTGTTATTTTCACAATACACTGCATTCATGCAGATGTAAAAGGACAGTCACACACAGGGGTTCACACACCCACAGGAAATGAATCTAGACAGTTGTGTTGTGAACTTTTCAAGAACCCACACAACACACATAGTGAATATTGCCTTCATCTACATAATGGATTATGTGGGTCACCATAGAGGTGGTCTATTTTTCTTACTCCAGCTCATCTGTGTACCTTGTTCTTTTTATACCTACAAATAATTAGTGCATCTAGACAGCACAACATATTTGTGTTAGCTGCACTCTTCCCACTAACCTATTTAAAGTCTGAAGTTACCCACACCTAGTGTAGCCAACTCTGCATTTAGCAAACAATCACGATGCACTGCCTTCCAAAACCATATTTCCTTTTCTTTGCCATACTGCTCTGAGAAGGCTGTTGCTAATACATTTAGGGTGTTTATCTTTCTGCCTGTTGGAAGCATGAGTTCTGTGCAGGATTTCCATGCAGGAGCAAAACCACACAGACTCAAGCCAACAGTAGCGTCACCAGGCTGGAAGGACAGTGAAGAACTCAAAAGGCTTGCAGAGTTAGAAGCAGCTGCTCCGTAGGGAGCTCAAGTCAGAGGAAAATGTAAATAAACACCCATCGATGAACTAAAGTGAACAGGCCAGAATCCCTGGGTGTCAGATTACACGGACAAGGTTGAACTGGCCGCAAGAAGAGAGAGCAGGAGCGGGAATAATGTGGATTCCCCTTTTCGTAAAACTAAATGAGCTTCTGCTGCTTCACCTTCTTGAAGATGAGGTCAGAGCTGAGCTACAGACAAAAAAATAAATTAAATGTTCACTGACATGCAAATAATGTTGGCAACTCATTTGTTGGAAAAACATAAATGCAAAAGTTAATTTCAGTATTTCAAGGCACTGCTTTGTCTTAATTAAAACATTTAAGATAACATCACATACAGCTGGTTTTTTAATGATCCCTCAGTTGAACACTTCACATCTTACAAATACATACAGTATATGCTATTAGTTGCTAAAAGAATATGGAAGAAATGCCTAGAATATTCAATTTTAGCTGTCTAGAAAACATACTAGTAAGCTCATAATACTTTTATTTGCACCAAGAAGTTGTTTGAAAAATGTGTCTGACATGTGATTTGGTAAATCTGTCACCGCCACAACTAACGTCGGTCACGCAGTTCTTGGTTTATATTGTGTAAAAGAGATCAGAGGCTCAGGTTGCCATGTTTTATGACCCCTTGAGGGCACTGACAAACCTTACATTAGCCCTAGTCTGGGCCTAGGAGTCAGCCGCCTGTTTGAACATGAAAAATTAGCCAGGCCCTCAGACATCAGACACTGGTCATTATGTGGTCACCGCTCGGCTTTTCCACCACAGCTGGGCCAAATGGGACGTGGTGAAGGGCCAAAGAGCCAACCTTCAAGGCTGGCTATTCATGGTAGAACCTCCCTCAGGAATGGTAACGGCACACGGGGAACCATGCAATTAATAGAAGGAAGCGTGGAGGTGAGGGATGATTGAAAAATATGAGGAGATTGAGAGGAGACACAAAGAACTACAGGGGATGTGGAAGAGAGGGAAGAGGGATGGAGCAAGTTGTTGTGTGAAAGCCAGCTCATTTTCTGCTGTGGAGGCCAGCTTAGTGTCTCACTCTAGGATGGCATGAGACAAGGAGAAGCCATAAAAGTGCTAACCAAAATTACCTATGAGCAGTTAAAATACATTTAATGAATAAGTAGAACATTTAATTACGATTCAACTTGTTTTTTTTTCCATCTGTGCTAGCCCTCAAAGAAAAAAAAAGTTCTAATACGTACATCTTCATTTATGGTGTGATGATGAAATAAATGCTTTTATGTAAATTGTGGGCTGGCAAGGAAAAGGGCTTCAACAGCAAAATGGACAGGAAGACGCACAGTTTGTCGTAAATTGAAAGAAATGTGCTTTTCCAATATCAACATTTTCTCACAGCCCTTATTCGAGCCAAGGTAGTAAATCATCTTCAGATTAATTCAAGAGGTGCTGGTAAGTAACTTGAATAATGTTGATGGTCTATTGTTATCAAATGCATAATGTCTGTGGGGTGCATGTATGTGTGTGCATCATTACTTTGGCCCTATCATGTTTCTATGTGCACATGGGTTTGCACCACATGGACACACATAACACAAATCTGATTTTAACCTACTTTAAAGTATTTTTCCTTCACTCTGATAGAATTAGTACTTACACTGAGGTTATCTAGGGGGACCTGACCTGCTTTTAAAAAAAGAAGTAAAGAAACATACAGTTCTTTCTACAGCTATTTGATTTAATGTCAGTGTAACTGCAGAGGCTTGTACAAGGCCATTGTTTCCAAGCTACAATAACAGACAGCCTTGTCATAGTTGTTTTGTGTAAAGCTCATCTTTCACCTCAACCTCACATGGCCTCTGATGATAATGTTCAGACTACCCAGAGCCTCAAGGGCTTCAGTGGGTGTTTTAGAGGAAGGAGACACCGAAAGACAGAGCGAGACAGAGGAAGGAAAGAATATTAAGTGAGTAAGAGAACATAATGGGATAAACAATAAGGAGAGTTGGATGGGGAGGACTGGAGACCGAGGGGCGTTGTTTGTGGCCTACTCTTGTTACTGTAACCGCAATGCTAAAATTCCTCATCATTGTGGCTTCCCTGTCATGACAGTGGTCAGAGGACATGGAAATGATGCCAGAAGAGACCTCCTACTTACTGTGCCCACGCACTGTGAACAACAATACAACACACAGGCATCCTTAAACATGTACATAAAGACAACTACACACAGGCACAAATAGACACATACTGTATGTCAATTGGATTAGACACAGAAAACGGTCTTAGATTCTCATGTGTTGTCACAAAAGTCTCCTTTTCTTTAACTAATGACATGGTGACCAGAGGAAGAGAAGCAACTGGTGGAAACTGAAGAAATGTAAATCTGATAAATCCCAAAACTAAACATAGACATTGTGTAAATATTCAGGAGACTCTTCTGTAGATAGAGCAGTGACAGGGTGGTGATACTGTTTTTAACTGAATGGGAAGTCATCTTTGCTGGTTTGTAACAGATTTATAACTTTGGCTACCGAGGTTTTGTGCTTCCTATAGACTTTCCATTCATACTGAGGTAAAACCCTCTCCATTATGTGCCATAGAGCAAGCATGCTAAATGCTGCTTCACTATTCTACTAATTGATGTGAAGAGAAATGGAGATGTATACATACGTATACATGTACATGTCATGTGTACCTCAACAGATGCACATTTTCTATAGCTGGTTCATAATGACATGGGAAAGACATATATGTAAGCTTTAGTTGAAAGTGTTTCAACTTGCAATGAGATGGAGTAACCTAATATAAGTACTATTCACTTCCTTAATGTATAGAGACAGGAAAAACAGCAGAGGAGAGAGAAACAATAACAACTTGAGCTTATTGTGAGCTTATGTCACACACACTCCACACTCCACTTCGTGCACAAAAGACAAACTGCAAAGACACTTCAGTTGTCAAATTTAGATGAATAAAGAGAGATGATTTTACAGCTTAATTGCACAGTAATATGGAGAAAGACAGGACACGGTACTATGATTTTTTATTGTAAAAAAGCCACTCCCTGCTCCAGGCAAATTCACAGAACTCTGCTCACACGCGATACCTTTATAATACCCTGTGGGTCTCCTGATGATGAGGTCTCAACAAGTATTATTTTTACAAAATAAAAAGTGAGGTTGATTTTAACACTGTAGATGTATAGAAATCCTGTCATTATCAATGTGATGCTTGATCATCATTTATACAGGGTAAAATATTAAGCTCCCCTTGAAGTTCCCTGGTTTACAGTCAAGCAGTAAAGAGTGCTCACCCATATTGTAATTTTTGTGGCTTAAGGCCGTGAGAGCTGGCAGAACACCACAGCACAGAAGCTCCTTTTTTTGTAGCTGTCTGACCCCACAGCGTCACACACCAGGGCGGATTTTATATAATTAAATAAAGCCCTTTAAAGCCATCTTTTACAACCCCACATGACCTCACTTCATGAATGATCTCCTTTGTTTTTGCATCTAATCGCAGCCTCTTAAAGTTTTAATGGCTACCAGTAAAATATTGATAACTAATATCAGCTGGAGGCTGGGCTGGATTTTTGGCATATAGCAGGAGGTCCCCTTCTGGGCTAACTGGAATGTGTCCAGGATCTTGAGAGCGTACAGATGTGTACACGACCCAAATATTCTACCTCACAGAGAAGAGACAGTGAGTAATAGCATTGAGTAACATGTGTAAAAAGTATCTTGCGTATGTTGGAGTTCTGTTTTTGTTTGAGACTGTCTAATGTCACAGGTTTTTTTACTGACAGGTGAGGTAAACAGAAGTTAGGTCCATAGATCAGCAGTCTGCTACTTGCCCTGCAGGGTCAGTTACCTGACAAAGGCACCATGCTGATTCTGGCAGCCCTGAGGCAGTATACCTCCATATGGTATACACTACACTGGCATGACAGGCAAACACAGCATATTTGCTGGCATTTAGCCGAAAGGCACACAAACACAGGTCACTCCTCAGTTAGAGTTACCCTCATTAGCTGTCAAAAATGCAATGAGTTGCAGAATACAGCCATGAGTGAATTAATAAAAACATTAGCATGGCTGCAAATATGTAAAAACTGTGTAGTCAATATCTGTGTGTCCAATTCTGCACAGCAAAACAAAAACCAACAAACTCACACACAAGTTAACAGATCAACAGTGAGAGGATGGGAAAAAGATGGTTGTGACATCAAGATGTGTTAAACCATTTCAAAACGAAGAGACCTTGTATGGGGAAAAGAAAAGATAAAAAGACTGTTTACTCTCTTGTAGATTCCAGGGAGATCTCCCATTTATCTCTCTCCTTAAACACAGTGGTTCACCCTGCTGCTAAAAGCCCACCTCAGCAGTTTCTCTCCCTCTCCTTACCCTTTAATATTGATGATTCTCACAGGATAAAATAAGTTAAGTGGAGATATGGTAATCCCTCCTCTGCTTGCTGAACTCGTTTGTTTACTCTGGGGTGACTCCGGTGATGTAGCTATGCCTTTCTAGTCGCATATAATTTCACGTTTAGCAAATGCTCCCCTCTTTAATGTGCCCACTATCAAGGTCATGAATAGCTAATTTTTTTCAGTCTCTGGAATTAATTATTCACAGATAAAAGCAAACGAGGGTTCTCTCTGAAACATGTTGGAGACACATACCTCTTTGTCCAGAATATATTTGACCACTTTCAAATGCCTCATGTTTTGATTGCGTGCTTTTATTTTGTTTGTTTTTTTGTGTGGGTTTTAATTTACCTTTTTTTTCCCCTCTCTTTCTAGAGAACGGTTAAATATATACATGTCTAGCATGCGGGGGACATGGTGGAACCCTGCAAGAGTAAACAGAAGGTTTTGGTTATGACTGTATGGATGTGAAGATCTGGATAAAGCTTACATGGTACAGAAGTTAGAAATCCAATATTCTTCTCCAGGCTGCTGTTCAAAGAACTGAATATTTTGCGCTCAGTCACTGTCAGACTAAAGAACAAACTAATTCACCATGTTCATGTGAGAGAAGTCTTCACCTGAGCATGAAATAAGTATAGACCAGATTTATTTCTTGGTAATAAGAGCAATTATAGTGCATGGAATAGCTGGATTCCTATTCAAGGTTATAGCGGTGATAGACCAGGACACCCCTGTGGATCCACTCTGTCCAAACATTAGAAATGGACTGTGAATTCCCCTAGATTAGGGCCTAGCTTCATTGTATAGTGTGTTTGATAAGGGATTAAACCGTAAATCCATTACTTCATATGGGACTCCGTGTTTGAGTTATCCTCTGGATTTTAGAGCTGTTATTCTCCACATTCTCACTTTTCTCCTATTTTATAGTTTTGGCAGAGAAGTGGTAGAAATATTCTTTTTTAATATTGCCATTGGAAACAAGACGTACCACATACCAGAATCGACAGAAAATAACGTTTTTTTCATCTATTTATCAGTACCAGTACAGGCAAAAATAATACACAAATTCTTAAATGCATCCAGTTATTCGTAGGAAGAATATTCAGAAATAGCAATATAATAAGTGCTATGTCCTATGCTGTCTAGCAAAATAACAGAAAAACTCAGTCACAAGTTATCTCTGCACAAAGACAGCTGAAAATGTTGAGCCATTAACTATTTACAATGGCATCACCCAACCACTGGTCACAAGATTGTGGTTCTCAGGTTGTAAACAGAATGAGCAGTCAAGTTAATGATATTAAACCATTTAAGATCAAGGTTCAATATGCCTCAAATCACACAAGCTTAGGCCATGTTATTATAGCATTCAGGAAGACATTCCTCTCTATGAATACTATTTTTATGAAATACATTGAGCACAATTCTGAAGATTTTTCTACCTAGCAGTGTCAGAATTCATTAAGAACTGTCAAGCTGTACAACTGAGATACAGAAGAAATGATTCATATGGCTGGAAACTTTTCGCTTTATAAACACTTAAGGGAAGAAAAGTCCCACACAATCCTTTAAGAAGGGAAGAGCACATAGAGCATGTTAAATGCATGTTAACTTAAAGGTGAAAATTTTGCCTCAGTGTTAATATTCTCCATGATCCGCTGTGAGCTCAGTTACAGTTTAACAGGTCTGTTTTAAACCATACTGAGGATGCTGTATGTGACTTGAAATAAAGAGGGATTCATCCTGTCATATTTTATGATCTTATATAATCAAATTGGTCAGTAAACAAATCAGATAAATCATTTGTATGTACAAATTGTCTTGTACAATCTTGAGGTCAAGAAAAGAGATAGCCTTTCATTTCCTCTCTGTGCTACTGGTACTGAGAACACGAGGTAAATGATATTGACATATTTTGTATTTACACATGCACATGCACAGTAAAGGCAGTAAAAGCTCTCATGGATAAACTCATCCTCACAGCAAGACACAGTTAAGACAGACACCCCAGTAAGAACAATCCATTTCAGCTACAGGCAGCATTTGCAATTAAGCTTCATCTTCACTGCTGTGTTGTCAAATTGCCATGCACTGCCTTCTCTTTGAATGAATCACCTGTACCGTTTAATTACTGAGCGTCTTTCCTCAAGCCCACCCACCATCAGCCCTCCTCTTGCAGGCCACATTATCAAACTAGGGCAATTTCCCCCCAGCAACCCCATCTCTAATGTATGGTTACTTTAAACAAGACTGATGATGGCCAATAAAAGTGAAGCTGTGTAAATGCTCTGTGGGTGTTTTTAAATCCAAACAGGAAGCAAAGGTGAGTCTGTGACGGCTTGAAGCCAGTGACATTACGTGTCTTCCAGGTACATTGGGTTAAGCTCTTGATGCTAAATCAGCCCAGACAGAGGTGGGATCCCCAATCTATGATTTATCAAAACCAGACGTTAATCAACTTTACCTTAAGTTCCTTCCACTGGTGTTACGCAGATTGCGATGCACACGTTTGATGTGATGCTTTTCAGACTTGGCTCGATTAAGGGCATGCCTTTGCTTGTGCTGGGTTCATTAAAAATCTTGACTTAGTTTCTCACTGGTAGACTGAAATAACACGTCCATTTCACATTGTTTTGCTTAAACTTTTTTTTATGTACATTCAGCTTTGTATGAACTAAAGAGACCTTGAATAAAACAGTCAGTCAGTCAGTCATTTTCTACTGCTTGTTCCCGTTAGGGGTCGCGGGTGACTGGAGCCTATCCCAGTGACTTTGTGCCTTAGGCGGGGTACACCCTGGACAGTGGCCAACTCGTCACAGGGCTGATACTTAGACAGACAACCATTCACACTCACATTCATCCACTAGAGTTATCAATTAACCTACACATGCATGTCTTTGGACGGTGGGAGGAAGCCTGAGAACCAGGAGAGAATCCACGGTAACACGGGGAGGACATGCAGACTCCACCCAGAGAGATCGTGTGACGTTGGTCTGGTCCAGGATTTGAACCCACGATCTCCTTGCTGGGAGGCACGCGCTCTAAAGCCACTCTGCCACTGTGCACCCCTTGAATAAAACAATGATGCTAAAAATCTGAAATATGCATTACAATTTGTTAATTGTTACGAATGTATTCAAGAAGTGAGTAAGACACTTTTTAAAGAGATGAGTAATCATAATGAAGAAACTGTGGGGCTTAGTGGCATGTGCATAAGTGGCAGTTTTATTGATCAGCGATAAACAGATAGAAAATTACAGTAAAAGCAGAGAGGTTGTAATTCTACTCTGATTACTGTAAAGCACGCTAACTGTTTTGTGGGAGTTTTTTTGCAAATTGCCTGAATGTTGAATTTACAGTAAGTACTCTGTGATTACAGTGGCTGCTACAGCTGCTGGTTGTTATGGCAAGCGTATCTCACTTTTTCAAATTAACTGCCCTAAATACAGTAAAGGATGGCCTTTCTCCAAAATTCAGATCAGCGTGAGCATACCCTGAAGCCGTGAGTATCAATATGTGTATTGTATAGACTAGACAGCTGTGTATTGTGGCAGGGCATTCTTTAACTCCCCACAGTGTAACTGACAGAGCCATAGATTTCTCAAAGGTACCTGCTGCTTATGTGAGGGATGACAGATACATATTGTTGAGAGAGTATGTGGAAGGGATTGCTAATAAGCTTTTCCAGATCAATAAATGACTGTATGCTGCAAATTAAACTGTAAATCTCGTCAGAGATGGTGAATAATGTTTAAGTCAAACACAAGGTCTAACAAATGTTTTTATTGCCTCTGGAGATATACTGAAAATCATAACCTCACATTTATTAAAAATGGGCCAAAGCTAAGTATGGTAGTAGATAGTACCAAGGCAGTTAATTCTGACTGATACAAGTGTTTTAGTGTGACAGAATAGAGTAAAGGCTTATGTTGAGTATCCTTCCCAGGTGGGACTTGACCAATAAATGAGTAGTAGTCATTTTATGTCTTGGGGCAAAGTCGAGCATGATATCATGGCATGGCGTCTAATAGCTGGAGCATGAAAACCAGATTCTATGGCAAGCAGGAAAGCGTGATGCACAAACGGAGTCTGATTAACCAAGCGCACTGAAGAAACAGCAAGAGTTCTGTATCAACTTACATTCAAAGTTGTGTATTAAACTATCAGAACGTGTTTAAACAAGGAGAGAGCATTAAAATCCCTCTGAAGTGCGTGCAGAGTAGGCTGAAGACAGCACTGACATTGTGGTTTTTCATGTTATGTAATGACTTAATTTGTTTTGTTTCCACTATATTTTTAGTAATGTATATGAAGTACAGGCATATACCACAGTCTCACTGTAGCAAATAAAAATGTATGATAAGAGTCTGATGTAATCCATTCTTCACTCTTCCTCGAAATACACATTATTTCCCTTTCAAGGATTTGGCGAAATTGAATCCTTTATTTGGGGAAATTTGGAATGGCAAAGCATTATATTAAAAGAAGCTCATGTTCTCAAACCAGTTCCAACCACTGGTACTCAGAGCTGTCCCACTTGGGAGTATCCCTCTGAGCTGTAGACATGAGACCTCAGGAGAACATCTCTTCCCTGTGGCTTTGTAGTGACCACGCATGTGAACATGACCCTGCAGAGACAGGACAGAACTGTGCCTTTTGGCAAAGATCAACTATGATCAGCCTGGCGAATAGAGAGTTTAGCACAATTAGATGCAGCTTATTGTGGCAGTACATATGTCATGTTTTGTCCCACTTTCTTTTTGTGGTGCTTGTGATGAAACTTCTTTTGCCTTTCCGCTCTGCGGTGTAAGTCCTGGGTCCAGAGGCCAAATCTCTGGTGGGTAGCCATAAGTCACGTCTGGGTTTAGCACATTGCTGAGGCTGGCTGAGGTTCGCTGTGGAACCACAGCCTAATTCACCCAGCACTGTGAGGAGACGGTCCGTCTACAGCCCAGAGCCATGACCAACCAGTGGCTTTACTGTGAGGCTGTATGCCAGAGATATTATCCCCTTTCCCTTATTACTGTATCACCCCCTCCCTTCTTTGGGCTCTTGTCTGTTAAGTTTTTTTTTGTGTTTCATGTCTATTGAGTTTTGGGTCCTTGATTACATGTGTTTCCTACTATATTTTCTCAGGTTAATGTGTTACTTAATGTTCTATTTTTAAATGCACTCTGGTACACTACACACATTTTAGTATCGCTTATTAGCCGTCAGATCTCCTCGCTATCCAGGCATACTTGCTAAGTTGTGCTTTATCTACTGCTGTAATAAACACATGTGACAGGGTTTCACTGCCAAATCACAAGCGAGATAAATGTGTGTGTGTGAACATTTCACTCAAGTGCTTTACAATACTTGAAAAGATAATCCATTTTCAAGAAAAGAGGAGTGGGTGGGAGAGTTTGGGGTTTAAACAGCACAATAATCTCCCCATATCTCCTCCTCGACACGGCACACTCTTTCCCCGCCACTTACTGGAGATG
Organism: Coreoperca whiteheadi; assembly: GCA_011952105.1. Classification (NCBI taxonomy): domain Eukaryota; kingdom Metazoa; phylum Chordata; class Actinopteri; order Centrarchiformes; family Sinipercidae; genus Coreoperca; species Coreoperca whiteheadi. Next base: position 19,400,651 of record CM022485.1, read on the forward strand.
TGTGGATGTGATAACAGAGAGTAAACATACTCAGGCTGCATGTTCCAGCGCACACACACACACTCTCCTTTCAAATTATTCCCTGGTGCCACCGCAGCTACTTTACAAATAATGGCCCCCATGTGTGTTCAGGGCTCCAAGGCTGTGTGAGGCAGGGGGACTGGGCTCTGTGCCCAGTCTGAAACCCTGTCAAGATCACTGTAAATTTCTCCTTGTTTTCAGCATCTGTAATTTAAGGGCCAGATGTGCAGGAGACTGAGGACAGAGTCAGATAAACAGCTTGTTACATATTTCTTTTCCATGCAAAGATGGATATGCGTTCACCACACTCTTTAGTCAAACCTAATTCTTTTCAGTCTAAACCTGAAATTGATAAGCAAAATACATAGTGTAGTCTGCTCTACAATATATATCATATTTACATTACATTGTATCAGTTCATTTCTGAATTAATATCTTTTTTAAAAACACATGACCTGTTTTAATTAGTCTTATTGTTTATTAAAAAACAAAATACAGTTTCACACATCTACTGGGATGTAAAACACACCTTTCTCATTTCAAAAACAGAAAAGCACAAGCTTTCAGTAACTAACACTGACATACCATCTTGTGTCATAAACAATAGTACAGAGGCTCCATTGCTGTATATGTGACAGTACGTTACGTTCTCCTGCCACTAATGGTCCAACTTTCCTGGGCTTGAAACATTCACAGTGGCGCACAAAGAGACATTGGCAGTGTAAACAGTGGGTTTTACCAGGGAAAATGATGTTAAATCCTGAAAATCCACGCTAATTGGAAATATAATGGAGGATGAAGGAACACTGCTGGACTAGGTGGGAGGCCTGATGAATGTGTGTGGACTGGATATGTGGAGGAATCTCTCATGTGTTTTGGCAACGAGGGGCAGCCTACTGCTCAGGCCTTGTGTGAAAAGTCACACTTTATAAGTTAGAGTGATAGGGGCAGCACACAGTACTGTAGGTCATAGCGGATTGTGGATCTGAGCAAGTGAACACAGAGGAATAACTTGATCACAGTCGAAGGACTTCCCATGCCTTAAATTTAATTTTAAAGCTGATCTAGACGATCACTTATTGTCTCAGAATGTCCAATAGAGATTATTATGCATGTACAGTAGAGTGGATTTCTAATCACGTCTTTGTGTATGTGTATTGTAGCGTGACATATACCAGGCCTAACACGCACATTCTAGTACACCCCCCACCTCCTGCTTTTCATTTCATTTCATCCTGTGGTGCTGCCAGTTTCAGCTCACAGCCTCCACATGCACACAAGATTAATGCTGCTTAATTAATACTACAAAGTGACTAACAGGGGGCGCATCTCAGAGGTATATGTGTAATTTGCACATCAGTAATGATAAGTTTAGAGAGATCCCTTTTGTCAAAACATATTTAATTGCAGGAGGGATTTATAGCATTGGTTGTTAATGCCAGGGTAATCACAGATGTAGAGACACATGAAAACACACATGCATACAATGCACACGCATGCATGTGCAGTAAGCATTTTTAAATAAGGTCTATGTAACCTTTGTTTATCCAACAAGGTCTTACTAAATTTAATAAAATGAGCACATTTTTGTGTGTTGTGGGCATGAATCATGTAAGAATTATATTCTGCCACCACAAAGTGGATTATGACAATACCACAGATTAGACACGGCATTTTCCCCAGTTTGTCTCATGAAAGGTAAGCTCATAGTTAAGTCTAGTTAAGTCTAGTTTGATGTGTCACATCATGAAACATGAAGCTGTGTATATAGTTGAGGGTGAGTTTTAAAAATGACTGAACAAGAAATTTGGGTAGAAATCAAAATGTCACAGTTGCAAACATCTTTGCATTACGGTAAAATGGGGTTTTGAGGTTAATTCAAATGCTTCCCTTAATCTCACATTTCATGCACAGGGTCCACATTTGAAAATGATGATACAAAGCCTGCTTCACAAAGTTTGAGAACACCGGTGTTAATCTGTAACAGAAAATGGCTGATGGTCTTCCAGTTTAAAATGTAATAGCAAACTGTTATTTATGCAAACAAAATCTATGTGAAACTAGGAAGAATCTAGTCTTTTTTTTCATCTTGTTTTGTAGGTGAGTCATTATCATACTGTCAGAAGCAATCAAATACAGTTTCTGTTGAAACAGAAAACCATCATGCAGTCTAAATGAAACCTTGTTTTTTAGACACACACGCACACACACACACGCACTCAAGCAGTGTTTTTCTGTCCAGTATGGTTATGCTGTGCTTGATATATTGTGTACTTTCTAAATGTGTGTGTGTCTATATTTGTGTGTGTGCATCCTGTAAAAATGGTTGCTACATTGGCCATGGCCAGACAGTCTGTGACCACACAGAGAGTAGCAGCAGGAGGTCGACACCTCCCTGGTTTACAGCGTTCTGAGGAGGGAGCCTCATTTTCTCCCGGTGTTGGCTTTTCTGCTTATAGTACGAGCACTAATATTAGATCAGCCAGGGCTGCTGCTCGATAGAAAATGCTTTATGCTTGTTAAAATAATTGCTCTCAGTTTTCCAACTCATAAAATTGCCTTTGTAATTCGGTGGGGAATGTATCTTCTGAGACAATCACTCTCACGCCAGAACGATGGCAACAGTTTTAATTAGTGGCATCGAATTTCCACAGAAATGAATCCTGGGTGCTGCACAGAGCGGTAATTGTTGAAGTAATAGTCTTATTAATTCTGCCACACTTAAGGGGGCAAACAGCAACTCCAAACCCCCTCATGCAAACCTCTTCAGGGGCAATTTCGGCATTCCAACTTAATGGAATTCAAGTCACTGAAACCTTTTTTGTACCCTCTTGCTGTAGCTCTCTCTATTGGGCCAGTATGGAAACATGCTGTTTATGCCGGCAGAGACATACTGTGCTGCTCATAAAGGCCACGGCTCTGTTAGTCCTCCTGAAGAATTCCACCTATAATTCCTTTGTGCCAAGGGGCTCCTAGCTGTTTGCTGGTTGCTACAGAGGGCTTTCACAGGCATGGACCCTACTGGTGTAATCCCATAATCCTACTGCACAGGGGTCTCAGAACTGGGGGGGAAAGTGGGGTGGGGTGGTGTTAATTAAGATCTGAAAAGGGGCAATATTGTTGATGAACAGAGGAGAGAAATTGAAGTAATGGTTGAAACTTGAGAAAACAGTTATGTATAAGAAAAAAAAAAGCCAGTGCATGCATACTTTTACATAAGACTTCATCTACACAGTGTGACTGTATACAGCTTTAGATGTAAAACACACAGTTAAATATGTAATGACTTACTTATTTTGTAAAGGACAATAGCAATCATGAAACAGTGCTGATACAGAACATGTCATTTATTATTAGGGGTTAAAAAAACAGTTCCAAAATTGAATGTTGCAGGACCAACACTCACAATGTCTGAGCTTAATGAAAGGCCTACTCTTCAATACAAATCACCTTATTTACTTATTCTGTTCTCTCTTGTTGTGTCTGATTTCATTTCCTTCAGTTGGTCTGCATTATTGCCTCCTCTCCTGTGTTATTGATTTTGGTGAATATGGTTATTACAACATAAAAACCTTTGAGTCCCCATCTATTCATTGTACTCTAGGAAGCAGGCTGAAAAAAAGAGTAGTAACCAATCTCATCTCCAATTTACATTCACTTTAGCTGGAAAACATTCATTTCTGTGTAGACAATCAATATCACTTACAGAATAATTGGAATGTTATTAATCTAGCAATATTCCTGTGTGGATGTATTATCCTACTATGGGTGGGTGGAGCTGGCAAACAGGAATAAAAGATTATTAGTTATTTAAAAGTGCTTTCACATTATATTTGTAGAGTTATACACATAAAAACATTTACAAATGATAAAACATTTTCAGGGCAATTATGTTTTTTTTAATGCGTTTGCTCTTAAAACTGTATAGGATTTCTTTCAACCCCGTATTCAACTGAGAGTGTCTTGGGGCAATTTTGAACTTGGGTAAACTGTCAAAGGCCTCTGAGGCCAGGCAACAGGAAGCACCTGGGGTTCTCTTGGAGCTGGCAGCAATGCCACAACTCTAATCCAATCACAGAATGACAGCAGGGCGGCTTCAGCTCTGCCTGATGGATATTGCTCCTGTCAACACCAATCCACAGATCCATAGTTACCCTGTTTTGGTCGTTTGACTGTCTCTCCTGTGTTTCTCAATGTACCGTATACATGTCTGTGAATCTATGCGCACACATTGTGGGAAATTTCACATGCAAGTGTGTATGCTCTCTATAAAGGCTTATTTACAAAAGTAAAGCCCACAGTATTGAGTTTGCTGATCATCAGGTCAGCCCTTCGGCTCTGCACACAGGTGACTTGCAAAAAAGGTTATGACCCCAAAGTTATCCTTTTTCAATAAAAACACTGTCTAAGTTTGAATGAAAGTTTATTTTCATTAAACAGACAGAACTAAATGACAAAAAATTAAAAAGAAATGTTCCCAATTAGGTCATCCCTAGTGGTGCCTAACCATGTCATCAACATTTTGTTTCTGCTGAATGTTTTTTGTTTGTTTTTTATTTGTTTTTTCCCCCAGAGCCCTCCACAACAACACCCACTGTGGTACAGCAGGGTACCACAGTGGGTGTTGTTGTGAGGAGGCTGCGAGGAGGTTGTTGTGAGGAGGCTGCGAACTTATTGGCGATCTGAACGCAGCCTGTGCTAGCCCAGAGAAGCATGCAGATAGGCTAGCAGGAATGCAGTGTGAGCTTAGCACCAAATTGATAAAATATGAATTTCAATTTAAAGCTTGGGCAGAAAAAATGTTCAATACAAATGTAATCATAGTGTAGCATACGAAATAACATGTTTCAAAGCAGGAATTTCATGGATCATTGACAGCATGGACCTCAGAAGTGAAGGAAACAAGAAGGATTAGTAAATAAATAAATAATAAATTACAATTAGCCTATTACCCTCTTTCAGGTTATTTGAAACAGCTTGTCTCTTAGGCTACTCAAAGCAGCACCTAATGAGACTCTCATAATGAAAGTATCATACAAAGCCAAAGGCCACATGTTCATTCATACTGAAATGCATCTCTTATCAGAGTACAATGTTGTAATCACATGACATGCACAGTTGACCCGAACAAGATTTTTTTTTTTACTGACGGATAAAATCTAATTACATTTCAAAGGTTCACAAAGCAGCACCAGCAGGAGGAAACACCCCTGTTACAATCATGATATGATAGTGTGTTGCTGTCTTCCTGTAGATGTTATGTAGCAGAAAGGCTTTTGAAGGATTGGTTTCTCATACACAACTTCTTCTTTTCCTTTCGGCTGTTCCCTTTCAGGGGTCGCCACAGCGAAATATGCGCCTCCATCTAACCCTGTCCTCTGCATCCTGTTCACTCACACCAATTAACTTCATGTCCTCTCTCACTACATCCATAAATCTCCTCTTTGGTCTTCCTCTAGACCTCCTGCCAGGCAGCTCCAACCTCAGCATCCTTCTACCAATATATTCACAGTCTCTCCTCTGAACATGCCCAAACCCTGTCCATCACCAGAGCAAACAAGAAGGGGCTCAGAGCCGATCCTTGATGCAGACCCACCTCCACCTTGAACTCCTCTGTCGCACCTACAGCACACCTCACCACGGTCTTACAGCTCTCGTACATGTCCTGCACCACTCTAACATACTTCTCTGCCACTCCAGACTTCCTCGTGCAATACCACAGCTCCTCTCTCGGCACCCTGTCATACGCTTTCTCTAAATCTACGAAGACACAATGCAACTCCCTATGACATTCTCTGTACTTCTCCATCAGCATCCTCAAAGCAAATACTGGATCTGATGTGCTCTTTCTAGGCATGAAACCATATTGCTGCTCACAAATGCTCACCTCTGCCCTAAGCCTAGCTTCCACTACTCTTTCCCACAACTTCATTGTATGACTCATCAACTTTATTCCTCTTTAGTTGCCACAGCTCTGCACATCTCCCTTGTTCTTGAAAATTGGCACCAGTATACTTCTCCTCCATTCCTTGGGCATCCTCTCACTCTCCAAGATCTTGTTAAACAAACTGGTCAGAAACTCTACTGCCACCTCTCCTAGACACTTCCATACCTCCACAGGTATGTCATCAGGACCAACTGCCTTTCCACCCTTCATCCTCTTCAACGTCCTCCTCACTTCACTCTTGCTAATCTTTGCCACTTCCTGCTCCACACCAGTCACCTCTTCTACTCTTTGTTCCCTTTCATTTTCCTCATTCATCAACTCTTCAAAGTACTCCTTCCATCTTCCCATCACACTCCTGGCACCTGTCAATACATTTCCATCCTTATCTTTAATCACCCTAACCTGCTGCACATCCTTCCCATCTCTATCTCTTTGTCTGGCCAACCTGTACAAATCCACCTCTCCCTCTTTAGTGTCCAACCTAGCATACAAGTCCTCATATGCTCTTTGTTTGGCCTTTGCCACCTCTACCTTCACCTTACGCTGCATCTCCCTGTACTCCTGTCTACTCTCTTCAGTCCTCTCAGTGTCCCACTTTGCTAACCTCTTTCTCTGTATACACTCCTGAACTTCCTCGTTCCACCACCAAGTCTCCTTGTCCACTTTCCTCTTTCCAGATGACACACCGAGTACCCTCCTACCTGTCTCCCTGATCACATTAGCTGTAGTGGTCCAGTCATCTGGGAGCACTTCCTGACCACCCAGAGTCTGTCTCAGCTCCTCCCTGAAAACTACATGACATTCTTCCTTTTTCAACGTCCACCACTTCGTCCTCTGCTCTGCCTTTGTCCTCTTCATCTTCCTCACCACCAGAGTCATTTTACACACTAGCATCCTGTGTTGTCTGGCTACGCTCTCCCCTACCACTACTTTACAGTCACTGGTCTCTTTCAGATTACAACGTCTACACAAGATGTAGTCCACCTGAGTGCTTCTCCCTCCGCTCTTATATGTCACCCTATGTTCCTGCCTCTTCTGGAAGAAAGTGTTCACCACAGCCATTTCCATCCTCTTTGCAAAGTCTACCACCATCTGTCCTTCTGCGTTCCTGTCCTGAAGACCAAACCTGCCCATCACATTCTCTGTTCCCTTCACCTACATGCCCGTTGAAATCTGCACCAATCACCACTCTCTCACCTCTGGGGATGCTCTGCATCACTTCATCTAACTCACTCCAGAATTTCTCCTTCTCTTCTAACTCACATCCTACCTGTGGGGGATAACCACTCACAACATTGAACATCACCCCTTCAATTTCCAGCTTCAGGCTCATCAACCTGTCTGACACTCTTTTCACCTCTAGAACATTCCTCACAAACTCCTCTTTCAGGATAACTCCTACTCCGTTTCTCTTCCTATCTGACCCATGGTAAAACAACTTGAACCCTGCTCCTAAGCTTCTAGCCTTGCTACCTTTCCACCTGGTCTCCTGGACACACAGTATGTCCACCTTCCTTCTCTGCATCATGTCAATCAACTCTCTAGCCTTCCCTGTCATAGTCCCAACGTTCAAAGTCCCTACTGTCAGTCCTACATTCTTAGCTTTCCTCTTCTCTCTCTGTCTACGAACACACCTTCCTCCTCTCCTTCTTTGTCTTCGATCAACAGTAGTCCAAATTCCACCGGTACCCTGTAGGTCAACAGTACCGGTGGCTGTCGTTGTTAACCCAGGCCCCAACCGATCCGGTATGGAAGTCATTGTCATGATTCGCATTTTTAATTTGGCATGTGTTTTACGTCGGATGCCCTTCCTGACACAACCCTCTGCATTTATCCAGACTTGGGACTGGCAGATGAAGACACTGGCTTGTGCCCCCCTGCGGTTGCATTGGTTTCTCATACACAACATATAATGTAATCCTGTATTGATATTTACAATCTCTTTATTTTGAATAATGCCATGTCCAGGCATTTCCCACCATTACTAGAACATGGGGCCGGCACTTTGAAATTCATACACTTTGGAAAGCCTTTTTGTGGACAGAAGGACAAAATGGACAAAAAAATGTCATCTGCATATTGTGGATGTGGCCTCAAACCTGATATGGGAAAGCCTCACGGAAATAGTTTGGCTCAGGTCTCACTATAACACTGCCTGAGGAGTCTATGCAGTACAAAACCTTTGACTCAGCCAGGAACCTTTGTAATTAGGTATACTGCTGGATAGGCCTATTGTAATACAAAACTACATGACTACTTACTCTAAAGTCTTGCAAACCCATAGCTAAAAGGATAATAGCTTGGCCTTAGAATGAAACATAGCTGAGCCACAGAATAAGAGATATTTAGTCCGATTGCTCTGCTGAATACAGAAACTAAATCAAATAGGTGTAAATTAAGAGAATGGTTAATTACACCAACTGTGAGTGCGAACCAGTTAATAACAGCAAGTTGAAGACTAGATGATTCCCCGGTGAGCAGGCAGGATTACCTCTGTAATCTCTTCTGTCACATATAGTGATGCCCCAAATCTCCCCTTGCTCTGAGGAGCATTCAACCCGTCAATTGAAATGAAAGAGGCCTTAACGAACACTCTCTCCCACTTACGCAGCACTCGGCTATGTAGCCCCTGCTGATGGTGTGTACGCTAAAGCTGGGAGATCAGAGTCCATTGAGGTGCCGGGTGAGCTTGATTCTCATATTCCTTTAAAGAAAAGAAAAACATGCCCTCTTTTTGCTATTTTGTGTGTGTGTGTGCATGTGTGTGTCTGCGTTTGTGTGTGAGAGAGAGACAGCAAGTCCACTCTCATTGTAAAGGCGAATTCCTCTTCTTTCCAATAGCTGCATTAAAACTATCCTACCACATTGTATGGAGTATGCAAAATGATTTAAATAATTTCACACAAAAATTAAGTAAAATGAAATATTACAGATATGTTAACTGTGAATTGAAGAATTGTAATAGTACTAGCAATATGCTAATATTCCAATCCCCAGTTGGACTTAAGGGACTGAGGGTAGGAGTCCTGTTTCTCTTATGCATTATCATAAATCATAGTAGGCCTATTTAGTCATTCAATACCACACTGTCCCCTAGGACCATAATCTGTTTACAGGAGCACTGCAGCTTTGCATAGAACTTTAAAATCCATACCAAATGCATTTTTAATTGGTAAATAAATGCAAAATGCATGCTAACAGGCAATTGTAGCAGTGCTGCTGAATGCTTAAATATGGTTCTAAGCATGATGTTCACATTATGGATTTTGCATCACCGTGTGTTTCCAGGGTGATTTATAATCAGCCAAGCATCCAGTCTCTGTTGTAGCATAATGGAAGGCCCTGAACCAAGCTATGACTTCATCACATTTCAACATGACTATTGAAGATTTCACACAGTCTCTTAAGGAGAACCCTCATAAATTGTGTAAGAAGATATGCCCAAATCACTATATTTCTTTTTTTGAACCACTACCACAAACAAGTCGTAACTTGTTCTGTACATGATCAGCACTCACCAGGGGTCAATGTCATCCCTGCTACAGCAGATGACTACAGTAACATGTATGCTACACAATACCAGCTAGTCACAGCTTCCTTTCTCTCTGGTACAGTATGAGATGGTTACAATGATGTGCAATCAAATAGATTTGAACTATTTCAAAATATGACTTTCTGTTTCATAGCTAAATTGTTTCATGAAAGGAATTCACTAAATCATTTACAACTGAGAAACCCAACACATGTATAGTTTTGTATGTTGCTTGACCTGTTACAAATAACATTATACATTCATAACAAACTGAATTGCTTTTCTGTTCATTTTCTGTATAAAGACCAATCTGGCATTCAGTCTTTTTTTCTGCACTGCACTTGGTTAATTATTTTTTAGTAGAACCAAGAGCATGCTGTAAAATGTGACTGCTGTTCCAGAGCCACCCAGAGATCAAAGGTCAAGGCATAGCACAGGTTAGGGCTTAGAGAACATAAACATCGGTTTGATTGCACAACAGTTATCACAGATGATGGTTAGATGATGTTTAGGAAAATAAACCAAATACCTTTCTCTTGTTTTCTGAATAAAAGTGACACTTTCAGTCAGGCTTGATTAATAGACAAAACATTTTTATTTACTGACTTTAGCAATGTTATCCTCAAATTGTTGATAATTATACAGTATATCTATTCTATTCTCCTGAACATTATCACTTACAGTATTTAGTAAACAATGTGACCTTTTAACTGCAAATATCTTCTTTTCCAAGTAAATCTTTTATATTCTATTTGTTAAGAATAAATGCAAACAAGCTACAGTGATCTTTATTTGGTCAGTTTTAAACTGACAGTTTCATTTATGAATATAATGACTTTACAGCAATCAGTTTCTATTATTGCACCATAATGCTATCCAGTTAATAATCCTAGCAGTACTCCAAGAGGATAGTTTCCGTAAATTAGGTCCAAAGTTGAAACATTCCTTTTTATTACTTTAATTGGGGGAAATAAAGACGGACATTTATAGCAATGCAGGAACAGGCAGCAGTTACGCTAACTTTATAGTTTAATTGTCAGGGTTTTGGGAGTATCTTCCCTCTGCTTCCTCATGTTTCCCAGTGTTTTTCCCTGCCTTGTGTTTCCTGTCTGTCTTGTTTTGTTTGTCTGGAGCCTTCCACGGAGCAGACCAGTCTCTCTCTCCTCCACACCTGCAATCACTCACCTGCGCCCCGCCTACCTGCGCACCTGCAACTCATCCCGGTTCATCACCATCTCCTGCAGTATTTAAACACCGGTTCAACCACCCAGTCTTCGCCAGATCGTACTATCCCTACCGTGGTATTTACGTCGGGCTCTTCCCTCTACAAATGAAGATTGTTCTAGTGTTTTGTCTCAGCAATTTATTGTTTCCCTCTGTCTCCACATCCAGAGATCCTCCCGTCTGCCTGTCTCGCTCCGTGGATCCTCCAACCACCTCTTGCCTGCCTGCCTCGTTCCTCCCCGCTCCTGCAACTCCTCCAGGAACTCTCAGCCTACCAGCCAACACCCTTCATCCCCTGGTTATGCGGACACGCTACCTCCACCTACCTGTCTATCTGGCTTCCAGGCGTTCCCGCTCTCACCTCTCTGGAAGAATAACAAATAAACCTTATTTGTTCCCCTACCGCCGACGTTGTGTCCTGCCTTGTATTCTGGGTTCAACCAAACAAACTACCTTAACCGTAACATTAATAGCTGGTTTTGTTTTATATTAAGTGACACTTATCAAGTTTACAATGAAAAGCATGTTGTAAAAGTAAATTGGTATGAAACTTTGAGGAACATTTGTTGTCAGCTTGCATGCATCACGCTGTAGCTTGAGAGAATACATTTTTACCAATAAACAAAAAGGAAAATGTTAATTTTTACCCCCAAATTTTCAACCACTGAAAAGGTTAAAAAGGTATAAAATAAGCAGATATGCCAGTACAGTTAACTACAAATTTTTTTTAGTATATTTAGAATCTCCAAAGGAAAAGAAAAATGGGATGTTATTTTTAAGTTGTTGTTTTTTTTATGGTAGGTTTCTAGCAGAATGAGTTTGAATTGTGGATTTCAAAATCAATGCTTGTTAAAATTGATGTTCTACATACAACCTACTTAGACATAGTGTATGCAGATACCATATACTGAACATGTTTCATACATAATTACATTGTACAAAGAAGAAATCAGTTTTATCATATGACTAAAAAGAGTGAGCCTCCTTTCTATCTATTTATCTAAGAAAGGCTTTAGGAAGGATGGAGGTGGAAATATGCTATTTGTACACACCGCGTCAGTTAATCAAAACTGCCAAAGATTTAAGATACTGTCCTTATCATGCTTTTATCACATCCTTATCAAAATATGAGTTCCATGGGTGATCAATGAACATTCTTACTACTACTGAAACAAAGACAAGGGCATCCTGTGGTCTACGCGTTCTTATCTAAACAAGTAATCACATGGTCATCATCCATTATTTCATCAGTGATCAAAATCAAATGCTTTCTTTAAATCCGCTTCATCTCAGCCATTGTAAAGCTTTTCCAAAAAATAATGACCACTCTTATTTAAAGGTCCAGTGTGTAACATTTAGGAGGATCTATGGGCAGAAATGGAATATAACATTCATAAGTATGTTTTCATTAGTGTATAATGGCCTGAAAATAAGAATCATTGTGTTTTCATTACCTTAGAAAAAGCTGTTTTTATCTACAGAGGGACAGGGTCCCCTTCCGCAGAGGTCGCCATGTAGTACTACCATGTTTCTACAGCAGCCCAAAACGGACAAAGCAAACACTGGCATTAGATTCGCTTTTTTCATGTGTTTCCCATGTTTCGCGGCCACCGTAGTTTCTCCTACACGCTTGATAGGGGGGGTGATGCGAGCAGTATTAAAATGGTTGCAATCTGCAATTTCACAGGTACATGCCACTAAATCCTACACACTGGACCTTTAAACAAGGAATCATGTGATTAAACACAACTCTTACATGCTGATAAACACATGCAGGACTATTATAGAGAATGCTAGAATGCTGCTATAGTATACATGACTGCACTCTATGACACTGTTCTACCAAGAGGCTATCTGTGTCTTATCTAAAGCTGTGTAATGCTGGTGTCAAACATGAGATGCTGGTAAATGATCAACCACAGGGATATGACAGTATGGTTAACCTGGAAGGGGGGGGGGGTTACAAGTATACTTAGGAAGTACTGTATTCAGAAGTAGTAAATTGCCGTTTTCTTAAACTAAAACCCCTGATGTTATACTAGTGAGTTTCATACAACTCAGTTGTTCAACACTACTGAATTTGCTGCACATAAGTATACTGAAAACACTGTATATAGAATTTAGTATACTTTTAATATAGGCCGTTTCCCAAAGCATGAAACCGCAGCCCACACAGTGAAGTGCTACAGCTGTAGGCACCTAACTGAAAGCCACTGCAGTTGTAACAGCTAAACTCTAATAAATTATCAAATAGAGCTAATAGAACCCAGTAAAATTACTGAGTGGGAGTATAACATTCATTATTACTAATTGCCATTGGTTTGTAGTATAAAGAGAACAGGACCTGCATAAATATCAGTGGTTCAGCGAGTGATTTCTTCTACACAATCTATCAGACTATATTTTCATATTTATTTTATTTTCACCATAACAAGGAGAATAATAACACATAAGAAAACATAGCCTTTACAGCATTTTTTCTTTTATAAGATATTTGTTATTACAGATATAACTGCGAGACCTCCAAATTCACGTTAACCAACGGAGAGCAAGTGTGTGTGTGTTTGTGTGTGTGTTTGTGGCAGAAAGGGTGGTAGACAGCTTACACAGACCCAACAGCATATCACCTCGTCTGTCAATCAAGCCACAGGGGAGGTGAAGGGTAAGGAGGAGACAGGCACGCTGGCTAATCATTTTGTAATCAGGCGTCAAAACAAAACAAAAAAATGTTTATCTGATCAGTGTAGGCGGCTGCCTGAGTTGACATGGATTTTTTTTCCTCCTGTGTCATCATGTCAGGGCTAATGGACAGTGGTAAGGAGGGGAGTTAATTACTTTTGACGATGCTCCCCGCTAATTTCCCATTTATATGGAGTCACGTTTCTCCTCTGCCATCGGCCAGGCAGGAAAACTGCTTGGCTGCTGTTTGCATCAGCGCCATCAGAATATCTACACCATGTCTGTGCATATCAGAACATTATTGTCTCCTTTCTTAATTGTTTTTTTTTTTCAAACCTTTTGGGGTGGGGTACGGGAGGCAGCATTGTTGTTTCACAACAAGGGACAAATAAAACTCTTTCAACAAACACATTTACATTCACACACATACCATGGAAATGCTTTCCTTTTCATGTGTCTTGGTCTTTCATGGTTTCATGGACCTTTTTAAGCCTTGGCTGTTGGTCGTGTCTTGCTGTAGGTTTTGAGGAGGTTTTTGTTTAATTTTGATTATTTATTTATTAGATTTTTTTGTGGCCCAGTTGCTCATAGTTCACCCCCAGCTCTTGTGATATTGTACATTGTAGAGGGTACCAAACCAAGACGGTTCCCCAAGAAAGACACAAAAATCAAATGTATCTTCTACTCTTTTGCTATGTATGGATATGGTTTTGCATGGTTTTTCCCATGGTATGCAGTCAAAGCCGTGTTCAAAACCTCTGTCTGCGCACTACAGTGCTTTTAGTAGGAAGACTTAAAAGGTTCAGCGTCAAGTGGGATATAATATTAAGTATGTTTTCATTAGTCTAAAATAGCCTGAAAATAAGAATCATTGTGTTTTCATTCCTTGGATTAAGCCGTTTATATCTACAGAGTGAGCAGGTCGTCTTCCACGGAGGTCGCCATGTTGCACTGCCATGTTTCTACAGTAGCCCAGAACGGACAAACCAAACAGTGGCTCTAGATAGGGCCGTTCTTGTTTTTCGTGAGTTTCGCGGCCACTTTAGTTTCTTCTAAACACTTGATAGGGGGGGGGTGATGTAATCTTTATTCAAATGGCTGCAAACTGCAATGTCATTGCTACATTCCACTAAATCCTGCATACTGTACCTTTAAAGTCTCTCTCTCTATTCTCTTTCTCACACACACCCAACAATCAGAAACACGCAGGGTTACAAAGTCTAAAACATTGCTTCTCAAAAAGCAAAAGTTAATAGTTAAACATTTTTTTTTGGCCTTGGATTCCATCCAAACGTGACCAACACAGTAACACTGGTCCTCAGTTGTGACATAAACTGTCTTACACCTAAGAAAGCCTCTTTGACTGGCAGACAGGGATTGTAGAGGTTGCTACTCTGTAGAGAGGAGGACATTCTTTCACTGTGTGTGAGTGACACTTTGTCATCTGGGACACAGTCACAACGTTTGTCACTTTTCTTTGCTTCAGCTTCAGCTGTACTCATTGTTGACGTCACATCTTGAAAGGCCCATGCCACCAATTTCCATTTCATGTAATGCACAACTTTTTCGTACCCCAGCCCTTTACTTTCCTAGTTATTATTTTAAACTCTTGAACTCTGGTCTCCTCACTTTGTCCTCAGCCTGACCATTCTTAGCCCTCCATTTTAGCCCTCCTTGCTAAAAACGTGTTAGAAAGATGCATAAGCTAACTGATAATTGGACATATGAAAAAGGGATGGTATAGGGTCAATTGTACATGTATGCTTTACTCGAATGCTCAGCGGGTAGAGCGGGTTGACCATTAATCACAGCATTGGTGGTTTGATCCCCAGATTCTACTGTCCATATATAAACGTGTCCTTCCGCAAGACACTGAATTGCAAATTGCTCCTGATAGGCCTTGCATGGGAGCTCATTGCCATTGGTGTATTTGTGTAAATGGGTGAATGAGAGGCAAATTGTAAAACTACTTGGACAAAAGTGCTACATACTATATATTTAGTTTGAATGTGAATAATTTGTAAATAAATGAATGAAGTTGCTGCCTTGTACACCTCATATTTCTGAAAGTACAGTTATTATACCAACACCAGATGCTGTTTCAAGAAAATTCTGAAATTATGCCTTACAAATTTCCCTCAACTAGATCTAAATCTATGCCCATGACAGCTGGCTCTGAGACCCTGAGAACCCCTCCTTAAACCCTTTTACATTATTATATGTTATCCTAATGGTAGCAGTCAGCACACTTAATACTACTATGGGGTCTGATAAACGATGGGCCTCCAGGCTGATATATGTGGAAGGGCCAAAAGTGAAGAAGGACATTTTATTCTTGGCCATCAATCTGACCGGGATCTGTGGGCACTAGTGGAGACGGTGGTAATTCATTTTAAAAGGGGCTCAGTGGGCTATGAGGGGCCCTAAGGGGTGTTGATGAGTCCTCACCCTATGATTGAGATTCTGAAAGTGGAGCTGTTTTATGGGATTCTTAATTTAGAGAGGCAGGCACTGCCATAGATGCCTTGTCAGTGGGGCAAAGGAGCATTTGTGGCTGACCTCTAAGGGGGATATTTATTAACCACAATTTGAACAATTTCAGCTCTAAGAAGTGAAAGATGCATCCAATATATATAGTAGGACTTTCTAGACAAAAGGAAATAATCTATTACTAGGGACTTTTGGAACTGTGAGCAGTGTAGGTGTATTCAGAGTCTTAAATGATTTATATTGGCCATCTATCTTTGATTGAATAGGAAGTGGTGACATCCATTTACCTTGCAGGTCATACATATAAATGATGATACACAGACAAGCATGTCCCGAGTGTCTCCTCACAGTCCATATAGGGAATAAAAATCAATCTTTCTGCCACAGACTCTCTGGAAAAGTAGCAGTTGTTGAAGTAAACAGCACTACCTTGATGCTCTAACCAGTGGGTCTACAAGGGGTTGATTCTTTCAGGAATGACTCTTAGAAATCAAGAGATTGATGAGCATTTAAGCATGACACCAATCCATCAGAAAGACAAATCCTCTGTGTCACTCTGTGCTGTGTGCTATTCTATGGGAGACAGGCATTCTTCTTGTATGCATACAATGTCCCCAATTTGTCAGAGACACAATAACAGCTCTGGCAGACCGAATTTGCATCACTGTGTGAACAACAAATGTAATTGATCACAATATTGATTATTGTATTTTGGAGAAAAGAGATGTCCCCAGAGAGCAGTTGAGGCAGTTGAACAATCAGATCCCTAAATTTATCTTCTTTGACCTTTCTGAAGATATCTAAAATTTCTTTAAGTAAGAATGAGTAAAAGCATAACGAATTGTCAACTGGTTCTGACTCCTGAGAAAAGATGCAAATAGAGAGGAAATAGAAAAATAGGATAAAGATTTTGTTCATGAAAAAATGGCATGAGATTTCGTCCACAAATTACAAAAACTATAATACTGCCTGTGGTCATACATGTCACATCTTTAGTCCTAAATGAACAAGTAAATTGGTTACCAATAAACATTTTGCATTATGTATTATCAACTTCTACAACCATGTAGTGCTGTAATTGAGAACGGAACTACATCGTGATCACGTAAAGACTGAGACCAAATTTAGATAGTTTAGACAGAGTCAAAGAGCCAGACTCCGTCCTCCTGGCACCTGCAAATTTGAAGTCTGTTGGATCATGCTCTGAACCCATTTTTAACTAGTTAGTGACCACTTCTTATCTGATGAGTTGAACGATTTATTCAAGAATCTGTGGATGATGTGGGTGAAATGCAGGGATGGACAGAAAAATACATTTTACTCAAGTGAAAGCAAAAGTCATTGTCATGATTCGCATTTTTAGTTTGGCATGTGTTTTACGTCGGATGCCCTTCCTGACACAACCCTCTGCATTTATCCAGACTTGGGACTGGCACATGAAGACACTGGCTTGTGCCCCCTTGCGGTTGCATTAAGTGAAAGCAAAAGTACTTATGTAAAAATGTACTTAGATAAAAGTAGGTCAGTTAAACTGTACTCTGAGTAGAAATTACTGGTTTACATTTTTAGGAGGGGGTAAAAAACATGTTAGATGATGATATATGATACTACTGTTAAATTGACGAACACAATTAGGCTACAAAATAAATTGCATTAAATGTCAATGTGTACTGAAACAACAACACGCCACCGAACCTTAATACCCAAAGCCAACAATAAATCAATTTCTATAGAAGGCACTTTGCAGCCTGTGCATACAACTGATTAACACATATAAATATACAACCCCCTCAATCTGTGTAGCCTTACTAGAATGAAGCAGAAAAGAGGACAAAACTCAATTAAACTAAAGTGACCAACAATAAATAAAAAGTCTTTGGACACCGCAGAGGGTGCAACAAGCTTTATTGATTTTTATAGAATTAACAGTAGAAGAAAACGTCTGAGCTGAAAGAGCGCACTGCAACGTGACAGGGATTACTGTCAAAACCGGCAGAAAGGCCTCACTCAGCTCACTGAAACTAAAAGTTCCTTAGTGAAGGCAGAAATCACCGCTGGAGGATCCACCAATAGCATGTTAGCATTTAGCATGTTAGCCAGACCCAGCATGCACCTAAAGGTCACGCAACATTGTGGGTGTGTTTGATTTGGGTCACTTAGCATGCTCAACAGGTAGGGTGCATTAAACCAGTGATTATTAAGGTAGATACTATGCCGAGGTACAATAATGCTAACCACAACCCATAATGACGTCATCCTAATTTTATTACATTGTTGTGCATTTTTGTACTGTTCATTACCTACTAGACCCCGGCCCGGGTGCGACTGCACTCGGACAGTAAACGTATACATGTAGAACGTGTATTTTGTCCAGAATGTCCACTGACTGCTGAGTGTCAGCTCTCTGGAGCTCTGCCCTCCTGCAGCGCAGACACACCAGCAGCTTCTTCTCTGCTGCAACTGCTGATTTGGCGACTCTCTTCTGCTCCATTTTCACTTGGTTCATCAGGATTTTTTCATATGACTGTTCTTACTCTGTAACGGATGCGACTTGAAACATAGTAAGGTATAATGTGTGTGTTAAAAAGTACTAAAGTAAAATGAGAGATTTTTTAAAAACATTCAAAAAAGCACAAGTAAGCTACACAAAAAACAACTGTATTATAGTAACAAAAGTAAATGTTATTCATTACTTACACCCCTGTTGAAATGCAGTTCTATATTAAGCTACTGTGTTAGGTGGATAGGTTGAACCAGGAGGGGATGGATGGATAGATGAATGGACTTTAGAGCACTGGGCTGGACAAAACTTGTCTTGAGCAGGCCTTTACTGCTCATCTATGTCGCTCATGACTTCCTAGAAAAGAGAAGAGGAGGTGTCTCATGTATCACGTTAATCCGGGTAGTACAATGTCAAGTAAAAATAATATACCCACTTTACTGAAGTTGTAGCGTTGATGAAATTACACCTCTTATCCAAGCGGCTTCTTCGGTTCTGCCACCAGTCAGCAGAACAAATGATGCAGTCACACCACTTGTTTGAGTCAGCCAGCAGACAGTGTAACTCACTAATTGAAGATGTACATCACACTGCAACAGTTGCATATTATTAACACACAAAACAAGGGCCAATTGATCATTAGTGCATCAATATGTAGTTTGCATAAAATTATTTCCTTTAAATAGTCTGTGTTTGAGGTGACACAGGGTTGGCTCATCAATAATGTAAATGAGCCATTAGGGCATTAAGAGGCTGTCTGTGGGAATGACAGACCACCAGGCGTCAGTGAGTTAATATCCAATACAGCACTCCCTGTCACACAGGCCAATGGCTAGGCTGATTATAAACACAAATTACAAATACATAAAGTCTGGCCCTTTTTAACAGTTTAAGTAAAAATATGCTTTTTTTGGATAAGAGTATTGATTTACAGAAGACAAAATTAACCTTTAAGTGTGACATTGATTTACAGAGGGTGTTTAGCTCTTTGATATCAATTTTATGATTTTCAATAAGATAAGTTCTTGACTTAACTTACAGCAAATTGTTGTCTTTGACATAGATTCAAATAAAAAGTGATTAAAGATGATTATGAATGCAATATACTCCTGAGGAGAATTCCCAATGAAGCAGTCAGAGCTCATCTCAGACCGTGCCCTTTGCCTCAATCCATAAGTGTTCCTGGCTGCCACCTGCAACCTTGAGATTCCCCCTCCTCTCCCCAGTTTCCCTCCTCTCTTCTCCATGTCTGCCAATAATAAGGACCCAGATGAAGTGGCAGTGAGAGGAAATGTTTACCAAGAAATTGGTTGTGTCATCTTTAGAATCTCTGATGCAAGCCACAGAGAGGGATATCTATGCAATCCATCACACCATTGATTCTTATAGGATAACGGATTCATACTCACAGCCTAAAGGTTATTCAGACAAGAAAAGTATGTTAGTCTGCAGGAAGTTGTTGTTTTTACACAATGGTACAGTATACTGTAGCTAACCACAGTACAATACACTAACCCCAACCGTAAATGTACTTTAGATTGAACTTTTAAAACTGTCACAAGCCAAACAAACACTTTAGAAGTGTTCATTCAATTTCAGTGTAGATTGTTGTACTCTGATCTCTCTGTGTACATACGTTTATACAGGAACAGGCTGTTTCATATCTAGTAAAGGACATGGCTGAAGTATGGCACATGGATAAATGTTGGTGGTGGTGGCAAAGGAATAAAGCAGGCAATTTGTTTCCACCACCTGCTGCCAGTAGAGATGTCTGTAGAAGCCTCACCTACTAGTGTGTGGGGTGGAAATTCACTCAGTGTGTTTAAATTCCGTTTGGACATTGGCCAGTGAAATTGTATTGGAATTTACGTTTTTTTATATGGCATTTCAACAGCGTGTTTTTCTGTGGACAATAAAATCAAACATACATATAAACCCACACATCAGTCTCTATCAGACCATGTCAGTGGTTGTGTATAGCGAGTGTATATTTGGGATGTTAGGATGAAGATACACAGTAATAGCTAAAATAATATAATCATATGTCTCAGTTTGACTGGGCCATATCTTTACCTGCCATGTCACTCAGTGCCAATGCTCTGCCATCATTTCTGGATGCTAGCACACAAGGGGCCTCGTTAGCCTACTATTACAGATGTGACAAGCACACCATAATAGCCCAATTATCCCAAAATGCCAAATTTCACTCCAAAGCAAAAGGAGTGTGTAGTGATTAATGGTGAACACTTAAGGGGAAGAGTTAGACAACGCTGTTGGATAGGAGAAAATATGTATCAGGCTGCCACCACTACAGATGCTTCCTCCCTCCTGACAACTGCAATTCATTTGAGATGCTATTAACATGCATAATTATGCTAATCAAGCGGTAATTAAGTGCCAATTCATCAGAGACCATTTTTTGTCTGTAATTTCATCAAGCATGGCTGTTGAGGTTTGTTATTTCTTGCATTTTTCTTTATACAATATTGCCCAAATGAGGCACTCTCATTTCATCTAACATGCCCTTTGCTGTATGTTGTTGAAGTTTGTAAACAGGATGTGTTAGAGAGAGGATGTAATGCTCCCATCTCTAACACATTCATTGCATTTATACAAGCGAATAAATACACTGAATTCAAATATATCTTCATGAACCTGAATAACAAAATAGCCATTTGTCAGTGCTTTTCAAAATAACCAATATGAGCATTCATAAAACAATTAATTTGGTGGATTGGATTGGTCGTGGCAGTTAAAGGAAATGTTTGAAATTTTGGGAAACACGCTTATTTTCTTTGTTGCTGAAAGTTAGATGAGAATATTAATACCACACTCATGTTTGCATGCTAAATATGAAGCTGCAGCAAACTTAGCTTAGCACAAAGACTAAAAACAGGGGGAAACAGTTAGCCCTGCTCTGTCCAAAGGTTATAAAATCAACCTACCATCACCTCTAATACTCACTAATTAACAAGTCATGCTTGACTTGTCACTTTGTGCTTCTAAAGCTTTTAATCACATCTGGTGGCATTCCTACACGAGTGGAGTTGCTCAGTTTTTGTGGAGATGATTTTGTTTATTATGTGACTGAAATATAGATCTTCATGTGATAACCAACTTGTACATGGAACATTTCGAACAGATTGCCCTGACATTGCCTTCTACCCCGACTGACATCTGGCAATGGTATGTGCGCGGCACTTTCAGTATCAGCAGCTTCATCCAAAAAATACACAACATCAAACCTCACATCAAGTTCACAAGTGAATAGGAAGAGGATGGTGAAGTTCTGTTCCTAGACACCTGCATTCATGTAAAGACTGACAGGAGAATAAAGAATCTGTGTACAGAAAACCCACTCACACTGACAGATTTCTTAATTTTAAATCTAACCTTACAACACAAAAGATAAACATCAGTTGTCCATACACACCAGACCAAAATCAACCACAACATGAACTGGGAGCACGTCAAAGTCATTAACAAGGACTCTGTGGGAAGCTGGTAAAAGAACAAGGAGCCCTTTCATATCTGACACCCAAGACCATCCTTGAACAGAGACAGGGCTTATAATCCCCCCCCCATACTTTGGTCATGTGACCAAAATTCAAAATTTAGGTCACATGATACCAGATAATCTCCATCTCAACTGAGCTCCATCCGCTGAGGAATGCCACATGATTGGATTGAAAGCACTATTTTGAAACACAAATTAAGTGGACCTTGTGTTGAAGTTTTTTGTCAGTACTATTAATAATGTTTTTATTTTCTTTTTGTTTAGTTTCTTCTTTTCTGTTTGATGTATTAATTCATATATATATACATTAACTCAAATACAAAGAGAGGTTGATTTTCCAGAAAACAAAAAAGCACAGTCTCTGTGTTTTAGGGATCTAGAAATGATATATACATTGTGCTGTAGTGGAAATCTGTAAAGAATTGTGAAGACAGACATTTCAAGGTTTTTGAGATTTTCTCTTAATAAACCCCTCATGTCATTTGATAGTTTAATAAAAGTGTCGCTTTTCAGTATGAGCTAGAGAAAAGATGATACAGAACCAATTGAGGAACTCAATGAATCACTAACTCTGCCTAAACAACTTTTAAAATTCCACGCAGCTTTATAGCGAGACATGGTGGTGCATGTCTACTCGAAATGTTCTGCAGAATGTCTGCAGACATTCCTAGATTCATCAGCCAGACCCCCTCAGAGGATGAGGCTGGTCAGGTCAAAATGTCACTTTGTCCTATACTTCCGTACTAAAAACACTCCCGTCAGCCTCAGCTGTACCTTAGCACTAATTAACAGATGTTAGCATGCTAACACACTAAACTAACCATGGTTAACATTACACCTGTGAAACATCAACATGCTCGCAATGTCATCGTGAGCATGTTATCATTCCCAATGTTAGCATTAAACTCAAAGCAACACGGTGTCTACACTGATATCTTTACAGAGCCGCTAGCATGACTGTGGAATCATCTTGTTATTTACATGTAGGCCTACTATGTTTTGATAAACAAAATGTTTTTACACATACTTTAACACTACAATGCAAAGTGACCCCATTGACCCTGGGGGCTTGGGTACAAGCCCTATTTGCACTTGAGGTATTTCATCATTCTCACCTTGAATAAGACCCAGAAGGCACTTTTCTAAAGTGCTTCTGCCATCTCTGATTGTGCTCGTGGCCATCTTCAGATTAATTTACACATTTATGATGCTATTTTAATTGTGGTTTTATAATGTTATTAGAAAAAAACATATGTTGTTTTGAATAACCGGCAGCAGTATCTCTTGTACAAGTTCCTTTTGATAGATTTTTGCAAACAATGGGAGCCATGTACTTCTGGTAGGTGTGGTAAACCTGTAGTGGAACAGTATGTATAAATACATGCATATCACTGGCATGACACTTTTACTCAGCAACACTGTAAGAGTGTTTTGCATTCATTGTCTGTCCTCTGTAAAGATTGTCTACATTAACCTCTACTGATTGACTTTCTCTTTGTGTCCCTGTAATGGGCCCTGAAGAATAAGAATAAACCAACCCACAGATAGAACTGCAGTCTCAGTGTGCATCTTCTAAAAGCGGTCTGAAATAAAGTGTCTATAAGCACGATCCCAGTTGATACACAACTCTTTAACTTTGAACAGGAGCTTTGAACGATGTCTACAAGAGACAACACATATTAGTCATCATAAGGGGTTTAAGGTTTTTGCTGCATTTATGTACTGTATTTTCACAATTTACAGGCACTTTTTTTATCATACTCAATAAAAATCTTTTTTCTTTTCCATATCTCTGCCCCTGCTTTGGTGCACAAAGCCACGTCCTCTGAGGCAGTGTGTGGCACATATGAAATGTTATTTGCAATGGCATTCCTCTGTCCAGTTTCACCCAGAGAGTCAGACAGGTGTTCTCATCGGACATGAAAGCCTCTGGTGATGCATGTCAGTCTTGATCACCCATGATGATGTCCTGAGGTGAGGAAACTGCTTCCATTCCTCTGACATGGGAACTCTTTTGAGTTTCAGCACTTTTATGATAGTTGTGGCGGCCAGAACAACCATTCAGACATTGATAAAAAGGGAGTCGCGACTGTCGACCTCAGTCTTCTGCTTCATTTTTCCAAATGCTTTTTCTTTACCATATCATTTGTCATTTTGCTCTACCTGTGTGAGTCTCAGACCACCTGCAAAATGTCCCCTTCTCTATTCTTATGCCATCAGAGTGTCACTTGACCCTAAAGGTTGATCTTAGTCACCCTCCCAATGGTCTCAACATTCTTGAGTCCTGTTTTTCCTGGTGTGTCATGTTTAAAATGGTAATGAAACTGGTATAACTGTATAAACTACTGAAGTTTAAAAGGCTGCATTGCACTTTTGGGAGATTGCATTTAATAAGACATGCTTCTAGTTGCTCAACTGCAAGGTGAATCTTTGTAGTTGGAAAATATTTTGTACCACACTGACAAAAGTAATATAACAGTATATAAAAAATGAGAAGCCCAGCAACAGAAGCAATTCATCTTCTTTGTATTCATTGAGAATAACGCAAAGCTTATTAATGCAATATATATTATAGCTCTAACAGTTGTCTAGTGTAGATTTTTTACATTAGACTTAATAAGGGAGCATGTAGTATATCTCATCCTATTAACAAATGCCGAAATGCAATGTTGCCTAAATGATCAGAGTGGTGAAACAATGCTCAATCTTTAGTGGGTTGGTTAAATGTCACTATAACTGTCTTATCTCATAGTGAATGATCTCACGCCTGTCTCTCAATGAACTGGCCACGTTTCAGGCAATGAAAAAGCCAGTCCAGAAACTAAGCGTGACAGGGAGCGAGTTGCCTTGGCTACCAATCAAAAGCCCCCTTGGCGCCAAGGAGGTTGATCATAACCAGCTCTTCTACCCCAGTTCCCCACATCACGTCCCGTCATGCTTGTTTTGGACTGCCACTGTCACAGTTTCTATGTGGTGACTTCAAATAATCTGCAGAAAATTCGAGGAGATATATAGCCACTGAATTTGGGAGTAAATATTATAAAACTACATCTAAGACAGAAAAGGCTGTTACATGGGATGCACTCAGCATGGAAAGCAAACAGAGAGAAACAGCCTGGTTGATGGTGGCTGGCTGTACAGGATGAGATGGGCTCTGAGGTTTGATGGGGCAGAAGAAGGCTCATGCAGACGGCTGGCTGCTCCTTTTGACGGCGTGTCAGGGTTGGCTCGCAACTGCTCTGCCGCATCTGGGTGATGCAGTCATCATTGTGGCAGGCCTGTCAGAACAAACTGGTGTGCTGGAGACAGATACAGCTTTAGTCGCTGGATGAGGAGTATGCAACACATGCACCACCCCAACATCGAATATGTTCCCCAAACTGGCAAGCTGGTGGCAAGTTAATGACAGGAATGACCAGTGACATCATATAAAAACATGATTACGCTCCACTAAAGACATCTGAGTGAGTCCATAGATCAAACAGACAGGGTGATGACTTAAAGCACTAACACTCTGGCTACTGGCGTTACTTTAAACAGGGGCCTCTATAATTTTTATGGAAAATTTCACCACAAAGTGATACAGAATAAATACATATTACTCACACAGACACACACAAACACACAGAAAAAAGATGAGAAAGGGCTCAGGCATTGCCAGGAGGGGTTTGCATTGCATCACGAATGCATTTTTTATTTGTGATGACTTCAAATGATTTGGTAAAGTGGGAAAATAATGTGTAATCGTCAGCATTTGCATAGGATTTGCTAATTATTTATATAATGTAAACCATGATCATTTACTTTTTTTCTTATACTGCCATTAACAAGTAACTTGGAAACAAATAAATGTCACAATCACTTTCACTTAATTAAAACAATAGATATCATATTACAAGGTAAGATGTCAGTCATACCGAAGTCTCCTGCACATAGCTATTTACTGCTAAAGCGTTATGAGAGAGGGTGACACAAATAATAGCTATTAAACTGTCAGCTAGTGGAGGCTGGATCACATTACTGAAATTAGCTAAGAAGCACTATTATAAACAACGCCATCCTCTCTTAACACATGCATACATACACACAGATAAACCCACATGAATACACACACAACAGAACTGAGAAAGGTGTACAAAATAGAGAATTTGTGTCCATTTACAGCCATATTAAATTTGTTTTATTCATACTTTAATGCATGCCTGTCTGTATTTTTGAAATTGATCATTTTTATTCTGACTATTTAACAGTCTAATGCATCTAATGTCATTCAATTCTTTTTGTAATCCTTGACAGTCCTCCACCCAGCTGGCCAATACACAAACTCCAGAACTTTCATTTGGAACCACATGAGACTGAACCCAGTATCTGATTAATGATGTGACATCCTCTCGTGTCCTTTGCAATGGCATGATACCGATGTTCTAATCTGTCCAGCTGAAAGTGTAATTACAAATGTAGTAATGCAGTCCAACAGGCCACACTCTTTTGAAGTAACTAAGGGCAGAGGCAGTGTCACAGTTACCCCTCACTAACAAATACCTACAGTAAAAAAAAGGGAAAATTAAACAACAATGCAGAATGGCTAAAGGACAAGCAAGCTTTTTTTTCTTTTTAAATAATCAGTGGTGAACCTCAGAGTCAACTGTGAAGGTTCAGCGCTGGTAGTCTTTATGACACATGACATATCCACAGGCAACACTGACATCTGCTGGTTTAAAATAAGAATTCATTTTTAAAATACCCCTTTATCAGCATTTATGCTGCCTTTTATCATAAGTAGGAGCACTTCCCAATCATTAAGAAAAACATTCATATATCACAATGACCTCCTTTGAATTTCAGACTTTGACTTTTGCAAAACCCACTATCCCAATCCTCACTCTTGCAGCCCCCTAATTTCCATTTAACATAGATCAATTGAGAAGTGTTACACACTTATCAGCAAGACTAATTCATTTATGAACCTGTCATTTGTAATCATTGATCAAGATGTTCTTCGTTAGGGAACTAATGATATGCAGAGTTAAAAGATTCCCTAATTATTGTGTTTGGTCTAATTGAGGCTATGTGCTTCTGTAAGAGGGTTCAGAGGAGAGTTGACTGCTGCCCCATTTGCCACACTACCAGACACGCCAGCAGAATCCTAGTAGATTCACTAGGATTGAAATTGGTAAAAAAAACCAAACAAACATTCCCACAAGGTGCCATTTATTGAGACTTTCATTACAGCACTTAAATGTGTAAATGAAATATTCCTACCAATACCATTTCTGTCTCATTTGGCATATACAGTAACTGCATAAAAATTATAATACAGTGGATATTAGTTAAAAGCATGCAAATAGCAAGCCACAGACAAATTTAGCTCTAATCAAGGATATCATGTCTGCTACGTTTCATTTGGCCTTTGTGTAACAGTATGTTAAAAGATGCCATTTCATCACCACTCTACCCTTTCGTTCCAGTCCAAAGACTTAGCCAGAGGTTAAAGGGTGCAACGCTATCCAGAGATCCTTTTTTTGATGTGACCCACTCATGAAGAAAAATATTATTATATTTGGATGACCAAAAATGCAATACAGCACAACATGGCACTTAGTTATAGTTGACCAATGAAATTGTCAGAATAATTTCCTTGTCTTTTACTTGTCTATCATGGAAAATGCAAAGAGGCATTGACATGGTATTTACTATGGTCTATCATGTTTGTTTGTTATATTCTGAGATAGTCAGAAATAGTTGAAAATATTTTAACATTTAAGCAGTAAATTATGTTCTGTCCTTTCGATTATACATAAAAACCATAGAAAATCTTTGGATCAACAACATTCACTGGACCATAACTGTCTATAACTGCATCTATATAAGCAGGAAATTCTCCTTAAAGCCAGAGTATGTTTTGGTGAAGTTGGAAATGTATCTATATTTATATACACAAACTTTTCAACTGTGTGAAAACAAGCCACATTTACCTTGAAGCTGTCAATATTCACAAACAAGAGGATCATTGATTGATTGAATCATTTATTTTGATGAACTCACCAACCAAATCAAACCAGGATCCATTTCAGTCCTGTCATCTACGTTAGTGCAGCTATTCAGGCTCTTTAAAGAACCTGGGCTGGAACAGTCCAAACCTCTTGTGCGATAGTGGGGCGCCCTTCTGGCATTTGTAATGTTTTGACCAGTAGTGGGCAGTCTTGAATCAATTGCCCATTCAAGATCCTAACATCCATCCTCAGGAAATGTCATCCTAAAACATTAAAGGTCCTGGCACCACACACAAAAAACTGTCTCTCTGACTATAATCAAATATACTGCAACAATGCTAATCATGTTCTGTAACAGTTTCAAAACTTTAACTTGAAAACTACATCGGTTTCACACACGCATAAGTACTGTATACTAGAATTTAGCTAAAATGTAAGTATGATAAGCTGTTCAGAGACGACAGTAAGCCTTTAAGTACCAGATGGCAGCAAAAGCATTTGATTTAATGGAGAGTGAATAGTTCGGTTATGTCTTTTTTTCTTCTTCTTTCCCTCAAAAAAATTTGCCAAGGCAAAAAATGACCTGATGTTTATTATATTACTGAATATTCACAATGATCTCATAAAACAAAGTATAATCCTAAATTGTACCAACAAGCCTCATTTGAAGGTGCAGAAGAGTAAGTGTACCGTCAAGAATCAGAATGATTTAATATTATATTTTTACAGAAAATGAATTAGAAACCTTCTTAAAATAACTGGCATCAATTATTATACTGTACAGTCTATCCAGATATATAAGAAGAACAGGGCATTGTTATTCAAACTAAATCTTCAGAAGTTTAGATACAAAATGCTCAGTAAAATGCATTGTTTTAATGAAAAAGTATAAGCTTTGGAATCCAACTGTATAAGGAATGCAGAGAGCAGCTTTCATAAAACAATTCACACAATGTCACCATTTATCACCATTTCAGATGAATATTGTTTAAGTAACATCTGGTTAAATATACATTAACAACAATTAATCTGCGAATCACCTGCGAAACACAGCATCTTTGCAGCCCATCCAGCAAACTACCAAATGGATCTTGGTTAAATTTCTGCATTAGAAGAGGGGAGGGGAGTGTGGTGGAGAGGGTGGAGTTTCCTATTGTATTTTTCAAATTATTGTTTTGGCCCATTTGCCTGAGCTTTTATCCGCACCTGCCCCCGCCTCTCAGCCTGTCTGTCCAAGCTGGGGCTGAGGCCCCTAAATGCTGCAGAGGGCAAGCGAGAAACCCCATTCACTGTCAGCACTCCACTGTCTATTGGGCAGATATAGTCCGCAGATTCATCAGGTTTCCTCTTTCTGAGGTGACTGAATTGGGTGAAGCCCAGCTTCTTTGGCTGAAAACACAAAAAAATAATTTAGATTTTATGCTGCAACAACCGCACAACATTTTGATTCTTAGCTTGTGCTCTTACCTTTACTTTAGCAGTGGTGGTGAGGGGCACATGGCCTGTGGCATTGCCATACTCTCGTTTCTCCTGTGTGGCCTGAGTCCCCACCAGGGCAGAGAAGGCGGTGGCGAGGTGGCGGCGGAGCAAAGTCTTCTGTGGAGGAATATTTAACAGCAGGGCCAAAGTCTCTGAGCTGAAGCGAGGCTCAAGGATCTATGGAAGAGCATATTGACAGCAAATGGCGGAGACACATTTAGGACTCCAGGCACATAATGTAAACATGTAATGCCAGTATGAATTGAAAAAAAATTAAAATGCACAGTACTTACAATCAGTCCACCATGAACGCCACTGCCCCGTAGATTAGGCGCGTACTCAGCTAGATCCACTGCTCTTAGCCACTCCATCACACGATGGTTAGACCACTGCACCACCTCTGAGGGAGAGGGTTGTCTCTAAGAAGTAATAAATAAATAAATAAATGACTTGGTATTATACTCCCTTCCATCTCACTCATTTCTGTTTAACCTCTCATCTAAATACACTAGAAGTGGGCGGAATGAAGATTAAACAGCTATAGGACTTAGGAAGCAATAGTATGAAAGGAAAAATGCTCTGTGTTGGAAAGCGTTTAACGCCTGCCTGTCTTTTGCCATCTTGTGGGAAACTGGTGTGATGACACCTGTTCACCATGTCAGTAAAACACTTCTCATAAACATGTCCTTGTATTTTAATGTCTGTAATGTGTTACATTCTCTTAGCTTTGAGTGTCAAATGTACACGCAAAATGTACCATAACATTAAACAACTGCTACATACAAGACACCCTGGCACAATCCACCGTTACCTCTTCCCCTGGCCGACGTCGAAGACAGTTGGGGTTGAATTTGTTGGCATGAAGGACATGGATGGCACATTTAATACTGAGATGATGAAGCTGGCTGGTGACCTTTAGAGTCAAGAGGTCATTCTGAGTGAACAGCAAGAGAACATAAGTGAACTTTATCGAAAGTATACAAATTCAAACCATTGGTTTATTTACTGTTTTTAAATCATGTCTGAAATGTCAGTGAATGTATTTGCAGGCACAGAAAATGTTACAGTACATGAAGAATTAAGTCTTACCACTGTGAGGTATTGTATCATTCGGCCATCTACTCGAGCTTCATGGAATTGGTCTTTATACTGAGGCAAACCAATATCATCCAGCCAGCCTAAATGAGTGAAAGTCAGACATTAATTCACTTCACTCACTAGCTGTCTTGAATGCAGGTTATATTAGCATTTTTTGCAAAGATATTTACATCTCACACATTACATTTCTTTGTTTGGTTTGTGGCATGAAAAGTCACTCTATTTGTAGATCGGATTCAAATGAGAACATGCAGCATGAGAAGTTCAAAATATTCCATGTAGAAAGAGTTAGACTTACGGGTGACCCAGATGTAGTCCAGTTCTGATGATTTCTCTATAACTTTAGTGGTGAATGCACTCAGAGCAAGCTGCAGCTTCTTCCTGTGCAGTGGGTTTTTCATACCCATCTCCTGAGGTTAGAAAGGACTGTTTGTCACAATAAAATGAAAGATTGGGTTTACCCCCACACCATGCATGCACCATTTTTTTTCATTCATGGATATTGTTTCTCTGATCTTATACTTAAATACTATATATCAGTGATTCATAAATGCATAATCACTGAGTTGTAAATTCAAGATGTTTTCAGTGTTTAGTTTAAAGTTGCATTAACTGTCCTGTTTTATTCTCTGACCTTCTCAAAGTCCTGAGGTGTGGCAGACAGCAGCGTCTGCCCGTTTTCAACCCACTGTCTGGTGAGATTGACATACTGGCCCAATCCATAGTCCTCTAGCCAGCCACACACCTGCTCCTTGGTCCACTGGCTGAATGGAATATTCATATCACTAAAATAAAAAAAAGATCATGAATTGATTTATTTATTGCAAGTATTTAAAATGGCAATCTTACTACATAAATCACACCATACATTTAAAACTGAATTTGTTATGATAAGCAAGGGTGTAGATTTGGTCTCAACATTGGTGGGGATACAATTTATGTATCAAA
The DNA here is from genome assembly GCA_011952105.1 of Coreoperca whiteheadi. NCBI lineage: Eukaryota > Metazoa > Chordata > Actinopteri > Centrarchiformes > Sinipercidae > Coreoperca > Coreoperca whiteheadi. Next base: position 19,432,079 of record CM022485.1, read on the forward strand.
TGATGTACAATTTCCCTGAATTTATGAATGATTCTCTCCCAAAATCAGCATGGGGAGGGCCATAGAAACAGCTATTTGCATCTTGCAGTTCTCTCTAAGCAATAGTCACATGTATCTCTGCAAATAATGTGTTTTAGCCTATGGGAGGACTCATAGGAATGATCTAATATGAATTCACTCTAAAGATAATGTAAAAGAGTTTGCTTAAATATTGGTAAGGACAATTCTGTCCACCCAAAATATTGGTAGGGACATGTCCCTACTGCCCATATACAAACCTTTGATGCTAAGAAAAGCACTAGTGCCTCTATATAGGAAATGTTGGAGGTGGGGACAGGAGACCCACCAGGATAGCCGAAAAGAATAATGTGATGTGGCTGATACAAAACCCACAAACGCTTAAAATAGGAGTACTGTACTACAAAGTCAAGTTGAGGCACACTGAGCTTTACCGTGCAGCGTCATAAGATTCGGGGGTCCGGGTCAGTCTGGGTCCTGCTGTTGCACGCAGTCCCCCCCTTCTAAACTGACCGGCATCTGGATCCGCTGCCTGAAGCCCTCCAGACTGGGTTCTTCGAAGTCTGTGTGGATGAGGGTAACTCTCTGGATAAACATGCTGCAAACTACTTTCATACTCAAAGTAAAATAATAGAACATATTTGGCACAATCAGTATACGATGTAAGATGTAAAATGTAAGGTGATAATGGAATATACTAAATATTTTATATATTTTATAATATATTTAATACTTTAAATTACAGTAGTCTTTTAATTCTCAACATCTGACAGTTTTGTGGAATTTCAGTCATTTTACAGCAAGTGATTACTTGGTAAATGTAGTAGCAGAAGGATAGTTTAACATATTCATACATTATTTAAAAAAAATGTCTGCATTTTTTCGTCTTGACATCACATTAACCTATACATGTTTTGTTTTTTTACTCAATGGAATATATTTGATTTAAACTCTATATTATTTAGACTTACAGTACATATTTATACTTTATTCAAGGTTAGGTCTATTTAATGTTTTGTTGTCCTTTTTTGGCTTACATCATCATCTGTGTTGATGTATTGTTGATATATCAATATATTTTCACACACTCACTTTCCCCAGAGTCTCTTAAAGCTCCTGTTATTCTTCATGTATTCTGGTGAGCCCACGGCACGCTGGCCAGGCTGTGTGTTAGCTCCAGAATGAACAGGGGAATTATCGCTTGAAGTGCTGTCATCAACTTTCTCCAACTTTCCTTTGAGAGGTTACAAAAACCACAGTCAGTGTAATTCTACAAATATGGTTCAAATTGTATGAATGTACTGTAGAGGGCTACGTAGATGCAACATTTTATAGATGCATTTGATTAGTTAAAAATGGCAGTTTATTTGTGATAATTAGAGCAGACAGCCTCACTGTAATCATGCCACATAAAAAGCATTTAAAGCATAAATGTATAGTTTCCTGTAGTTGAGCAATTGCTAAAGACACAATCTTGATGATGATGATTGAGTAGAAAGAAGGCCCCCCCCCCCTTTGCATACCAAACTGAACATTAAACATTAAGTATGTGTGGTGGTCTGCCTTTTCACAGTGCTCCATTCACGAGAGGCACCACAGGTTACAGACCATTGAGTTCAGCAAATAATTCATCGGTTAATGCCCCATGAAAAAGAAGGGTTTAAGCAAAATTTTACAACGTGTGATCTTTATAATATTAGCAGCAGTCAGTCACCACGCTACAGCACAACACAGCAGAGAGAAATCAGGGTGGGGATCAAGTTAAAACTGGTCAGTGAAGCTGAGAAAGGGTGGAGTTGGGATGAATGTGGTGAATCAAAAGCAAGAGAGAGGGTGTGTTTGGTAAGAAAGTCTATCCCATGAGCCATCTGCTCTGTCAAGAGCCCCTGCAATTAGTTGTGATCAAAGGTACAGTGATCGTCTGGTCAAAGGAGTGGTTTGCTCCAAATATGAATACTGCCTTTGCTTATGGGAATAACTGACCACTGACGATTCCACAGAAAAAGGAAGTCTGATCCTGTCACGGATTATTACTGCACACTATCCATCATATCATAAATAACATAATGTGTAGCCTGATTTAATATGTCTGTATTTACTTTGGCTGGAGTCTCCATCTTCGCTCCCATCTGGAGACCTTTGACTCTGGATTTCACTGCCGCTGTCTCCGATCCCATTCTGCTCTGACAGCGAGGAATTCACAGGCAGTGTCTGACTTCTGGTGTCACCCAGACCACTCTGGATAAACCACACACAGATACAAATAAAAAAGACGGCTGAATCATGCCAAAATCACCTAAATCATGAAAACCACTTTAAATATATGTACAAAACATTATAATGTTCATACAAATGAACAATTTCTGAGTTCTCTTCTGCATCAATCATGTAAGAAACACAAGTACAGAAGCTTGTAGAAAAACTGTAGAAAAATTAAGGATTGGAAGCATACAGGGTTTATTATATACATTAAAAGATATGACAAATTCTTAGCATATTTTAAATATACCTTTTGTAAAGGTCCATTTGTTAGGTCATTCATGCTACTTGATAAAGTCTGTGGTTCTGTTCTGAGAAGATAAAAGCACAATCATCTCAGTAAAAACCAACTAAGAGATATTGGAGACGTCCGTTGATGAAAAGCTGCTTCACTACCTGGAATCACTGTCCTTCTGGACTGATGAAAGAGATGTTTGTTGGGAGGAAGAGCTGTTTGTGGAAACCTGTGATACCTGTGATGGGTAAAAAATAAATTTAGAGAAAATAAAATGACAGTCAAATTCTTGCAAACAAAAAACTTTTGCTAGTATGAGACCAGCTTAATTGTTTTTACCCACTTCAGACTTTACATCCTCAGATTTTGCACTGGCAGAGTCAGTGTTCTTCATCAGTCCATGCTCTTCCTCCTCACTGCTGCTTGACGGAGTCCTACCATTTGTCAGTGAATGAACAGCAGGTGGAGCTACAGTAACAAAGAGAAGGAATGTTTTCCTCAACATAATCAGTGGCATACGTTTCTGTTAATGAAGGAAGTGTGGTGGTTTTCATTATGCTCAAACGTTGTTGCTAACATAATACAAATGCTGCAGGGGAAGGAAAAAAGAGTGAATGAGCTGATTACCTTGCCTTGTGGTGTGTGCGACCTCTCTGAATTGCCTGCATTGATTCAGGAGCAGAGTGAGCTCTTCAATACGTCGGTCCTGAAGAAAATAGAGAAAGGGGTTCAAGACCAACAAAACCCAATTAAGATGTTTATCTAAGGTTAGGAAATACACATATAGACTATGCTTCACTCTGTTATTGACCGATATGCCACACAAACGTCTCACTTTCACCATATGGCCTTTACATCAAAGTAGTGGATAGGGAGGGGTTTGACACAGGCCCGGCTGGAAGTCTTAGTTGTGGTAACCAGCTGTGTGGAGTGTGTGTTTTTTTGAAGTGGTGCCCATGCCTGGTTTTGCCATGGTTCTCTTAATGTAGCTCACTCCAAAATTAGGCTTGGCAGGTCGAGGCCTACTTAAGTGTGGCTTTGCCTGAAATGGCTTGCCTTGGGGTGTGTGTACGTGTGTGTCTTCTCTAGTGTGCCACATGTAGGCCCATTTCTGTAAGTCTTTGAAGTCCAAGATTCTCTGGGAGGGAGAATACAAAAGGCCCTCTATACTATAAGCGGTCGGTGGGCAGTGCCTCTGAGAAATGGCAACATCTAAAAACAATTACCTTCTAACCTTTTAAACAACAGTGATGATAGCACTATATACAGGCCAGTAGGACACTTTACATTGTAATAAATTGATGACAACACACATGCTGCTCTATACTGCATCATAACTTACAGTGAGTGGCGTTAAACAGAAATAGAAAGCATAGGTTTCCAGATCACTGGAAACGTACCTTTTCATCATTGGCAGCTACCAGTGATTTCATTCCACTCCTAAGCTTCTGCAGTTCCTGATCTATAAAGAGAAACCCCACTCTGATTATTAATCTGTATAGGCAGCTGCTCGTGTCAGATTAATTAGCATTTTGTATAGACAGTGGAATATGGTTATTTAGAAAAAAATGAAAGGCAAAAATACATGCTAGCATGATTTATCCCTCACTAAAGTGCCATCTAAACCGAGTATTTTTAGATTCACCCAAGGCTTTTTTTAATCCACCAATCAAAGCTTTAGCCATGTCAGCTTTTACATATTGACAATTGCTTTGTAACAACTGCGGGCATACAGGCAGCATTGCTGTTCAGTGACAGTGATTATATTAAGCAAGTGTCCCAGAGAAGTTATCTTGAACGGGCAAAATTAAGAAAAAACAAGACATTATGCTTTCAGGAATCCATCAAGACGACGAAGGAGCCGAAGGGAAGAGAGATAATGCGCCAGGTAATTTTGGAAACCAGTTGGTGATTGTCAAAACTGCCCCTCAGAGCCGAAGGAATCACAAGATAATAAAATAAAGAGACATGCCTGGAGAGAGGAAATAAATTAAAGATCAAAAGTAGACATGGCCCATGGGTTTAAAATGATTTTCATTAAGTACTGTTCAGGCATACATTTGGTGTTTAGCCTCTTCCTGTACATCTCCTCTGAGAGAGACAGAGACCCATGATGAGACAGTTTTATTAAGGGCCAAGACAGACTTTTCCCATAGCTGTTACTGCAAGTTAATGAATGCAAAATGAGTCATTAACTGTGTCAACTATCAGGCTGGGTAACTTTGTCAGAGTGAAAGACTGTTTTTGGCAGATTGGTCAAGTGCTTGAAGCTAGGTGCTTTGCTTACCTCTCTCTGAGCTGCTCTCAAATGATAGAGAGGGTCTGGCCAGCAGCTGAGTGTGCAAGCTCTCGATCTCAGCGTTCTTACTGAGAAGAAGCTGCTGAAGGCTGCTGATCTCTGCCTGTGGGTGCCACACAGTGAGGAATCTTAGCAGAAAGGACATGCAGTTCTGCACAAATGTATTGTATGTGCCAACACATGTCTGTTTAAAAAGACATTTTCACAAAAACAAGACATGTATCTTACATGCATCTTAATTTAAAGTGTCAGCACACATCCTCACTTGAAACCAAAGTTTTGTAAGATACTGAATCTTTCTTCCACCAATACCTATATAAAACCTACAAAAAAGCGCAGAAATGTTTTTCCTCAGAATTTTAGAGAACCAAATATTAGTCTGGAGTTTAAAGCTTGTTTTTAAGTAAGTTACATAGTATAAGGGAAAAACTGTTGTCAATAAAATTAAATTCAGGCCAATCTATTTGCGAGTGTGTTTGGTCTGTATGTTATGTAGGAAAAAGTAGAAGGTGGAAAATATTTGTTTTTACTCATATACCACATCATACCCATGTTTTAATTTATCCAAAACATTATTCCCACTGGTTTGTATCTGCCATATCAACATCTGTAGCCAGTTATTCTAGTGCGCATTAAGCTTTTCCTAGTTTGATTAAAAAAATATTTGTCTAGCAATCTGCTACCACTAACCAAAGTTCTAAACTGAGAATAACAAGGAAGAAATTTCTGTGGAATGTAGTATTTGTTCATTTTGCAATTCGCACTGTACGGTGATGTGGTTGGCAGGTGTAGAAAGGAAATTGTTCCTACATGAAACTGCTCACAGCAAGGGCTGTGGATTATCTTGAGTAACCGGCTCATAATTTGAGGAAAGAAACATTGCTGTTGAGTTTTTCCAATGTATTTTTTGGCGCTTTGAGCACCACAAGCTGAGTGCCATCTAGTCCCATTATATTCAAGATATGGCAGACATCTCTATGGCTGGTATCTCTAAACCTCGGCAACTAGCCCCAAAACAGTCTAGAGGGATAAACAGCACTATAGGAAAGAGGAAAATTATGTATATTTATTTTGGGGTGAACTGTCCCTATAATGCCATGGGATCATCCCAAAGTATACAAGTAGGACATTTTAAAAGGACTAAGCCATCATTAAATCTATTTCTACAGTACTTTAAAATAGAAGGTAAAATAGTTCTCAGACGTCTTAAGAAAACATAGGTGTGTGTGCAAAATAGAACTTAACTGACTAGAACATCGGATTGGACAGCATTTAGGAAAGTTGAGTGAACAGTTAGCAGTGGAATTTGACACTGATGGTGTATTGCAAAGTCTAGACACCATGGAATTTAAAACTTTCTTTTACCTTTGTTGCTTTCAGTTTCTTCTCATACTGTAGCTTTTGATCCTCCAGGTGCTCCACTTTGTCCTTGAGAATCCTGAGCTCCTTAAGTAAGCCCTAAAACAGAATGTATGAGAGCATTTAGATATGCAGGTGATGTTCATAAATTTGCACATTGTTCTTCCATAACACACAGTATTAAATGACATGAAATGCACCCAATAGATGTGTCACACACAGATGCATAACAGATAAATATGATTAACGTTGATGTTTTTACAAACAGACTGACCAAGTTGCACATTGGGCGCAGAGGATATTTAGTGAGTGCTTGTTTCATTTGCATCTTAACCTCAAGATAACACACATCGAAGTTATGCACCCCATGCTGTACACAACATTAGAAGTCATGCAGGCAGGCTGTGCCTACACTTTTTCCTCCACAGTGGTACTGCTGCTCTGCATCTGAGCTACACTCTTCCAGGCGGTGCATGTTCCCATCAGGCCCATCTGGAGCTTCTTCTAGTTTGTACATCACCCCTGAGGTTCTATCACAGGATGGCCTGGGGTTTGAGCCCTGGCCCTCACAGGACTCAGCTGGGCACCCCTCTGGCAAGCTGATGTCAGCCGGGTTCTCCAAGGCCTTTTTCTCCTGGATCTTGCTATTGATCTCCTTCTGAAACCTACACATCTGCTCCTGCAGCTCACTAATGAAATTCACTACTGTCTGACCAATGCAGTGGGGAAGAGAGAAGTGAGAGAAATATTTAGAAAGAGAAGAGGAAATACTGTAGAGTAGATGTATATGCCTGTGTTTGTGTGTGAATACATCGTTATAGAAGTGGTCTTTCAAATCAGTTTTTTCATATGCCTCATGTCTACGTAATCTGATATTTTAAATCCTGAGAAAGTGTCGATATGGTCTTGAGCCTGAATACATGAATATGATAGTGAGCCTGTATTAGAAACAAATACTTGGCTGGTGCCCATATACAGACACAATGGGCCAGTTAGTTTCATCTGGTCTAGGTGAACACATATTGTTTTGTATTTGTTCATGAACCTGAACTACCCTCTTGCTTTGACCATAACTGTAATAACATTATGCTGTGCCACATTCCTGAATTTATGCATATCAGTTTTATCAAATGGGTAATTTGCACTGATAAATTACAAAAGGGGTGAATAGGTTTGTGATCTTTTGGACTTGATCGGTGCCCATGTTCCTTCAGAAAGAGTGTAAACAGCAGCCGAGTTATGCTCGGACTGTGGACAGAGGAAGTCTCACTTGGGGTCCAGTACAGCGGATATGACAGATGATATTGAGTGCCTCCATGGCTAAATTTAACTATGAGTTTACTGGCTCCATAGAAAGGAGGCTTCCACACGTTGTGTGTGTGATGTGTGTGTGTAGTAGAGGCAGCACATGGGAGGCCCGTAAAGTGTTCAAAGAAGATTTTTTCCTATTCTCCTTGAGTCCAAGCAGCTGTTGTAGGGAAAGTTTTAGTTTGTTCACATGATGAAAGCAGGATTAAGAAGTGCTGAAACTACTTAAACACACCTAAAGTATGCCAATTCTTTCTGCTTATAATAATCCCTATAAACACTCAAACATATTTAAGTAAATTACTTTTTTCATTTACTTTATATATGTCAAATGTTTTTGGGAACATGCTTCCAGTTAGGAAGAGGGTCCTTTTTTCAGAATGGCCCAGTCAACCTTTACCCACCACCAAGAACAAAATACTCTGGGCTGAAGCCTACACACACTCATATTTGGCCCACCATCCATCATGCCAGCTCTGCTATGCCTGAACTCTTTTAACCTGAGGACACAAAGGCTCTTTGACCAGCAGTGTTTTTACAGTAACTACATACTTTACAGTATCCTGCCTGGTAGTAGTGCTGCTTTCCCTGCTTCCCCTTTCTCCAATTCATATGGCTACTGAATGCCCAGGATGTCTGCTGGTAATCGGTCTTAAGCAAATACATGATTCAGTTTAAACTGACAAAAAATGTAAACCCCATGGAGACTTTTTTCCTGTAGACTTTGCCCAGGAACAACAGAGCCAGGGCTTGGGTGAATGTTCCCCTCCATCCTTCCAGAAAGTGTTTATGGTCTTCCATAAAATCAACAGCTAACGTCAAGCTAAGATCCATCAGAATAAAAGTCAGATTTTTGTGTGTACCCTCGTCATTCCTGGCAGAGTTAGGTTTTAAATTTCCAAGGACTGAAGTAAAACAGAGGTTCCTGAGGATTTTATCTAAACTTATTCATCCTTGCAAATAGTCTTTGGTGAAACAAACTGAAAGGTCATTTGGATATGAGGTAATTTAGATATAAGGCATTCACACAAATCAAGAATATGAAATTTAACTGAAAAATATAGTGAAATGATTGCTAGCTCTAACTTGGGAAACTGTGTTACTAATTCAATAAAATAAAGTAAATCTAGTCCAACTGGTACTACTCAACAAAGCAATCTTGTTTTGATGGATATATATAAGTTTTAAACAAGTTCTAGGAAACAACACAACCATATCTACAAATTGTACTTCTTACAACAAGGAATAGGCATATTTGGCTCTGTGAGAAGCCCTACCTCTGCTTTGTGCTGCCTTTCAGCCCCATGGCTGTGTTTTCCCTCCATGTCTGTGAGCTTTATTTTCAGGTAGGACACCTCCCCCATAAGACTCAGCTTCTGGTTCTCTAGTGAAGTCCTATGCAGGAGCTCCTGTCATCAACAACATACAGCAAGAGCATGAAGCAATACAAACAGGAATGTATACATGCAGGTACATATAAACAAACATAAATCTATTATCCCCTCAATGACACACAACGCTCAATACTTACTGAACAAAGGCAACATTACGTGTGAGGCACAGCAAGCTTCCAGTTCTGTAATGACAGACCCCTCAGACAAACCCACTGGTTTCAGACGCTGTTTGAGTGGCTAAATATACACAACCCATGACCACTATTTATAATGCCTATTTCACAGCTCACTCAAAGTACACAGCAGAGGGGGAGAGAGAGTGAGAGAGCGAGAGCTACCAAAAGCATGCAAAATATTCATAGAAAGAACATTCAAATAACTCTGACAGGTGAATTTTCCTGTCAATGTGAACTGCAGCCAGTGAAACCAGGTGCTGAGACTATGGGTCTGCTATACAGTTCAGTGACTATCTGGCCTGAATGGCTGTCAGCCTTGGGAGTTAAGCAAGGCTATGCAGGCAGATGTATTACTAATTTGGTTGATGTCAAGCAGGTGCTAAATCACTTAAACTCCCGAAATGAGCATCTGAGGCAGGCAAACAGTACATATGGATGCATCCATTTAAAACTCTGGCTTCGGAAAATATCTGGGCTTCTTGTAGAGTGCACATGGAAAATATTAGAGCTTTGTCACCAGGAAGAGATTTACGGCTCAGGTCCAAAGCCTCATAATGACCATGTCTCCAAGAAACCAACCCTGGCTGCCCTTTGATACACTGCACACATACAGTGCTGCGTAGACACCGAGCATTAAGTTCACAACTCATCAGATAGATAAAAGACACATTCCTGGCACTCATGAAATTAGTCAGCATAGGTTTAAACAGTCTACTGTGAGTGGAAATTTCACAAGAGCAGCATTATAAGAATGAGATACATTTATTCTGTGCAATACCTTGTTCATCTTACTCGAGTGTCTGCCTGCGGCAAAGGAAGAGTAAGTGTTTTTCTCTCATGGATGTAATGGTTTCAAGTGTCTTGTAGTTTCAGTAGATTTAAGTTTCATACATCCATTCCATTGAGTGTCCTTCGTAGTGTTTAGCAGTCTCTGTTGTAGATTTGAAGTCAAAAGCAAACAACTGAAAGTTGCAGACATACGCTTCTAACTCTTAGAGGAGCACCACCCCTATTCTTTCTCCCTCCCATCTCTCCACCTTTTTCATCTGTTCCTCCCTTACTCATTTGTCCCTCTCTCCTTTCCTCTGTTGTACTCTCTCACTCTCTCTCTCTCTCGCTCTTTATGTGTGTGTGTGTTTGTGTGTGTGCATGCAGGTTGGGGGCGTGGCTAATGGTTCTCTAATCACCTGCCCAGACAGACCAGTCTGCCCCTGCATAAACCAGAAAAACACTCTGAGACACTGTCCCGGAATGGGTCTGAGTGTCCTAAATATTTTGGTTGTCATGGTAATCTGCAGCCAGATACACTGAAATCCAAGCAAGGAATTTCTTCCCAGGAAGCAAAACTCATCCCAAAGTTACATTCTACAGCTTATGAGAAAGATTGGATCTGCAGAGGAGTCATATTTAAAAGATAGATGGACCGTCTTGGGCCCTGTCACATCTCATTAAATAGAAGAACAATATTGATATAAAAGCCTTGGATGTCTCCTGGTGAAAGTCAGAGTTTCCTGATTTTGGTCCAGTAATACATCAAGCATTTGGTATTGACAAAGTCCAATGTAAGATGTTTGGATTTGAGTTCTGTATAGCTGTGTACCTGCTGTAACATCTCCTCTGTGGAGTCGAGTTTGTGCTGATGGTCCACCAGAGAACTCTCTAGATCGCTGATCTTGGCCCCCTGAGCCTCCACCTGGTCTGTCAGCACACTCACCTGTGTGTATTTGTGTGTGGATAGAAATTTGGTAGAGATGAGAATCTTTTTTCTATACCAAAACTTGACAATAAAACAGTTTCGCCCTCATTCAGTTCACATTTATCTCATAATTGCAGCCTAGCACTAGCAGAATTATTTAGGTCCTTAGATTCTCTCTTTTGCACGAATTTCTTACAATACACATTAATATGAACTATTTTCATTTAATTGCTGTGCTCATTTTTTAAAATTTCTACATCTGTGCCAGATCAAACTGTGGAAATGTTTTCTATGAGGCGAAATGAATGATCCTTTGTGCCTCAGAAGGTGCTTGCAACACTTCAGTGGCTCCAGCAATGTCAGCAGAATGCAGGTTAAATTTAAATCTGCAGAAAAAACTATTAAGACCACATAATAGCTAATCACATGCTAAAATGCAGAGTCAACCAGCCAACTGGAGCAGATTTTCCAAAGGAATGTTTGATGCCAGGCCTGAAGAAACAAACAGGGCACCTGCTCTGACACACACCTACATGCTATTGCACATGGTGGTACTAGCCTCAACCTGTCTGAGACAAGCACTTGTTCAGCAGCCCTGATAACTACACACACCTACACACATATATATGTAGACAAACACATCACACAAAACAAGACATTCTAGTGTTGTAACAGCACCAAACCCAGCTTTATAACTCTTGTTTCACCCATGCAGTGGAAAAGAAATACAGCAATTATGCAAACATTACACAATACTCTGATCTACCTTTGCCCTTTCTCCTTCCTTTCCTCATCTCTATGGGCATTGTTTAGAATCAGTTCCCACTAACAGTGCAGTGTCATATGTCCTCTTTTATTTGAGCAGTCTTATATCCAATGGAAGTGATTCACCTTTATAAATGGATGTCCAGGCATGCTTTAGGGTAAATGTGTTGCCACTGCACTAACCTTTTGAAATGTCATATAAATCTGATACAAAAAGAGAAGACAAAGAGTTAATTATTAATAATTGTTTTGTATTTTGTATATTAGGAGTGACTAATCCCACCTGCAGAATTAATGACTCTTTGTCTCCCTCCAGACGGGATAACCGCTCCTGGTAGGACTCACTGTTGCCAGATGAATGGAGGTTTACCTTCAGAATAAAGGTCAGCTATTAAGTTCAGTAAGTACACTGTTAATACAGAACAGTTGCTCCGTGGATCGTAATTCCTTTTTTTTTTCAATGAGGTTGCAGCCTCAGACATATACACACAGATGCACATACACACATAACTCTCAGTTTCAAACTCCCTATTGTGTCAGTGGGCGTGTGTTGAGAAGTCTGTAAGAGGTTTACAAGTCCTGATCCAGCATCAAAAGTTGTGTACAACATTTTATACCAGCTGATTAATGGAAAAAAATGAAGGCTGGGCTCAGGGCTGCCTGTGTATTCAGGGATATTTCGGAGCCATCAGTGTGCAAGGGAAGTAAAGTGCAACCAAATGAGCTCAAATTTCTCAGAAATCCAGGCTTTCAGCCACAATCATGGAAACATTATGTAGCCTAGTGTCCATCATCCTGAGCCAGCCAGCTCAAGTGGTTTGCAATAATATTTAGCCTTTAATATACTCCTTGCATCAGACTATTTGACTGTTTTAGCAGGAAACTATTTTAATGTACAGTAGGCATACTTTAAGTGTTATTACAGATATTTTCTTACTTAACATTTTGTGATTAATAGCATTTGTTTCCTGCACAGTTGCTCCTCTAGTCCCTTTGACAATAAAGAATATCTTCATAGTCAACGACAGACATGAAGGTTGATTGATTGGTTTACATTTGGCAAAATACATCCTTTAATTATTTACAAGAAACCTATTTTGATTTTAAAATTTTGAGTTAAGTGTTCATTGTGAATATTGAATGATAATCTGTTGTCTGCTGTCAAGCCAAATTCCTAAATATTTGTAGGACTCAGCAAAAGTAATATGGGTGCCATTAAAGTTTTAATGGCAGGATACTGGTCACTGGTGGAGGTGGAGGTCTTTTCTGCATTTAAAACTGGTCTGTGATAAAAGAATGATACTTGGAAAGCATCAAAGTCTGACTGAAGACGAGTATCTTGGGCAAAAAAATGGACATTGAAGTATTGATTTGGAAGTATTATGTTATTTACTGTATGTATAACGTAAACAGCTGTGAACCATGTGGCAACCCATTTCTGATTGTAAAATGGCTTGACTGAGTACCATCAGCAACAACACTCTGAGTTATCGCTGTAAGGTAAGAGTGGAACCAATTAAGCGTGGCTTCATTTAGGCCTATACATTGTAGTTTGTGGAGTAGGATTTTGTAATCAACAGTATCAAATGCTTAAGAGATCAATGAAGAGGGCAGCACAATCTTTTTTTTCATATATGAAGGAGACAATGTTATCAATGACTGAAGCTGCAGCAGTTAATGTGCTGTGACCCGGGTGAAAACCAGACTGCTGTGGCTGTAGCAAGTTTTGTGAATCAATAATAGCATGTAGCTGTAGAGTGACCCAGGGTTCTAGGATTTTTGCTAAGATCAGAAGTTGCTGAGATTGGAGATGTCACCACTTTCGTAAGACACGTTTCCACGAAGCTGGCATCATGCTTGTTAAAAATGTTTGGTTAAAAATATGTGCTAAATGTGGACAGATTAAGGGGGCACTTGGATGAAGGAAATATGGGTCAACATTATCTGCACCAGTGTTTTTGCAAGTTTTTAACCTAAACAGAGTTTGCACTGCTGACCAGATTAAAAGAAAATTTACACTCTAAAGAAGCTGATGCGATGGGGACTCCCTCTGTTGGACAGACATGGTAATTGTCTGCAGATGAATCAGCAGACATTAAATTAAAGATCAGAGGAGAGGAAATTTTGATTAAAAGCTTCTACCACAGAAGATCAGTCAGTATTATGACCAGATAGCTTTTTGACTTGAGATAGGAGGTGTGACCGTGATGAGCTCATAAGAGATGCTGTGGTGTTCCAAAATTTAGTGGACTGATCACAGGCAGAGAGAGCTGACTGATAATAAATTGGTTTAGCCTTCCTAATCATGCCGGGGCAGATGTTTCTTTGTTGCCTAAAGGTTAACCAGGCCTCAGGGGTGCCACAGGATCTAGCCTTGGCCCAGGTTTTGTCTCTGTTGTGGATGGCATTTAACATAAGAAATAGTGTATCTCCAAACAATGTCATGATGATTAGTGATATCTCTAGTATAGGGAAAAATCAACTATTCTGCTCGTAAGTGTATTTCATACATTATGAAACCTGAGGCTAAAAATTTTACATAATAATGATTTACCAGTATATGCATGAAAAGGCTTCCTCTATGGATTTAACATTCATTAAGAATTATAACCTAATGGAGGCAGTGAAGACTAATGCTTTCTTAATGGTAGCAAGATGGTATGTGTTGTCCAAAGACTCCCTATGGGTTCAAGTGTCAGGAAATGATCTCAGCTGGCATGCACATCCATTTATCTTTCACCTCAAACACTTTAACCTTATGACCTGTATGGCAGACATGTCATGCATTCAGCAATTCGCCTCAATGGAGATCCATTTAAATATATTTTAGCCATTATTTCAAAATGTTTTATTTCGGCTTTAATAAAAACATTTTCAATATTTGGAGCGTTAATTCGCACCTCTGCAAGGCTCTTGTTGCTCTGTTTAGTGAAACCCAGGAAATGCTGTTTGATATAACTGGAATTCTTAACATCTACTCTAAAACAAGATGTGTTAGCAGCTGGTATTGGCACTGCTTAAAAGTTGACTGCTTATTTTGTTACATTAACTTTTCCTGTCTACAAGGAACTTGTATATTAGAGTGAACGTGTTGCATATTCTGCAGGACACCACTTCAACTCAAACAAAACATGTCTTCCTCCCAAATTATCTACCATGGTAACCGTAATTATATTGTAAAAGCAACAACACTGCAAGAGCAAAATGAACAACCAAGGTCCTTTGTGCAGTCTTATATGTCTGAAGAGCAGACACACAAGTGGAGAATGTCTTACCTTCCTAAGCCAGGCAAAATGTTTGTAGAAATCAATATCGTACTCCATTCTGCAGGCCCATTGTACTGTAGGTCTGGCTCTTATTGTTAGATACTAACGGAATATAGCCATTGCTCTAAGGCATCAAGGAGGATGAACAGATACCAAATTCCACAGCAAGACAAAACAACAGCTCTTAACTGCGCTGCACTCTCCCTGAATCCATCTCTCCTCCTTTTACAGACCCTCCATATTGCAGTTGTAGAGAGAGCAGAGAGGACCTTGGTCCGTGTGGTTTGGAGTCTGGGCAGCCTGAGACTTTTAGAGCTGAGCTGAATAACTCAGACTATGCCAGTTGGCTGTACTCCCTTTCTTTCTTCTCTTCACTTTTTCTACCTCTTTCTAACTTTTTTTCTCTCTCCTGTTTTTTCTCTCAAGCACACTCAGACTGCTTCTGGGTTCACCACATCTCTGGATTTCTGCTGCACCTCATGATATCTCATATTTTTCTGTCCTCCCTTTCTTTCTCCCGTACCCCTATCTGACCATCTCTAGCCGTTCTCCCGCTCTGTCTGAAGTACCTCTCGGTCGAGTTAATTTTGCGGGGCTTCCTAAAGGGGCACAGGGGAGAGGAAACTTTCTGCAACACATGCGTGTCAGATGTGGTGCAGAGCAAGAAGTCAGTAAAGACGACGTAGAAGGGGAGGAGGAGGTAGTGGAGGAGACTGAACATGAGGGAACGTGAATGAATAGTTGACAATATCAAAGACGGGAGAGAGTTGAAGAGGGCGATTACTGGTGGTGGCTAACTTGGACCAGACAAACAAACAACAAGGCAGAACAGGAGTAATGCATGGGTATAAAAATTAAGTAAATAAAAGAGAACTGGACAGTGAAAAGGGGGTGCAACTACTTGTCCTTTAAACAGGAGCTCTGGATCTCATTACCGGTGCAGTTTGCAATAGTTCCAGATTCCAGCTCACTATTTCTTAGCAGAGAGGAAAAAGCCCTCCAGATGTTGATGACCAGGATCAAAGATATCACACAACTAATAAAACCCATGAACTCTGTTGTAGTATAATGTAGTAGACTGTAGTATGCCTTAGCACAATTCTCTAACAGTACATGTATCGGATATTTCATATTGGGTCTTGAATTTGTATACTGGGTGTTATATAATGCTATTATGGTCTGTCATCCATCCCTGTCTGAGTGTCAGGGGCCTTCAGATGTGAGTGTGACACATTACTCACCTCATCTCTCTCCAGCCATTTTAGTATGACATGTGCTGTATCAGTGGAGACTTGTTTCCTGAGAGAGTCCTGTTCTTCCTCACTCCCCTGGCCCTCCAGCACCGCCCTGAGTGCCTCAGTCAGCTGAAGAGCCTTGAGGGCAGGGTCCACCTGTGGGGGAAGGGTCAACTCCAAGGTACACTCTGAGGATTGGTAATCCTGGCCACCCAACCGCATAAGCGCACTGAACAGGCCTTCACCCATTTTACCTAGAGGAAAGAACAACAGGAAATCAACAGAAAAGTACTATCAAAAATTTGATTAGTCCAGCATCCTAATTTCTTGGGTGTCAGTACTGCAGCATTCAACTGATTTAGAGGTGACTGGCAGGCTCTACGATAAGAATAGTTCCTGAAATGACCCCTTGAGGGCGGTGTTTTGCTCCAATGTGGCTTACTGGATGTAAATAGCATCAAATGACTGAGTAACGTACACTGTGGGTTCTGAAATCCACAAATTAGAGGTTTAACTTGTAGGTTACTGTAATCATCATGTCTAAGTTGCAAAAAGTACTTTTCATATATGCTATCTGAAGCTGAATAGAGTCAGGACACAATGTGGACAAATGCATAGTTTTTTAATGTTAATGTATTTTCAATATGAGTGTGTGATTATTAGTTGTTATCTGTGGTGTAGTTCATTACCATGTGCTAATTCTAACACCTCCATTAGAAATTTGTCTTCTGACTCTGCTCAAAAACACTAACAGACTGTTGCGACAAACAGCACTGACTAAACTGTATCACCTCTGCAAGTAAATAAAGAAGAGAAGACACTGGGAAGTTACTTGGAGTTCATGCAGTTAGTGTAATGTGAGAGATATAAGCTCAAAGAGAAGCAATAAAATTACAAAAGTAAATAATTGTGCCTGATTGAGTGAAGGAGAAAAGAGAGGAGAGAGATTACAGAAACGTTCAAAGTACTCATTTAATCATAAACCTGCTCACTTCTATTTCAGTCAAACAACTACAACAAAGTGATCTCTCATCCTCAACAAATGCTTTAACTCTCTTTTCTAGCTCTTAACTAACTCTTAGCATAACTTCATCACAATTTAAAAATCCTTAACATGTTGTGTGTGAAAATCATGTGCCTGTTTTATGGAGTCTATTGATAATGAAAACAGAAATTCTTACCAGCAATAATGTCATCCATTTGCTCCAAGGCAGCCTCCAACATGTGGCTGGCATTTGATGCCATGGAAACAAACTGTAAAGCAGCACTAGATCCTCACTCACTGCTATGAAGAAGACAGAGCATTAGCTGGTGGCATGAGAGCGCGTGAGAGATCTTCAACAGAAAGACAGAGCGTCACAGACTACTCACATTCCTTGTCACACTTAGATCCTTTTACAGCAAAGCTGTCCTGACATCTGAGTGACTTCCAAGCAAATAACCTCCTGAATGTGGCTTTTGGGTTTAAACTCTCCTCTCATTTTGCGGCCAGAGCCATACCCCTATGTCAGCACTGTTATCCACATGAGGCCAAAGCTCATATTTAGAATATTTTGTTTCTTTGTTTCGTAAAACTTTTCATTGTTTGCTTGTATATATTTTCACTCCATACAAACTACATTCTTGAATGAATTTTGACCTGTGGACCCGCAAAAGCAAAGTGGAGGATGTGACGATAACTATATATTTATCTCAAAACTAACAGTTTTGGTGAAGCCACAGAGGTGACATCAGCACATTGGACCATAGTAACCAGATTTGTATTGACGAGGATGACAGAGAACACACTTCGTGATAAGCAGCACACAATGAAGCAGGAAAAAGTAGCAGCTGACTGAGCAGTTGCACCCATAAGAGCTTGGAGTTTAATATTTCATTCATTCATTTGATATTAAAGTCAGTGTTTGGACTTGCATGACATAAATACAATCCTGCCACACAGCAGTCACTTATACTGACATTTAGTATAGTACCATGTTGCTTCTCTGCTGTAACAAAACAGCATCTGCAGCATAAGCCGGTGAAACAATGATGTGTGATTAATCGTTAATTCATACAATTAATTAATTTAACAATGTCATTTTTCATCGTTATTATTAGTTCATATAAAGACAAGATAATCTGCATTCCAATTAGCATTTGTCCAGGATGGTTCAAATGGCATTGCACCTAAGCTGGGGGAAATCCACGAGTTCAGCAAAACTAAAATGTGATGCTTATGCTTGCGTTTGATCTGATAAGACATGACATGATGTTATATTTAGATTTAAGGCTCTTTTGTTGTAATATCTTGCTAACCTCTATAGAGAAACATTATTTTAGCCATAAAGGTACTAATACATCATCTTTTTTCTACACATTTTACAGTGAAACTGAAATCAACGACAATGGAAAAACACAAAAATTAAATAAGGAGAATTAGTCTACATGGTCAGTTTCTTTCAATCACAATGGAAGCTTATTTATTTGTTTGTTTATTTTTTTATAACATGAATCAATCATTTATTACTTAGCCTCTGTTCATCTATTTTCTTTTGGAGGGTAACTGCACAACTGCCACTAAGATTATACCTGATCTACTGTAGTTTCGAGTAATTTACTTAACTTGTTAAGTACATTTACATTTACATTTAGTCATTTAGCAGACGCTTTTATCCAAAGCGACTTACATTTGAGGAAGACAATGGAAGCAATATAACAACACAAGGTAACAAAAAGCATAAGTGCATCAAAAACGAGTCTGGTTAAAGCCCAGCACAGTATACAAAGCTAAGGATAGGAAGGGTTTCTTTTTTTTTTCTTTTTTTTTTATAGCAGAGGTAGAAAGGAAGAAGAGTTAGTGATTGTCAGTCAGGTGTTGACGGAAGAGATGCGTTTTCAAGTGCTTTTAAGTACCTTGATTACTTTCTATTTATTACTTTACCTTTCATATGTTGTTTTAGCGCATAAACTGTGCCATGCTATATACAGTATGGCCAACAGGGTGCATCAGTAGCCAAGAAAAAATAACATGTCTTCATCTCTGTCATACAGTGAGCTCACTTAACAAATAAAACAAAACTATGCTGTTGAAAGCTTATATATGGAATACATTTATACAGAAAATATGGTTTTACAAATAGACTCCCAGCATGTATCTCAATATTAGATCATTTGAAATCTGTTGGTGCCGTTGGGTTACATATTTCAAGTGCTATAGCAAGCCTACAACTCCTGAGAAGAAAAAAATAGATATAGGTCATTATTTGAGATCATATAGACCAGGAAACAGTGTACCCTGCTATTGGGATTATGAGACAGATATTCCTCAGGAGTCTGTTCTTAAAGATAAAGATAAAAATAAATCGTTTCAAAGTTTTGAAAAAGCCTCATAACCTTGCCAAATCATGAAAAGCCACATTTTCTATTGGAGGATAAAAGTATCACTTGGCAAGCTTTGAAGTAAGTCTAATCCTGCCATTGCACAAGACAAAATAATTGACAATTGTCATTTTTTACTTTTTTAATTTCCAACATTCTACATCTAGCATGGTAAAACAACCTCTGCAACATCTATAGCTAGTTTACATCTTTAGCTGTGCCTACAGTACGTGCATAAGGCGTGAGTATACATAATAGAAAGTATGGAATTGCCACAGTTTCTAATATGAAGGCTTTTATACAAGTACATTTTATTGTGGGTAAAAATGCTTTTTTTCTCTTTTCATTTTCCTTAATCTGTTAGTTCTTCTATGTACTTTGGCAAATCAAATGTATTTGTGTCATGCCAATAAAACACAAAACCTGAATCTGCATTTGTGTGCTAGTGTGTGCTAGTGAATGCCAGAAAGAGAGATGTAAGAGAAATAGTTACCTGAGGCAATGTGGTCAGCTGTGTTTATTCCAGTTTTGGGAAATGTAAATGATAATGACTTGTAAATGTTGCAGTTCCGAACAGAACTGTGACTTGATTTCAGGCTCTATGCTTTAATTACCACAGGGGTTGACTTAGTGACTCGTTTCATTCATTCACTTATTTCAATCCTTTAAAGGTACAGTGTGTAGGATGAAGTGGCATTTAGCAGTGAAATTGCAGTTTGCAACCATTTGAATACTGCTCGCCTTATCCTCCTCTTTCAAGTGTGTTGGAGAAATTACGATGACCGCAAAACTCGTGAAGAACGCAAACGTCCCTATCTAGAGCCCGTCTTTGGTTTGTCCGTTCTGTGCTATTTTAGAAACATGGCAGTGCAACATGGCGACATCCGTGGAAGAGGATCTCTTCCCTCTGCATATAAAAAGGCTTATTCTAAGGTAATGAAAACAGGAACTTTGAAGACAATTAGCTAAACTGTAAAGACTGTCATTTCTTAGTGTTGTGACACTAGCATTAAGATTTATATGGAATAAAATGTAATTCAAATTCTCATTATTTAGCAAGTTATAAACTAGGTGTAATAACAGAATGTTACAGCATACCTACAGTCCTGTATGTGTACTGTGTATTGTGGACTTGACACTTACCAACTGAGAGACACTGACCTTGGTCTCATCAACATGTTCAGGGTAATGTAGTTTCCACAGAGTGGAGAATCGATCGTCTTGAAGATGAGTTACCAAGCCATGGTCAATTTAAGGATTGCTTTGAGCACACCATACCCCAGGTGATTGGAGCAATTATTGCACCAAGGGGGAGGGGAAATGCACAGTATGAGAGGTTACACTTGAACCTTGTTTATATCCGTCACAAAACACCAACATCACTGCAAGACACTAGAAAACAGCTCCTCCTGAGGATGGGATCAAGACATTCTCCCTCAGTCCTCCTTTGTCTCTCTAAGTTAATTATTGAGCAGCAATGCAGTTATGATTAACTAAAATAATTACAAAACTGTGACCTGTATATTTTCTTAACATTGCATGCACACACACAAACAAAATATGGAAATTAAACACCCACTGAAGACCCTAGAAGCCATTTAATCTGTAAATACTGTACCTTCCTATAGTTAACTAATAATCAAAGATGACTTGATTGTGTCACAACCAGTATGGCATTTAAGATTATTTAAGATTTGAGTAGAAGTGAATTGAGACTGCAATTTACATTTGAGTACTTTGTATTAGTTCAGGAATAGTCAACCATGGCCTTACAGACCACATATGCACGGAAAACAAGCCAGACACTATACAGTCAGCAATCCTATATAGTGCCATGTTTTGTTTGGTCAGTGCTGCAATGACATTTCCTACCAGAGTGAAATGGGACTTACGTAATGTTAAAAGTACACTAAAAGAAATAACCAAAGGCTCCTAAGATGTTATACTACCTCAGTTTATTATATGTGCATGTAGGACACTGGGATCGTAGCCAAAGCGGCCACACATATGGAGACAACAACCCATCTTCTGCATAACAAGGGAAGATATGTTTCTGTGATTTACACACTTTTTGGTTTTGTCCATTAAGACTGCTTTTAGGTCATAAGCCAACTACATTAAGAAAGCATATGTTACATGAGAAATGGATTCTTACAGTGTTGCTACTGTATGATGTTAACCATATCAGCCAGTTTAAATATTGTTTGTGTCCACAGCCTCCATTTCACAAAAGTAAATATTAGACACCAGCAAAATTAGACCAGCATACCACAACACAGCATTGGAATGCTAAACACTGTAAGTGTGGATAACAAGACACTCATCACCTCATCAAAATGCAAGAGAGTAAGCAGAAGTGGCCTCACAAGCATGCAGCCCAAAATGCAATATAGTGTGGCCTCTATGTAATTAGTAGTTAATAGTTAATAACATAAGTAAAGAAAGTTGACCCTGAACCATTGCTCTCCCAATCTCATTTTGATTTCTTATGTGTGTGCAAAACATCTGCTTCATCTTTTTCACTGGTTAAAAGGTTGATAGTTGAAACATTAGCTTTCCTCTTGTAATTCTGCACAGTTTAATCAGGAAGGAAAATCAATTCGGTAACAGCTTTGTTTTATTCATGTTTTCCCCCTATTGTATCCTGGACCCAGACCCTGAAAAAAATAAAATATATATATATATATATATACACAGTATATATGTTAAGTTGATTGTTATATTGATTTACTTATGGTGATGACTTTTTTCGAACTTACATACGTACCAAATGTAACGTACCTCGACTAACTTAACTCATGTAACTTAACTTACGTACGTACTTATTTTAACCCGAACCATGATTTTTTCCTTAAAGTAAAAGTAGTTTTGGTGTCTAAACCTAACCAAACTTCGGCCGTTTCACAACGTTAACCATGTGTTTTATTTTGAAAGTCTAACTTATTATTTTGTTATTCGATTATTTTTCAATCAACAGGGATATCAAAAGACAGAAAACCTTACCATGTCAATGCTTTCAATCCCTGATAAAAAAAACTAACACTGAATCATCAAGACTGTGATATGACTATCGTAATATCCTCTGTGACAGTCCCCTGTAGCTTAGGCGTGCATGAACTGCAACATCTACAGTTTGAGTCTAACCTTTTCGTATCCCCCTCCCACATTTCCTATCATCTCTACTATCTAGGCTTAAAATAGTTATATTTACAGGCATCGGCATTTACAGGTAACTTGAGTTTAAAGCTACTCAAGTTAAAATGTGTGCTAATAGAATAGAAAATATGCTTATATGTTTTCTTGCAGAGAGTTAGATGTGAATGTTGATATCACTCTCTCATGTTCACTTAACCAAAGACTGATAACAGAGGGACACAGCTAACCTGGCTATATCCACAGGAAACAACAGTTTAATCTATACAAAGTATTAAAAGACACGATATGGTTTCACGTGGGTTATGTGCCTGTCTATTTCTTAGCCAAGGACCAGTAACTTCTTCTCTGCTGGTTTCCTGGCAACCTAACAGTGATGTCAAGACTGCAGGAAGTCACTGCTCCTGGACAAGGCTTACTCTGGTGCATAACCGGACCACATTTTGTCATTTCAAAACAGTTAACAGCGTTGCTAAAAAGTGTTGGAAATTTGATAACAATAAAATAGTACTCAAGAGACTGACTTTGTTCATGTGTGGAAGAGATCATTCCTGCGTGACCTGTTAGCCAGTAGTTGACACACAACAAGGCATTTGATGCAGACCATTGCAAATCTGAGGCTGATCTGTGGTGCCTCACTGTTGCTTCACAGCAAGAAGTTTCTGGGTTCGAACCTACCAGCCAACTGGGGCCTTTCTGTGTGGAGTTTGCATGTTCTCCTTCTGCCTGTGCGTGTGTTCTCCGGCTGCTCCAGTTTCCTCCCACAGTCCAAGGACATGCAGGTTAGGTTAACTGGCCACTCTACCTGCCTCTCACCCGCTGCAACCCTCTATTCCCTTATCCTAAAGGATACTTTGGAATAGTTGATGCATCGCCAATATGTCTGTGTGCTGCCCCACTCAGCGTCAGATGAGAAGAATAATACAGCTACAGAATTTGCAGAATAAATAGGAGGGCAGTGGTATATCATCAAGACCTGTTTATAAGGTAGTTATTTAACTACAAATAATTTTAAAATGTAACAGGAAATCAGACTTTGCTCTATAAGCCTGTAGAGTACAATTAGGCGAGGGTGTATAAAACAGCTACACATAACTCTAGTATTATCAAACAAGTTACTCTGCCAGTCCACTAGTGTTTTAGAGGATGAGGAGTGGCATTGCCCATAGGGCTGTTTGGACTCATCCTAATTTGCTGATTATATACTTGTGGATATTTAGTGCACAAACATGCAGAGATAATGTGGCTAAGCCTGTTAAGGCCTCTTAGATGGCTTTATAGAACTAGAGTTTAAAAATTGAGAAACTAGAGTGGCAACAACTACAATAACCACACAAACTGAATTCAGAATAGACAATTGCTAATAGCTGTTGCACATAAGAAGCCATAGTGACTTCTCAAATATCATACTCTTTGCCTGTAGAGCAAGAGCAAATATCAGACAGATGATTATGTCATTAAATAAGATGATTTGTGAAAAGAGCACTTCTACCCTTTCTTGTTGCCATCAACCTGGCAGGATCACAGTTGTACAGCCTACTAGAAATGTGTCATACACAACACCCACTAACAAGACCTTAACAAGCAGCCCACATGCCTCTGTCTCTGCAATGACAACCCACACCCACCCTCTCTTTTTTTATCTCTTTTCGATGATATTCTATCATAATACACATGGGATGAGGTATAATCAGGGACAGAGTAAGTGGACAAGGTTATGGTTATTACCCAGATGGCAGCAGCTGAAGGCTAGAATTATTCATCCGGAGCCTCACAACACAGCAGCCTTCATGGAAACCTCTCTGAGATAATGTAAGTATGCAAGTGACAGATAGAACAGTACAGTGGTCAGGGAAACATTTAAACTCACATGGAAATGGCATTTTGTTTGTCTTGCCTCTGTTACATGACATACAGCTTGAAAACAACCATGAAGTCTTTGGAAAAGAAAATAGTTTTTTGACTGGATGTCAACCATGTTTACCATGTGGCCAACTTTGTTGACAAATTGTGAAGTTGCAGGTTTATATGATGGCTGGGAATACTGGATGCAATTTTTTGTAAATGTTTTTTGTAAGTGCCTATAGAGTAAACAGTTAAATACTTAGTACTTCCCAGGAAGTTAAAGCGATGGAACTGTGACATAGAAAATGAGGAAAAATAAAATGTAAATACTGTACTTACAGTATATATTATGACAGGAACCAATTACTTAACCAGCTAAAGAAATGAAAAAATAAATAAAATTGGTTTTAACTTCATGAGTTAAAACTTCATGATTAACAGAAAATATTTTTGTTTTCAATGTATTTAATTATCTGAGAGTTAATCTTATTAAGATCCTCATTCAGGTGAATATTTGTGGATTAGAAGAAACTAATTTGTCCTGTGCCCCCAGGATATGAATATTTGATACAGCAAATGTAGGCCTACTTCACTCTTAGCTTGATAGGCAAACTGGAGCAAGTCTTTTAACTGATTGCAGTTTCTTTCAAGTGACTCAAAGCAATCTCCCTAAATGTTTTAATGATATGGAAGTTACATGATATGGTACATTGTGCTCATGCATAGATACAGAAGATTAAAATGATGAAGCATGTGATGAAATTGGCTAGCACATAAATTAAATATCCATGAAGTACAAGGTATTATCAGATTCAGCTGTTTGGAAAATATATCTTTATCTGCTATTAACCTGGAAGACCCAGAACAAAATTTTCTTTGTGACATGCCTTTACTTGGTTCTTCTCTGTGCATTTTATAAATATTTTACTTTGCTTTTATTGTTTTACTAGCTCTTTTCCTACTTTAATTATTTATTAATGCAACAATAAGAATGTGACAACAAACAGGGAAAATCTTGTCCTGATTCTGACAAGAATTGCTTTAACCTACATTCCACTCCTTACACCAAATTGTCTACCACTATTAGAAAGCATAGAACGTATTTGTTTATGTGCCCGTAATATTTTGATGGTAAGGTGATGTAAATGGAAAATGGCTTTCAGTATTTTAAGGTCTCTTGCTTGTGGTTGTTTCTGAAAATACAATTGCTCTGAGAATTGTGCTTACTGCAGCTTTGAATTGTACATTTAAACAGCATGCACTATACTGTATATTGCCTGAAGGATATAGTCTGCGCATGTAATAATAAATTAAAGACATTGTATTGCAGTTACAACATTTTATTGTAACTTTCAGTTACTGCCAGGGCTGGCCTCTCTTCAACACACAAGGAAAAAAGAACAGCAGAAGCCTAAAGCTAACAGCATAGGCACAGTAGAGAGAAGTGTTGATTGTAAGCCATTTAAGCAAGTAAAACAAGAAAGGAGTATGACGGGAACTGACTGTTCTTAATTGGAATAAAAAGTGGGGAAAATATTAAAACAGGATAATTAGGTTCCTGGCAAATGCTACTATTTTTCCTACTCACCCAGTGAGCCAGACAAACTCTTGGATGTAAAAAGATTATATCAAACTTACAATAACTTCCTGGTAACGTGTTAAACAAAGCCATAGCACACGCTGTACCCATCCATCAGTGTCTAAAGGGTCATTTTGAATCCCGCAGTTTAGTCCTAAACAACAACTTGCCAATTTCTGAGCACTTTATGGATTGCTTCCAATCCAGTATACAGTCTAAAATTCAGTTGATTGCTCACTGCAAGGGGAACCATTGCAAATGTGTGCTGTGATAGTGTAGTCTTGTTTAGAGTAACTGCTAATTTGGCAAAGTTTCATTTCAGAGCTGTGCCTACAGGCATTTCTAATCTGCTTACACAAGCAGCCTTTCTTGCCTGTTTCAGAAATCCAGTTGGCTGTCTTTTTAGGGATTATACTTCTAATACACTAAATAAAGTTTTCTAACTAGATTCGGGAACAAAACCATGTCTTCAACATATCCCATTTCTGTGCACAAATATTTAAGCACACGCTATCCGTTCACTTCCCTTTTGATTCAGTTTTCACACACGTTCGTTGTGGGTTAGACATTACTCGAGTTATAGTAAATACTTCTTTGCTTACCTCACCATGGACTGTAAGCTGGTTATCAGTCCCTCGGATTGCGATCTGTTTGACGATTAATCCGTGGTCTCTGAATCTTCTCCGTCTATAATCACATCCACGGCCATTAATGTTATGTTTACAGCATCTCCACCTGGCCAGCGCATCACAACAAGCAATCATTATAGTCTCGCTCCTAAAACCCTTTCATCATAATATGCAGGATGGTGCATTTTCAAAACTTTCCATACCTCTCTCAGCCTGCCATTTCTTAACAAAACAAAACCAACCAGCTCAGCCTCTCTCACCCAATGTTCCTCCTCCATTTAAACTCTTATCCAAGCCTTTTCGCACCTGTACAAACCCTAACCCTAACCTCCAGCTCAGTAGGACTCTAAGTGACCCCGTTCATATCCATGCAATCAACCCCTTCGATCCCTCCTCTCGATCTCCTTTCATCCCTCCCCTCAACCCCTTTCATCTCTCCCCTCGACCCTAATCAACCCACCGTACATGACCCTCATCCTACCCTTCCCGAATCCTCTCACCAATCTAGTTTCGTCCCCTCATCCCTTGACCCTCACCCCCCATCCCTTCATCCCTCATCCCTCCCTCCTGGCCCTCAATCCATCCCTCCTATATCATCTTGGCTTTCATTTATCTGTAATACACAATAAACTATTCTAAATCCACATCTTTGTTTTTGTGGTGTTTTGTTAGTGAATCTTAAACAGTAATAGAATTACCATGCTACAAAATAAATGACAACTTTCTCAGGATATAATTGTTTTCAAACTCTTTAGATTTAAAATTACAATATTTTATTGTTTCACAGCTTTTCTAGTTGCCCACCATGTAGAAATATAAAAGTCAGACAGTGTTTTTATGATATCTACTGAAATGAAGTAAAACCAAAAAATTATTAAATAAACTACCAAAAAATAAGGACAAATTGATTGCACAATTAAATTGCAATACACTCAAAAATTGAACTGGCAAAGATGAACAATGGTTGTTCTTTTTATGGTATAATATTTATTGATAACATTTAACATATTTTACTTACAGATATTTTGTCTAGAAATTAACCATCACTGCACATCAACTGACAGAACAACACATCGTATTCCCAAAAATAGAAACCGAAACAAATAAACCAGGAGAAGATATCCCACCAAACCATGACCTCATGCACTAATTCACCACCAAATTAAAAAACAGCATGGCAGTTCAACTGGTTGTAAATACATTGTGCAAATACAGACTTACTTCATTAAAACAAGAAACAAGACAATGTAAAAAACAGTAACTACTGTATAAACCCAGAAATAGCACAGACTTAAAATGTCTGCGTATGCCTGTTTTTGTTTTCTTATGGAACATTATAGAAAAGAAAAAATCCATCTTTGCGACCATTCAACATGCAACTGATCCAACTGAGCAGAGCTCAAGACAGTTTGTGTCTCTCTTTTCCATAGTAGTTTATTGGTCTCTGCATTCATCTTTTAGGACCGTATCTATGCCGCACTCAGCAGAACTGCTGCCCATAGATACAGCCGAGCCGTCAGGCGATTGGTGCTCTTATATGAAATGTTGCTCAAGGCTACGGAGAAGGAGGTGTCTTCAGAGAATTACAGGATCCTCCCTGGCTACTACCTGTGGTCCCCTGGTACTGCAAAGGAGAGTCAAGCAGAAACAATCAGAGTCAGAGCTGTGTGATACATGTGCAAGAAAGTCTTCTCTCACACAGGGTAAACAGATGCACAGTCATATCAAATAAAAACAGAGCCAAATTTTTTTAAATCCCAGCTTTTCATCTTGGAACCTCCAAACAAATGTACTAACCACCTACAGAGCTATAATTGGGCAGTAAAACAAACAGTGAATGTCTTCCATTTCATTTTTGATTTTTGTGAGGTCAGTTTATTTATGAATTCACAAAATTTTATTGGAATAGACTGGGCTTCTGTGACTGTTTAATTTGCCAACTGCAAGCAAAAAGATAAAAGCTTCTACTGACAAAGTGACTTACTTGGCAAACAAACATGTAAATAGACCTGCGTTTGAATGCAATCAGCATGTTAGGACTACAGTACTTTACAGTTTTGGGAGTAGCTTGAGGACGAAGGGCTTGTGAAGACAGAACAACTTTGACTGAAATGAATGGGAAGTAAATAATAAATGTGGTTTCTTGAGGCTCCAATGAAGATTTCAAAGTACTACATCTTCTAATAGCCCTGGAAGAAATATAACAAGCTCAATTTCCAGTCTTCTCTGACTCTCACTGTCTCTTTGTATTTTGCAGGCGCAGACCTTTGATGTGCACACAAATACACACAATAAAGCCATTTTTTCCAGGCTGTGTGCTCAGGTCAGACCATCCTTCAACTTCTCTGCGTGACTTCCTCTTCTCTTCTGTCAGAATATCTGTTCTATAGTCTCTCTTAGCTCTCTGCCTCATCCACTCTCTGCAAATCCCAGTAAAGTTTTTTCCAAGGGTAGATATTTGGG
Source organism: Coreoperca whiteheadi (assembly GCA_011952105.1). Lineage (NCBI taxonomy): Eukaryota > Metazoa > Chordata > Actinopteri > Centrarchiformes > Sinipercidae > Coreoperca > Coreoperca whiteheadi. The sequence goes on from CM022485.1 coordinate 19,461,118, forward strand.
AAATTGCATTTATTTTATTTACCACATATTAAAAACATGAACCTCCCACAGAGAACTGAGTGGGTTTTGTCTGGAGCCACATGTACCCCTAACCCCAGGAAGACCTCCCCTCCCCCTACATCTCTCTCTTTCTCCATAAAACTTGTTGTAGTAGTCTTTTTTTTTTACTTTTTACTTTGGTGTTCAGTAGTTTACAGCCAAAAATCTTTCCACTGTCTCATTGTGACAACACACTGCTGTATCAGTGAATACTAATGAGCCCAATGTGATAAGCTTAATCACTTATTCATTTACACTTTTTTTCATGGAGGACTCCTCTCCAGCGTTGGCAAAACAGTGTTAATTCTTTGCTGTAAAATCTTTTATGTTGCTCATACTTATTTTCTATAATAATTAATTGCTGAAATTACCTAATTTCACCACAGAGCTAAATAAAGATTATCTAATATTCTTTCCTGGAAATCTACATTTTGGACACACTTAGCATTTGTAACACAATCTGCCTCCAAAAGCTTAAAAAAATATTAACATATACATTCAGATTTTACATAACTGGTTCTTTATTGAACCATCTAGAAACTTTCATTTTGTTTATTCATTGTTAGTTAAACTTTGCTCTTATATTTGGTTGGTGACAGCATATATCTGGCTGAGGACCAAAACCTGCATGTGTAAGAACTACATAACAGTTTTGACAATGGTATTAGCAAATTATGTTGAGCAAGAACAAAAATGTGTTCCTGTTCCAAATCTGGTCAGTACTCATGCATGCATGAAAACACATGTCACTCCCATCACAGTAAAGTCACCTCACCTCAACAAGAGGATGCCAGTGGGCAACAGGTTTTCGGGGATATGTAAGCATTTCACTCCAGTGGTCTCGACCGAGGTTGTCTGCATCGTTGCCAACTCGACACACACCAATGACCTCATTATGGCCTACGCTGTGGTGCAGGGAGAGAGAGAGAAATAATGTGATCACGACCTACCCTGCATTCCAATAATAATGATGCATTTCATCTTGAGTGTGAAAAGAACAAACAAACTGTCAAACTATATATGTGAAATAACAAAATCATTACTATGCACATTGATATTTACATATTATATTTCATTCTTTTTGTCCTGCAGAAAGTATGAATTAAAATGACTCATATAAAAGAGGTGCAAAATACTGTATGACTGTAAATGCTCCTAACCGGTCATAGTCCATCACTGCAATCAAAAGGCTGATCTGCTCTATATTTTCTGGAGGGACATCAAAGACAATGGCCTCATTATAGACTGGATTCAAAGTGTTCCTCTTCGTCGATGTCTTCCTCTTCTTCAGTCTGCGACCTTCACACATTAGTGAAACCTTCACATATGGATCTGTGAAAGTGAGAGAACCAGAATGGGAATACATACTTTTCATTCAGGAAACCGTTGAGACTCTCTAGCTATAGACAGCATCAGTTTTTAATTTACCAGATGCACCAGTGATATCCATGGCCTTGAGATTGCGAGCCTTTATCATGGTAATGGTCAATCTGCCCGCAGTAGGTAAGTAACAGAGCGAAAACATCAGATCCCCAAGGTCCACATTATCCTGAAAGACAACACAAAACACATTTACTCTACCAGAAGCTTTATCTTGATGATATATTACTAATTTTTGTCATGCAAGTATCTATCGCTTTTATATTGATAAACGCAACTTGACAGTCACTCTTTAAATAAAAATAATGACATTTCTTCTAGTAATGCTGCTTTTCATACTATGCACCAGCCAAAGGTGAAGAATAATGGCATGGCCATCCGACATTTGGTTATAGAGCTGAAGCATGTTTCTCTTAAGGAATAGTCTCTTCTGTCACATTTTGCTAATAAAAGCCTCCCACATTTCACCCAACATGGAGACTTCTGTTCAGCAGCAGAAAGGCAGAAGCTTACTTATCACCTGCTCTTAAAATAACTCCACTGAAGAAGTGAGAACCAGAAAAGCACACAAATGTGTCTGGTGAAGACAGCAACTTCTACAATAGATTCTCTTGTAGATCTATTGGTACAGTGTGTCGGGAAGATTGTGTTGATTATTTGAAACAGTCTTCATCTCCTATTAACTTTCAGTGTAATAATTTGTAAAGGGAAGCTCAGTGAGTTTAATCAATACGTGAACATACAATCTAAGAACTGATGGTATCACATGATTTCGAAGAGCTGGTTAACCTGAGCCATTAACTGTAATTGAGATCATGAGATAATAACATCTAATTTCTCAAACATATTGGGAGATTAAAGTTGGTTTAAGTGGGCCTCATATTTTTATGAAAATCGTGAACCACAAGGAACAAGCAGGAACCTTTTTATAGCTAATTTCAAGCAAGCATTTACCGTTGCAAAATCCCTTTTGTATCATATCTAAGGTGCCTTTGTAACACACAAAGCAAAAGAGACAGGTCTATTGGCTATCTGCTAGCAGGAGAGATCAATGACTTATGGCATTTAATTTAAGTCTTGGGTAGGTGTCTCACACAGTTAGATACCATTGGGTGATTGAAGTGGGTTGATTGAGCTTCGTTGTGTGAAAAACAATCATGAAAAATGCTTTTCTGAAAACAGGTAGACTTATAATTGACAACACCAGACGAAGCTCTTTATTTTATCGAAACGTTGCTCAAATAAAATTGACAGGAGCTATTAGTACAGTGTGTGGATCTTCTGTTTGATTCTTGCCTTCAGCTTGCTTTTTGATCCAGCACCTGTAGAAGTTTTTTCTACACCCCTTTTTATCCTTATAATTTAAGACAAATATTTGTTTAAAAAAAAGCAAATAATACCTTATGCATAGTAAGTGATACAGTGCAATAATACGCATAATGCCATATAAGTATACCATAAGTATGTTGGCTTAGCATAGTCTAAAGAAGTCAAATTGAATTGGAATTTTATTATGAAAATACGACTGGATAAAAAAAAAAATTAAATTCGATGTTCTCTCACTCACACACACTCTCTTTCTTCTTTCTTTTAAAAGGAAGTCAGTTTCTTCCATTTGTCAGTGTTGCTAAGCATGAATGATATAGCACTTGTTTTTGTTTGTAATCTGTGTGTGTGTGTGGTTGTGTATGAGCGTGAGAAAGAGAAAGATGTTTTTTTTAAAGACTTCCCCTCCTGAGACCTAAATTGCCTTGTAGCTTGACGTGGGTCTTTTGTTACAATCAGGTTCAATTACTCAAGGCTGTGGTATAAGGCCTTTTAATTTGCATGATGGATGAACAGACAACCCCTCCAGAAAAATGCATTCCACATCCCAGACATTTTACATGCCTCATGGTCCATGGTCTTTGTGCACACTTGAGATACAGGTGGGAAGAGAGCGATTAGTGCTGTGTTTCATGTGCTCCTGAATCCCTCTTAGGCAACACATGGCATTTAATGCCTGTAGGTCAAATGTCACACTACAAGTCTCTCATAATCAGGCTATATTCCAAACTTCAAAAACATGTGTGTATGTCCTACCACATTAAAAGAAAAAAACATTAATCAAAATAATAAATTAAACCAAAGAAACTGAAAATAAACCACATTCAATGTTCACAGTTTACAGCTTTTGTTTGTATTGCCATTGCCAAAAACAAAGGCTCTTCCATCAGTGTGTTTCTATTGCAGAGCTAAACAAGGCAAACCTGGCAATGAAACAAACCATATGGTCAATCCTACTGGCAATCCTGACTTAACTGATAAGAATGATAAGATCATTATTAAGTCAATGAGTCTGTAGAGTGATTATGACAAACTGCATTGCATACAAAATGTCCTACCTCTTTACTGGCATCTAAAAATGATTAGCTTGTTTATGAGGGTATATGGGTGTGTGCAAATGTCTTAGAACAAGCATTTGTGGAAGTGCAAGAGTCTGTGTGTGGTGTATACTGTATGTGTGTGTGCACATGAGCTGAGTAGTGCGAAACTGAATAGTGGGAGAATACAGCGCTCCCGATACTGTGAATCTCCGGTCGCCATCACCATCTGTCACATACCATTCTGTTCTATTGACAATCAATAATAAAGGGTCAGCACTGCCAAACAAAACAACCAGAAGTTGAGAGTTTACACAAAAATACCAATACTTTTGTCAATATCAAAATTCCCTTCAAGTCTCTATCTGACACATTGAAAAATCTGATATCTTCATATCATTTTCTCAGTGTTTCCTTCTCGCTCACTAGTTGTCCATGCCTCTATTTTCTGCAATTGTAGACCCCAAATCAGCTTTCGTGTGATAGATAAATGAAGACCTATTAAGAACTGATAGACTGTTCATTTCTAATCAGGCATTTTAGGTCAACTTGTAAAACTACTGTGTTGTTATCACTTTTGGATAAAGTCTTTGCCATTGTCAGCATTAGACACAATGTTGGTTTTATTAATAGTTTTGCAAAGATATAGGCATAAGCTTTCAACATAACAGCAAATGTTAGTGCAAATCACTGTTTTTGTTTCACACGACTTTGCCCTATAATAAACTCTTGGCGTGCAGAGAAGCACACTGAACTATGTATGTACTTGCTCAGCCAATCTGTACAAATCTGGCCATTCCCCACAGTACTGACTGAACACAGTGCAGGATCGTGACTTAGGCTTACTGGCAGTCTGACATGACTTTGAGAGAGTGTGGGCCTCACCCTTCTTTTGCGGGGGGAGTATTGTCGCTTGAGTTTGCTTTATAAGAGGTCAGATAGATTATATTTGAGCATGGCTCTCTACTTTTCCAACCACAGTGCTGAGGGTGCTGGAATGGCCAAGCTGTCACCCACTTTTGCATGACTCTTTATGTGTCTATCTGCTGGTGTACCTCACTCTGTGAACTTATAGGGTTCATTAGAGGCTGAAGCCTATCAGAAACAGAATGATTATACATTGTGACCCTAGAACCACAAGCACAGGGAGAGCACTCTAAAATTGTCAACATGCTGCAAGAAGTTGATGATACCCCCATTACATACTACATAGCTAACACTATACAGCAGTATAGTTCACAGTTTTTGCACTTAGTTTACAATAAATTAATGTACTTTATCCATTTGTACAAATATGACATTTTGTCATGAACATTTGCTTTTTATTTTACTTTTCCTTGTCCACTGCGTTGTGTTGAAAGACCTATATAAATAAAGTTGAGCTCAGTTGAGAAAATGATACAAGAGTCAATAAACATCAATCAACTACAAAAAGCAGCCTTGACTCCTAGTAAATATGTTTGTATATTAGTAAATTGTTTTCATAATTACGTTGTGGTGACAACATAATCGTTGCCTGGAGATGCACAGTTATGTATCGCATCGGGGTAGCAAGTAGGTGGTTGGGGTGGATGGCAGGCATACAAAGTACAGCCTGACACCAGATTCCAGGGTTCGCGTCCAGACTCCTGTGGTTAGCTTTAGGCAACAAAAGCACTTTGGTTAAGGTTAGGAAAAGATCATGATTTTGCTTAAATGTCAATAACATAACCATAAAAAGGTTGAATAATGCTGTAGTCACTACAAGTTGATAGTACATTGCAAGACTGCCCAATTTGGCAGAAAACAAATGAAAAACATTGTCAAAAGCTGAACTTAATTGTACTTAACTAAAATAAACATTTGGAATCTTTTTCCAAAGATTTTACTTTTGTTTTTGTTTTCCAGGATTTTCATGCAGCTGTCTCTAAACTCCTTTCTGGTTGTGAGTACCTCTTCCGTTTCCTATGTTCACTGTATTGTGAGACCATAGTGTCCATCAACACCACATTCAAAATTCAAGTGCATGTACTTCACATAATTGACATCTACTATTTAATTGACATCTACTATTTATGTACCACTACTTATTTTTGTCACATTTATGTACTCAAAACCCGGTTAGAATTTGTATTTATCATGAAAGTGGGACACAGCTGCTAACTTTGTGGACGCCAAGTGGGGATATGATGGCTTTATAAATGGCTTGGACTGTGTGAAGGGCTGAACAACATGTACATTTCAGTGCAGTCAGTGTGGACAAGCAAAGACTGTTGGAGGGATCCATTCAACCTACCTTTGTATTCAGCCCTGACAGGTTGTGCAAATATAGCAGCTGAGTGAAGTGAAGCAGGAGGATACTGTGTGTGTGTGTGTGTGTGTGTGTGTGTGTGTGTGTGTGTGTGTGTGTGTGTGTGTGATAGAGAGAGATTCAGACAGACAAAGAGAAAGGCAGAAAGGTTCTGGCCACCAGTATTTTTAGAGGCCATGAGTGGGAAGCTGTTAATGGTCTTCAGCACACCGTATGTGAGACTTAGCCATTGGCTGGCAAGCTGATATTTGCTGCAATCAGTAGCCTTCAGAATAGGCAGATATGCACTATGCCACAAATTTGAGCTCAACTCTGAGTTGTATATAAAACAAATAAACATCAGATGTCCCAATTTCAATAAAATTGAAATTCCTACAAATACAGCAACCTTAATCAAGTAAAATATAGAAACATATACCTGCATTTCAGCCTTACAGTACATTGGACATTATATAAGATGTCGATAATTGTGTAGAAATTATTATGGCCAAGATGGAATTATTGACTGACTGATCACCACATTCACATTCTGACTGATGTTTTGTAGTACAGTATATAACTGTTAATGATCTGCTCTTTTTGGGAATAATTTTCAGTATGTCATTGATTTTATTTTGAATATAAATAATATATATATATATATATATAGGAACAAGATATGCAAGTTATGCTCAGATAGGCAATTCTAGATGATTATATGGATGTTACACAAATTAGCCACTATCAAAACTGTTCAACAGATGCCTTTCAGATGTATTTCTTCTTTGGTAAAGCAAGACTACCATCTGGCTACTATTATAAGGTTCATACACAGAAATGATACACAATGGTGCAGTTATACTGAATGAAAGCATAAATGACTATAGAAAACAAATGTGAAAATTCAATGATGCAGCTCTGTCTTCTCGCTCTAAAAGCAAAAAAACAGGCTAACAAGTTTCAAGGTTTTAACAGGTTTCTTTTTCCGGCTAAATTACACAAATCACATTACTACGATAGGTATATTTATACTGGATTGACAGGTGTGCCTTAGGTTACAGGTTACTAAGGGATAAAGCTTATTAAACTGAAATGGATGCAGTGCAGACAGGTCATTTGCATGTGTATTGAGGAACAGAGCTGCAGGAGATCAACCTGGACACCAGCGCAGGTACACGTAGAAGATGCTTTGCTTGCATACACAGTCAAATGGTCCCATGCTGTTTGTTACTGTAACACTGACTTGTTTTGCTAAATTGTGCCAGGTAGTTACCATTACAGTTCAGCAATAGTCAAAGCAGTCAAAGCGTTGTCTTTAAGAACAAACTATACTATATTACAACTTGGTTGATTGTACACATCCATTATAGACTGACTGTGTTTGTTGCCCTGCTGGACTAATGTTTAGCAATTTTGCCATGTTCCAACCACAATCTCAGCAAAATTGTTATAACCGAGGGTTGGAGCTATGAAAATGTAAAAAACCATAGTTTTCCTTTAAAAGATTGTGCCTCATTGATCTTGGTTCACTGCGATGAAATTAATTGTCTGCAGCAATCAATGGCAAGGAGTCTTATTAATGCCACCTAAGCATATCATGATGAACCGTATCAATTGCACATCACAGCTGGTTAAGCTCACACACTGACATGCCTGTCAATTAAGTAATCGCTGGAAGCATATAAATATCTATGCATATTGTCTATTACACAATAGATCTGTCAGATATCAGCTGTACAAGGCATCACTAATAGGGAACAGTCAAAAACGTTATAAAGAGCTCGGACACGTGTGGACAGTGACCCTGATCCTATCCGGTAAAGCATAGTAATGGTAACACTGGTGAACTCATACTAAAGTACAACCCTCATGCTCAAGTCAGTTTTTACACAGACACAATCTCTCTCTCTCTCTCTCTCTCTCTCTCTCTCTCTCTCTCTCTCTCTCTCTCTCTCTCTCTCTCACACACACACACAACATGCACACACATTTGTACTTTTACACTTCCCTCACTGACCGTTTGCATTACCTAGCCCCAAAATGTCCTCACTTTCGAAAATGTCATCACTTATAGGTTTAAAACTCAAAGACAGACATAAAACAGAACACACACATACACACAGTCAATAAGGTAACATGGTAAAGAACTTTAAATCCTGTTGACCTTAGGCAGTCAGTCCCTGGATTTGATTTACATATGTTTAAAAAATGGGCAATCCCTGCAAAGTGCACTGAATTTAGATAAGTAGTAATGGATGAAGTAAACGTGTTTCCTAATGAAAATGTCTCTCTGTCCTTCACTTGTATCAGCTGGCTGTAATGTGTACAGTAATAATGGTTGTTACAAAAGGAAGGACTTGCTAAACAGTAGTAACCAGTAAAGCAAATGTATAAAAGTTAGTATGTCAGTAGGCTACAGATGGTTGAGGCAGAGAAATCTTCTTTTTCAAAATAAAACCTTTTCACCTTACCTACCAACTAATTCTTCACTCAGTTATTCAGAGGTGACAGCTCAAAGTGTTTAAAAAAGCATTCAACTTTATTTAATACTTATTTGACCTCTCAAACTTATACTGCTCATTGAGAGACACACTATGCTGAAATGAACGACTCAAATATGCACCAAATATGTAGCTCTCAAAAACTTACTGCAAATCTGTCAGACTTAATACAATACCTTTGTTTTTTGTGTTAATAATTAAAAGTTACATTTAACATGGCATATCTAAGTGAACATGACATAATTTTGAATGTAAGTGCTGACTCACCGAGGAGACGTATTGGATCTCCCGGCAAAGTTTTGTCTCCCTGGGAAAATCTGCCAGATCCAGGAAGTTGTCCACAACGACTTGACCAATGATGTCATGGCGTGAAAATCTGTCGAAGTCATAGACACTGAAGTGCAGCTTACGTGTGGGAAGCTCAGAGTATGCCACAGGAAACAGGAAGACCTCATCAAACACAGGGTTCAGTGTCTTGCGGTGCACCTTGGTCTGGTGCTTGGTCATACGATCAGGGAGCAGGTAGATCTTAACATAAGGGTCAGAGGTACCAGAGAAGTCCTTGGCTGGGAGGTCCTCTGCTTTGTGGATCTTAACTATTAACTGTTCTTGGTCGCAGTCGAATCTGAGGATAAAGTGGAGGCGCCCACAGCCCCTACCTCTCCGACTGCCTTCTTCTCCCTCGAGTGAGCGCTGTTTGTAGAGCTCAGGTTTGAGGCGACCCAGGCCCAGCCCCATTCCAGTGAGAGAGTCCTGCCTTTGGAACTGGGCCACGTTGAAGTCTGGGTTGGACAGGTTCATATGTCTGCGAATGGACCCTTGACTGTGTGCAGAGGAAATCAACAACAAACATCATCATATAACATCAACAGGTTAAATCAGAAAAGTACGCTATTTGTAGCCAGCCGGAAAGTAGGCAGGAAAGGGGTGTGGATGGTTGGATGGTGAATTTGGGACCAGTTCTCATGCAGGAGACCAGAATCACATCCTGTCACAGACCTGCAATTGATGTTTGCCTTTTTGATTAACCTTAACCGAGTATTTTAGTTGCCTAGCCCTAACCATGCATTAACCATAATTTTATTGCCGTATCCACAGTATTTCCATAACCATAAACATATTGTAGTTGCCATGCAAAGTTATTGTAGAAAGAAACAATTTGAAAGATCTTGGCATTAGACAAAAGTTGGCTTTGAACAAGGTTTTGAAGAATCATCAAATATTGATGTTTTTTAATTAGTATTGAGAGCCATGCAGAAGAGCACTGGTAACTTCAAAAACACCAATGGGTGGAAGCAGAAGTTTTACACGTTTCTCAAGGACAAATCTAGTAGGTCTGACAAACGCAAAGAAATCAACAAAAATCTTATACTGACCCAATTTCAGACATTGAGTGACCTGCAGGTGGGGGTTCTGTGGTCTGTCTCTGCATACGAGGGTTAGTGTGAACCCCATTTTCCCGGCTTTTACTCTGGGCATCCAGTGGGATGTCTGGAGATGTGTGACTGATCTTCATAGCTGCCTCTGGTGTGGCCAAGACCACAGGTGGTGGCGATACAGGAGTCACTGGAGCCTCCACGGATACCACAGACGCCACTGGAGTGGGCTCTCTTGCGATGGAGCAGTGTGACGACTCACGGCGGTTGTGCATCGGGGGGTCTACGGCTGTGTAAACTGGCTGCCTGGGTGCGAGCTGTGAGGGCAGAGGGCTCATAGTGGGGTTGAGGTGCCCGTGGGCCTCCTTGGTGGTGGGGGAGAGCCCACGTTCCCTCCATGGTATCCAGCACAGCTTCCAGGAGACAAAGAGGGAGACCCCAAACAGGGCCAAGCCACAGGCAGTCACTACCAGTGACAACAGACTCACCGATATATCTGAGAAGGTGACAAGAGTGACAGGAAATAAGGATCTGACAGTGGATTCAGTTTGCTTTCTGCTTTGTTGCAAAACCATACTTTTACTCCTTTACCATCACCATAATTAGCAACTTTTATACGTAGTGTAAAAACCCTTTAAAAATATTTAATCATAGTTTTATTACAATAACTCATGGGTATGTGATATGTTAGGTTGGTGTTTCATACATTAGAAGAATGACTTAGGACAAGTCATGCTTCTTTGCCCTATCTAATAAAAAACTTGATTTATTATAACAGTGGAGTTAACTTTCTGTGTGATTTTCTCCCCTTCTTTTCTTAAATGTTACAAATAATCCTCAACAAGATTAATTAGGATTAACTACATTTATTTAATTATCCTCTATGACCACACGTCTGCCATCTAAGTGGAGTGTGCCCCATGCCGTAATGTTCAGTCCTTTGCTGATAACAGAGGAGGAACAGTGTGTTAAAACAAAAGCAGCAGTAAATGCCTGTTCATACATTCTTTCTGAAATACTGGAATACTGCCAAGGGTTTAAGCTGTTGTTTTATTCATGACAATTTAAAATGTTTACAACAATTTTGGAAAGGGGGGATTTAAAGTGTTAAAGTAAACTGAGGTTACAACTTCTTTGTATTGAGTCTGTGGTTAAAACTGTGTATTATTGTGTAAATAAATGAACACCGAAGGGAAAATGACTAGCATGTTAGCATCAACACTGGCAGGTAAAAAACAACTTCATTTGATTTGTCACAAAAGAAACTGATGGAAAACAGAGAAATTCATGCTGAAGTAAGCTTTAAAGTTGTCAGATTTAGAATATCATTTGAGACTGTGTCAAATGCAAAGGTTTACAGACAAAAAAACTTTGCCTGCCTACTTTCCAAACTTGAAAGAATTGATTTTAGTGCTACAGACTTGCTCTATCTCTAAGTTGTTGTTATACAAAGCACAAAGCAGTAAATAGAAGATTTCTGTGTAAATATAACAGTTTGGTAAAATAAGGATGTTTAGCCTTGTTATAAAACTAAACCAGACCCACCAAGTCTTCTGTTTAGTTTAACCAGACATGTTTCAGTAAAAATGCTAAGGTAACTATCATGGACAACATACAGTATATTTATGTTAATGTACTTGTGGGCAAGAGCAAAAGCAGTGGGAGTATAAAAGTTTTACAGGAGTATTACAGCAGGCCTTAGTCTGTCAAGTAAGAGTTTATGGTTTCTAAACCCGACACTGAATATTACTGCAGTGCATTTGTTTAAACCAGCACAGGCTGTGCAAATCACTGTGGAAAGGGAGGTGAGGTGTGAACCAACAGAGTCATCAAGGGCTTTCTGAATGATCTCTTTTAAAATAATTCTTTTTTGAAAGATAAATCATAGAAACTGCTCCAACTCAACAGCGCTGAGGTCCAATCTATGACTCTGTGCCAGGGCTTTTCAAAGTAGGAGGTGGGCCTCCCCTGGGAATTCCCAAACTGTTTCAGGGGAGGCTCGGAGACTCTGTGAAAATGCTGTTCATGAAGGATTTCTAACAAACAGATTTTTTTTCTTAGATATCAAAAGGGAACCATGCTCTAGAATTGCCCAAATATCTCAAAATTGGTTAAGAAGATAGTTCTGGGGAATTATACAATTTTTCTTACTTACCTATAATCTCCCCTGTTATGTATTTACATGCAATGTTAAATAATGTTCAAATGGCAATATTAGGCTATTTTAGCTCAATTGTTGGATGTCTATGTGATCAAGTAGTTGCTACATAATCACATAGTGTTGTGCAAGTTCACACAGATTAAAATGAACTAGTTCACATTGTAGTTCACAGTCCCAAAAAATTAACTAGTTTACGTTCATTTCTTCCATTTTGTTTCCCACAAAAAGTGAGATTTTTTTTGTTAGAATCTCTACTGAATTTTATTCATAAAACTCTTTCTATTCATAGGAACTGGCTTCAGCAGTACCGGTATAGCTGTGTCTGAATTTCTAATTGCACTACCATGCTGTCGTGCCAGCATGCCGGGTGCCATAAAACAAAGTGTGTAACTCCTGCAAGACTTAATGACGCTCATGTTTACTTTCATTTGTTGCAAACGGATATGTTCAATTCACTGTTCACCAAAAACATGAGCATGTTCAATAAATGCGCTCTTTTAGTGTGATCATGCACAGCCTAGTCAGACTAGTCAAAGGAAGTTTATATCACTTTTATGCTTCATGCTAAATCAAAATCCTCACATGGCACATAGAGGGATTACCTAATTACTAACATTTAACCCTTGTGTTTTGTTGAAATATGCTTTACTTCCTCATTGTTTGGGGTCCCACAGATCCCACTGGTGTAGGTAAAAATAATAACAATAATCACAAAATCTATTATTTTTTACTTTAAACACTTTTTTCTTTTCTTCTGACTTTATTAAAACTCAATATGAAGGAAAGTATTGAGGTGATAACCCTTCCCGTTGCCAAAACTGTGTTTCAGGTCAATTAGACCCCCAGACAGGCGTAACTCCCTATTAAACCTCCTATGAATTAACTGTCATAAAACTCCACTAATAACACTCCAAATAGAACCCCACAACCCCAAGTCCTTATTTAGGATTTGGGGTTGTGCTGTTTAAAGGTTCTGTCAACATCAAACACAGATATAAAACATTATGAGAATCTACTGTATTTAATAATGTTTTCTCTGAGACCCCAAACAGAAGTATTGCCTCATTTTCTCTAGCGGACGTGTGAAACATGTCATTGGTTTAAAATCATGTTTATGTATGTTTAGTTATTAAGTATCAATCTTACAAAACAATATATATTTTTGACTGGTTAGAGGACCCTGGGGAGTCCAGGATCCAGAACAAAATATTTGGGTTAGGGTTGCACCTGCCCATTGTACATATTATATAGTATATTAAACATACTGATAATTCAATTAAAAGCTTTACTTTCTGTGTCTGTTTTAGACCATGAACTAACTGTGATGTTTACTTTAAACTATGAGCTTTCTTTTTGCACACTGATCTGGTATCATTGATGCACAGCTAAAAAAATCCACAGAACCTGAACAGGACTTATGATGTGAATCGCCAGCCTTAGTGCCACCAAATAATGACAAGTCATATGCAGTGTGTTTGGCTGTGAAAGATGTTTCTAAGATATTGTTTAATGTTTGTTTTAGTGAATGTTTTATGTTTGTTATCCTTTTTTAAGTCTATCTCATGTGTAATTATCAGAGGTATAGACGTTCTATATGCTCTGCCCCCTCGCTCTCTGTGCCCCTATGCATGTTTGAGTTTTATGAGGGAAAAAAACATTAAGTGATGATTACTGTAATCACTCGACAACAGGATGACAGCTGAAGTGAATGCAGGTCACAACATGACTAACTGTTATCTATCACTAACAAAGTCTGCACATGAGCGATATGGTGTCCACTGCATCTTAATTAAATCTAATTTGAAGCAGTACCTTTCACATACATCCACTGGAGGGTAAATACAACAGACACTTGCTTTGTAATTAACAGATAATGATAGTGTGGTAAAATAATAACTAGCATTTACAAATTTCTTTGCCAGCCCAGCCCATTTGGTCATCAAGAGCAAAGGGGACATTTATTCTTAGGTAAATCTTAGATAACTGAACATTGTTTTACTATAATGTTAATATTCATGTGCAGGAGTGAACTGTTGCCCAGCAACAACTACTGTGGGAGAAGATGGTTTGAAGCTGGGAGGACATATATTGTAGTTGAAGGTAGATCTTCTTTTTAATTTGTAGAAAAACCGTGATGGTTTATGCATTGTTCATCTAATGAACCACCTCTTTAATTATGGTACATTTTAATTAGTGAATCAGTATATTTTGAGAAACTTTGTTTTATGCTCTACAAGTCTCTGCATACCATTTTGTCTATACTATACGCTGATGAACTTCCAGCCCTGTATAGCTAATATAATGTTTACTTAAAATTAATGTATTGAAATATCTTCAATCTTTGGGGTAAATCTGTTTTTGAGACAGAATTGAGCATGGGAATGGCAAGCATAAACTCCTATCATAATGTTCTTATAATGTAAAGTCCTTATACATGCTAAACTTCCATCATTTTCATAAGCGCCTAACCAAAACACAATGAGTATTAAAGATTTTTGACTAGAAAAACTTAACACACAGTGCTGCATCTCAAATTAATCCTCGGGCTCACGGCTTTCAGATGATGTACACCACTTCTATGGGGCATATATTGTTGACTTGTTATCTTTCGGTAAATATCTCCCGCCCCCCCTACAAAAGATAAAAATGGGTCCATGATAAGGAGGGGTGGAGTAGAAGAGATTAAACTCGAAAAATCATTCAAAGATGACCCTCATTTACAAAGATGTCGAGTAATGATATCAAGTAAATGTTCTTCTCATGATTACCTGAATAGAGAATGTCTAAAGGTAATAACAATAATTTATTTTTGTATGAGCTGGAAAGCTTGCCATGCATCTTTTCAGTGTCTAGCTGACTGTACAAAGAGCCATGACAATTAATGAAACAACCAGTGGCTTGAAAAGGTAGCAATGGTCAATATTTTGTATTTGGACTGTAATTATTACTGGCCAGTAACATGTAGGTGTAAATTCATTTGTAACACAGCGATATGGTGCATGTAATAACAGGTACTATCTTAAAACAGCTTAATAGGTTACCTCACTGTTTCACAGGAAAACCAAGTGCATGATTTATATTTGGCAGTGCCTAGCACAACTTTTATTTTGAATTTTAAAACTGCACACTTGGGATAAGTTTGTTTGTGAGTTATTTTTTTTTAATTTTGTTAGACATTTAACATGCATATTCATTAGAAGTAAATGTATGTCACACAACATTTAAAGACTGTTTGGTTGCAATCCCAACAAATCTAAAAAGACAATAATCATTTTCCATGTTGCATTACGTATCCTCCAAATCTAACAGCACTGCCTAGTACAGGACTGGCTGTTTGTGTGTGTGTGTGTGTGTGTGTGTGTGTTGGGGGGGGGGGTGGCATAAGACCTTGCACAGGAACTCAGACAAACTGTCCTTTCTCTGCTCTGAGATTCTGTAAATACCAGAATGTGTGTGATTTGGGAGAATAATGTGGAGAAAGTGAGGGACTTGCAATCTGAGGACACTGAGCCCACAGTCGGCATGGCAGGCTGCCCAAGTGCTGCCTGTCAGAGAATAATCTATAGACATCTGCAAGGATTCAGAGCCTGCATCAAACAAAGAGGGTGGACCAATTTTAGAGCACAAGACCTTCAAAGGTGCAATAGTGTAGGAGGCAAGCAAGTGCTGAAAAAGCAATATCTGGAACTTTTACCTCCTGAGATGTTGTTATTTGCCTTAATCATACCTCTCTGTGAGTAAAAACTGCATTTATAAATGTTTTTAAATGTGTTAATTTTCCCCTTGTAGTATAATCAATATTAACACAGAGTACACAACATTGTATATTATACATGTGAGTGGTTCTGATTGGTTGACCTCAGGGCCCTGACTACTGCTGCTGGGTTATCCTCACAGGATGTTAGTTGCATTGAACTGATCCATGGTCCACGTCTAACTGCTTAGATGGCGACAATTCAAAAAGAGCAGTGCTTTGGATACTGCTTTGGGAACTACTAGTAAACGTTGTGCACATGTTGAGCCTTAAGGAATAGTTCCACATTTTGGAAAATACACTTATTCCCTTTCCTGCCAAGTCTTAGATGAAAGGATAAACACCACCCTCGTGTCTGTATGGTAAATATGGAACTACAGCCAGCAGCCAGTTAGCTTAGCTAAGCCTAAAGACAGGAAAGAGGAGGAAACAGCTAGCTCTGTCCAAAGGTAACAAAATCTGCCTACCAGCACCCCATTAAGATCATTAATTAACACAAGTGTAAAAATGAAGCTTACAAAGTTACATTCATTTTGATCACCATATGAAGAATGCATGTGAGAGTGAATGGTTGTCTGTCTCTGTGTCAGCCCTGCGATGAGTTGGCCACTGTCCAGGATGTACCCCGCCTAAGGCCCAAAGCCACTGGGATAGGCTCCAGTCACCCACGACCATTAACGCGAACAAGCGGTAGAAAATGACTTACTGACTGATATGAAGAATGGAGGAATATATATATATATATATATATATATATATTCCAATTACTTACTTGTTAATTTATCGCTCTGAATATCTTTCTGATACCAGACATATCTGAGAAGATGATCACAAATACATCTCCATTATAAATTTACCAGTATGGGTTTCTCAAGGTGCCATGTCAACATTATGTTTTATGTCCAGAAACACATACATGTCTATGAGCAGTATCCTTAAGAAAGACACTGAACTCCAACCAGCCCAACCTGAACTCTGGGTCAAAGGTCGCTGGACCTTTGATCTTTTATACTTCCTTTGTCATTCCTGGGTGCTCCCATCATGCTGGGTGACATGCTAGCTGGAACTGAAATTAAACCTTTAGCAATACCACTTTTCAAAGCGTCAGTGCAATGGAAAAGACAAGGAAGGAGCAGCGTGATAAATGAGGGAGAGAGGAGATAGCTGGGAGATTAGGGAATAGAGAAATAAGGGGGGAAAGGTTGAAGGAAAGGGATGCAGAGAGGGGCAGCAAGAGGACCTGAGTGGGAATTCACAAAGAGCTTTCATGTGGTGAATAATGATTAATAATAATGTAAACTAATGGGAGCAGAATGAATGGAGTAGGCATGTGGAGGGTAGCAGTTACTGTGCTCTCTCGCTCCTTCACATTCTCTCCCTCTGTCTACTGCACACACACACATTGACACACTCACTCAGTCGTGTTTCCATCACTTCAGAGGACATTACATTGACTTACATTAATTTCCTGGACACTTACCCTACACCTTAACCATAACCACTACTTGCCTAACCCTACATTTAAGCCTAATTTAATGATTTATGTTATGGGACATGACTTGCCTTTTGTCCCCAAAAGAAAGACGAGTCCCCACAATGTGACAGTGTAAGCAGATTTATGTCCCCACAACATGAGTAATACACGCTCATGTTCAGACACACTCTCACACACACATGCACGCATGCCATTCCGATGAGGGTGGTTAGCCTAGGTGTTGGTAGGCTTACTGATGAAACGTGACTCTGTGGTCACATTCATTCTTCATGTGTGACTGAATTTCGGCTTTGGTTTTCAAAAAAAAAAAATACGCCCTCTTGTGCAATACAGTTATATCTAAAGTTCAGTACATCAATTCAGTAAATGTTTCATGCTTTAGGTAACCCGAAGAATTGAATCTGAGGTAAACTTTCAAAGAAGTGCCACCATAGAAACTGCTACCGGCGAGCGCAGGTACAAGCGCAGCTCATCCACGGAAGAGAATAGCCTCTACATCCAGTTTTATAGCTGTGCAAATGCGCACATGTGTAAATAACTAACTGGACTAATACCACAAATTTTGAGTCTGTTGAATCTTGATGTGAAATAAGAATTAAAAAATGTAGACCTCAAATGTGGCTCCTCTGTGAAAAGGAGAGGCGGGTGCAAGTGTATTTTCGTTATAAGAAAAAATACATAATAAACTGGATAATTAGTGAGCCAATTGATGTGAGCAAAACATGTTGTAGATCGAATTTCCAAGCAAATGCTTTTGGTTGTGAAAGCACTCTAATCAATAGGCTGGACCACCTATTGAGTTTTAGGCGCAGGATGTTTAATGGAAGAAGTCACATGCGCATTCACTTCTGTTCAATTACATTAATGCGTTGAATCAAGCGTGCAAATGATGCCTCACCTGAATCCGTATAGCGTGGCCTGGCAAGGTCTCGGAAATAGTAGATAAAATCCAGACAGTGTTCGTTCTGCACTTCCCCCTTCGAACAAAGATCTGACAGGAGTTCAAGTGCCTTTTGACAAATCTCGTCATCTCCGTCTCCAGGCATTTCCCACCAGCATCCTTATAAATGGTGGGTCGCTTAGGCACCACCACCACCACGCCACTCCACTCCGCCCGCCTGTCACCTATTCCACGCTGCTCTGCACGGCTTCTCGAGTCAAGCACACAGCCAGCGGCACGCCTACCCACACGATGGAATGGACGGAGACGCTCTGTATTAGAAAGAACGAAAAAACACCAGTCCAAGTGATCCAGAAAGCAAGTAGCCTTTTCCACATGAGGAACACAAAGTGTTTCTATGTGACATTCAATCAAACGGTTCCCTCACACTGCTGCTCTGGTTGAAAGCCACCGGTTGAATCCACGCATCGCCACTGCGGCGCCGCGCGCTGTCCGAGGTGCTGAAATGTGTGCGCGCCTCAGAGCCGGACTCTCGCTACAGCGAACCTTTGCACCAGCCGGTCCGTTGTCGTCCAATGGCTTTACGCCTTCCAGCGGTAACAAGCTCAGGAAAAGTTGAGCAGCATTTTACTATAGGGAGAAATAGCTGGATTTGAGAGTAGGACTACCTGTACCAAACGATCACTATTCTGCTACAAAGACGCTGGTGTGGTTTTACGTGCCCGCACATGGCCAATCAGAAGATGACATGATTCTTTTTTTTTTCGTTTTGTGAAATCTGTTTTTTTTAGATACAAGCGAGATGTCACTCAAAAGACACTCATGTAACGTTATATATATGTAAGTGTAGTGTAAATTAACTTAACCAGTGCAGTGGAATCCCAGTCACTCCCCAGCTGAGAAAAAATATTTTTTCTGTGAGCTCTTTACGTCGTGGAATGGATGGAGTTATGGGTCCATCTGCAATGATATCCATGATTTGTCCTGCCATACACATGCATCTTTATTTATTTATTTATTTTTATTGTTCCTAATTGAACTGCCCAGGGCATAATTATAATCAATAGCTCCATATATTTCTCTTGGGACAATCAATGTCAATATTCCAGAGAGAGAGAGAGAGAGAGAGAGAGAGAGAGAGAGAGTGTGTGTGTGTGTGTGTGTGTGTGTGTGCTGTGCTGTGATTCCTGTTATGCATTTATTCAACTGATCAGTAAGAAGTCCGTCTACAGGTACACAGTCAATTTCACCTTCATTTCATAGACTGACAAGCCCAATAATAATACATAGACTCTATGTGATTTCAGGGTGCATACCATTACACCTGAGTTCAATTCAATTCAGCTTTATTTATATTGCCCAATATCACAAATCACAACTTGCCTCAAAGGGCTTTACAATCTGTACAGCATACGACACACTCTGTTATAAATTACCTGCTGAAAGTGTCAGTATGAGAGAAGAATGGGACGAGAACGCACAAAACTACAGGAGAGAGAAGATATTGAGTTAGTAACAGTGGGACAGAGGAAAAAGTAATAGCCTGAATGTGTGTAACACACCATAAGTTAAGATATAGGCAGTTTGTGACATTCACTATATGGATACATATGCTGTTGGTTAATCTGTACTGGTCCATTGATGTAATGGGTATGTACACAAATCATTAATGAGGTTACGTGAAAAAGAAAGTTCAAAGAGGATGCCAATAGTATGAACAGTGTAACAGACCGTCTGCATGTAAATACTTTACATATATTTATATCAGAGCTTCAAGTTCTCCCACATTTACTGGTAATTTGAAAAAGCGACAAACATAAAAAGAGATACTAAGAAAAAGGGATGAGGGGATGACAAATAAATGGATATGCTGTGTTGGTGAGTTTCATGCTTGTTCCAAAAACAGCCCAGCAGTCATCTCCCATCAAAGATAAACACAACTTCTAATGAGCTGTGCCCTGTGTGCGTTTATCTTGTTGCTCCGCTGTCTTGCAAATGGCGTGTTGTGCTCTCCCACCTTTTAATAATGACAGCCTAGCAAGCATCCTTAAAGACTTTATCCCAGCACAAGACAACATGTGAATGTGGTTAGCATGCTATTTATTTGGAATAGATTTGTCCTCTTTGAAGACTTAAGGAGGTGGGAGTTTTGTGATTGGAGAGACAAGTAGGGGATGGTGATTATGATGACAGTAATGTGTGGTAATCGTGTGTGTGTGTGTGCGCATGTGTATGTGTTTTCCATTAAATAAGATGGTCACACAGCAGTAAGTCAGCTTTCTTGGTGTCCATGGCAACCGAGAAAGACAGAAGGCACTCTTCACCCATTTCTTCTCTTCAACTCTCATTCTGTCAGCCACTCTGCTCCACACCATTAATGCTCAAGCACTGTTTCTACTCCGCCTCCTCCCCAATTAAAAAAATAATAAGTTTCTCCTTGCTGTCTTATTTCATTGTAAACTACTTCCTATTTCCTATCATAGCTCTCTCTGTGCATCTCTAACTCATTTTCTTTTTCTCATGGACTGATGTAGTTTTTGGTTTACCAGCTGGTAGCTCAACAGATCAACAACATTGAGGACGCACTCTCATAGAAGGAATTGGAATAAAAGGCCAATATGAAGAACGTCTACAGACACTCTTGACACCCCATAAGACTGCGTTCTCAAACGTTCTTTCTGAGCCCAATGTGGACTGCCACTTGTCCTAACTCGCCATGGTTAAGTGGGATGAGGATGATGATCTGAATGAGGTAAAGGAAAATCAATAAGTTGTTTTCTGAATTTCAATCAGATACTAAATCTTTAATTCATGGTGCACAGGGAATTGAAAGAGTGCCTAATTTGAATCAAGTCCAGTCAATCAGTTAATCAATCCATCCAATCCATTGGAACATTTTGGTGGCCATAATTTCCTCCTCTGAAATGGAAAGATTAATAGAAGAATAGCCCTTTCTTGGGATGAGAAGAAACTCAGTCTTGGTTTGAATTAGCGTAGTGTTAAGCCATCAAACAGTAGTTTGGCCAGGCATGCTGTCGCTTGCGATACCACCCGAGTCTCAGGGAGAAAAGGAGGGGTCCAACCACTGAACGTCGTGGGACACCAGTGTGTGAGGCTACACTGGGTTTTTCTTTCTACAGCTCTTGAGGATTGAAACCATTGCCTTGATGCTGTGTTTGGATTGTCAACTTCAAGACTCAAGTGTGTACACACATACATATTATGCAGTTTGTTATGTAATGTCACTCAAAATCTTCATTTATAAATACTTAATTGATGTTATGTATAAAGATTTTGGTAGTATATACTACACTAGTTTGCAAAACCACCAACATTTTGTTGAGTTAAATATACAGAAACCAAATATATACCACATATATATGTAACACAGCGCTTTGTTTAAATAGGTTTCGGTGACCTCTTTTCCATTTTATATTAGTGTTTGTATAAATGCAAATAGGCGGGTTCCCTTGGCTTATCCCTACCAAAATTCAAATTTGAGGACCTTCTGTAATGAGACGTATTTACTGTTTTATGGTTCCCTCTTTCATTCCATGTTTCCTGTAATCATAGAAATTATGAGAGTTTCTGCCTCTCTTTGCCATGCTCAGCAGATTATCTCAATAAAACTGTGGCTTGCCTCGTCTTCATTCATTTCAGGGCTTTGGTGCCTTGGTAGTAATGCTCTCCTGAACATGTGTTTCACACTGAGCGAATCCTTGAGATGGACATATCAAAAATGTTTTGTTTGGTTTTGGTATGTTCAACACAGAGAGGCTCATTATCATGAAAAACACTAGAAAATCTCCCAGTTCCTTTGTAATTACTATCTTATCAGAGAATGTGTGAATAGAATTAATTTTAGCATACAAAATCAAACACCTTCTAAATGTGAAGAATACTGAATAACAACAGTAAAAGGCATAGATGTTGTTTTCTGGAGGTTCTTTTTAAGTGCAGAAATAAGAGGGAGAATAGGAAGCACTGCTTTGACAAATGGATCCATCATCCACAGACAGGGGAGAACATACGTGTGACTGATGAGTGTTGAAGAGATTCATTACTAGTTATTTTCCAAGAAATCTCACATCTGCTGCCCAATCCTCTCAGCATTCTTTGAATCAAACAAAGTGTGGTTCGTATAGGAGCTGTGCAGAGAGGAGGAGGATGGGATGGAATTCTCTCTCATCTCAATTGCTCTTTCTCTGCCTCTATTTTTCTATATGGCTGAAAGAGAGGCCTTGAGGGTTTGAGCAACGAGTCTCAAAAAACAAAAGGCACAAAAGCAAGCCAATTCAAGATATTTTGGTGTGTGTGTGAGAGACAGTGTGTGTGAAAGAGTGAGAGAGAACATGCTGTGTATATGAAGAACAGAATAATGTACAGTGTTTGTGTGGGGGGAAGGGATAAGAAGGAAAAACTGTAAGTAAGAGAAAAAATCACTCTCAAGATATAAAATGTATTCACCATAAAGCCAGCAGAGGTTTCTCAGACTGGGATTTATATGATATATATTGATCATCCATGGATGACAGCACTGCTCCAAACACTTGAAATTTAAGAACTAAAAATGTTAAATTTTGATACACCAGTTATACACATTTTTGAAATATTTACAGTTTACAGAAACCACTAAATTACATAAAATGTTTTACTCTAATGTAAGTAAATATTGCAGAAATCAGCAATTTAAAAAAATACATTGATGTACAGCCCTTAAATGTTCATGTCAGTTAATTTAAGAATAAGAAATGTTTGGCTCTTTAGTGGTGGGGTTCCTTCATGAATTTGCTCCTTGAACCAACATGTCTTTAAGATTTTTCTGTTAAGCATATCCCAAACTTTTTCATGTATGCTGATAATAAACATGAAAAAAGTGTGAGCTCATCAGGCTTGCTCCCTTATTATGACTTATTAAAATATGTTGAAATCATATTTTGAAAAGAGGATCAACGTGGCCCTTTTAAAAACCTCGAGACTGTGGGTACAGTACATTATACATTCTTTCCTCTCCCGATAAAAAGCCATCTCTTGTGTATCTGCACAGTTGTGCTGTATATATACATCTGAGGCAGGCCGACAGAAGGAGTTTGTTCACCTTTCAGAACATAAAGCCATTATTCTGATGAGAGTTGTATTGTCTGCCAGAGTAGTTCACTACTGTACCTATGGCTTCACACAAATATAAATAGTTTTTGACAGAACAGTTAGATGGCACATTTTCTCATGTATGCCCAAATTATGTTGGAGCTGTAAAGGTGCTAATAGGTCGACACGCATGTATGTTGGTGTGATACATGAAGGGAGAACTTGAATCGAAAAGCAGTTGATGGGTGGGCAGTATCAGACAAGTCGAATCACCAGGAAATCAGAACATAGACAACATGTAGTCACATAAGCAGATAACATGCAAGGTAATTAGAAGGCACCTCAGAGGATGTGACAAGTCCCTCTGGAAAGAGACGCCTGACTATAGTTACAGGTAACATAATGAGCCAGTGAGGGACAGCTGTACAGGCAGGTAGCGGGACACAGGGGTAATCAGGAGATTTGACACATGTGTGCAGGAAACTAACCAAAGGGCCTAGTGGGCAGGTGAGGTACAGCCAGACAAACTTCATATTTTAAACTGGACAGTAATGACAAACATTACTTGCTCTCACAATGGGTTTTTTTCCCACATAATTGCTGCTTTTCCATGCAGTTCAGACAACTTGTTCTGCAAAAGCTAAAACATTAATTCAGTCACACTTCAGCATGAGCGGGTATAAATGCCTCGAGCCATTTTTCTTTGCTAGTTAACAATCCACTCCATTTCACTGATGGAATCATTGAGTTCTCTCCCTTTAATTATTTACTAAGCATTTATAACTTTAAGCATTAGAGAGAGAGAAAAGACAATTCCATCATAGGATATAAACTGCTTTTCAGTCAGTATTGATCAGCAACTTTATTTACAAATCAAGAATTAATTATTTTATTTATGTGCTGACCCTATGATGAACATGCCCAAGTTGTTTCATTGCTTTTGACCCAATGTAAGACATATTTGGCACGGCTCTATTCCCCTGTGACTCTGAGAAGGATAAAAACAACACCTGAAAATTGTGAGGCAAGAATTAAACAGCAGTGTGTCTACAACTATCTTTCTTGCATCAGACTGGTCAGCATGCAACAATCAGAGTTGGCTTGAAGATTTCTTTGAGTGGTGTAATTATCTCTGAGCTGTATGGCCAGTTGCTTCACAAAGATACAGTATGACCCCAGTTATACTGTATCCTTAACAAAAGAGCCTTCCACAATAACTGTTATGTAATATGATCATTTGTGCACTTAGCCCCCAGGTATCAGCTTACTATGCCTTGGCTTTGTTGCTGAGCTAAGACAAAAAGTCACTGTTTCTCTCTTGGTTTTGTGGCTTGCCAGGCCTGCAGAGAGAGAAAGACAGAAATATAACGCTGAGCTCAGCTTCTTCCAGCTGGTAACCTACTGTTAGTTGCTGATTATCTAACTTACTTGTACAGGCCAAGACAAGTGTGAAGGGCTGCTGGCATAGTGTGCTGTGCCACATTATTACAGTGGGAGCATCAGAAGTTAGTGACTCCTGTCAGACACAAGCACATTAGAATTTATGAAGCAATTTCAGGTGCAAAAACAGTGATAAAGTATTTTACATTATACAGTACATACCCTCAGATGTGAAATGCATACTGCAAACACTGTGTCACTAGACATTTTGCAGTAGTGAGCTGGGTACTTGAAATAATCAAGTGTTTAAAGTGTTTTCCAGCATTTGCCGAAAATATAGATAAATAAATAGAAAAAATAATATAAATAGCCACTGGCAGTTAGATTTGTGGGATGTTTTCAAAATACTGACTTTGACTCAATGTTGTAGCTCTAATGGCTTCGGTGGATACAACAGATGTTATGCAGAATGACCACTGGCCGTATCAATCCAATCACTATTAGGAGTTTGGATTAACAACATGCAATTATGGTGACCCTGAACATGATTATAATTATCATATTACTAATAACTATTGCTAATATTTAAATTACTAATTAGACTAAACTTTGTATTTTCATAATGTATGATGAGACAGATTTACTGGCTGCATGGATACTTTTATCGTCTCTGGCATTTTTACAACTTTTTATCCCACAAGACTTATGGATGTACAATGATGATGCAGCCAGTACACTGTGGCACCCTCTGCTATAGCAGCAGTAAGCCGAAAATGCTCTAATGATACCTGGAAAATGCAGAGTTGTCAAAGCAGCACATACCACTGAATCATTTTCCACAACTTTCCAAGCTCTGTGCCAATGTGTGTACAACAATCTGACCTGTGTATTCCCATGTGTGCAACAAATTGCTCATTAAACATCTTCAGTAATCCAGTAATCTGATCTGGAGATAAGTGGGGGTGGATATTGAGGGAAGGACATACAAAACATCTGCTAATCAAAAAATAGGCAATTACCTTTAGCCATTAAAGCATCAGTTTTGAAAGGTTCAGTGTTAACTGAATGGAAGCATGGCCACAAACCTTTCTGCATGCCTGAATGCAGAATAATGTGTGAATGATGCTAAAAATAACCACAGAGCCACATGCTATTCTCTGTAACCAGAGAGAATTGGATTAGATAGAATTAGATATTAGATATCTCCCTCTCTCTCCATCTTTCTTTTTGAATTCCATTAACTGCCAGTGATGCTCAAAATCTATGTACTCCTAGATTTTTATCCTAGAGTCATTCTTGAGTAGGTTGATCATGTAGCATTAGGTCTGCTGTGCAGGTCTTTCTCCCACAAGGTCTTATAAAAGACATAAAGAAAGTCAATCAAATGAAAAACTTTATCTAAGGGACATAGTGAATTCTGTTGGCTCTAGTCTAAAGCTTTTCTTTCTAACACATCTAATATAGGCATGAATATAGACCTTCCCAAATCTGCATTGTGGTGCTTTTTTATTGCATTTACAGTAGGTAACACAGCAGTGGCATGAGACATGCATTTGGAATGAGAGATGCTTTTGGGCTCCATATCATGCCCTCCAGCTTTACATTATATTTCAATATAACACAGCAGCCCTTGTAAATATATCATAGCCAAAGAGGCGTACAAAATAACAATCAAACAGCACCAAAACCTTTGTCTCAAAAATGTCCATGGAGTTAAATCCAAGATCAACAGTATTTGCAGCTATGCTAGTGTAACAAGTAAAGTGTGCCTGCAAGAGTCACATGGAGGCCTACTGTACCTATTGTGGAAATAACAATTGTTGTGGAGATCTGGGTAATCTGCACACAACATGCTAGTTAAAAATAAACAGAAAATATGTGATATAACAAATTTAAGCAGTGATCACTGTTTACTGAAAGTCCTAAAAGTGCAAAACATGTCTCAAACCACAATGCATCTACAGCTGTACTCCATCCATCTAGAAGCGGTTGAGAAAGCAAATATTTTACTGAAGGACGTCCAAAGTTAAAGTTAAGGACAGTGTGGGTTGTTTTTCCTGTGGCGCAAAATGTAATATTACTTTGGGACTGAGGGAGACTCATCGGTTTCCACCTGTGTGAGTGGCAGACTACAAGCTGCTCAGGGAATGAGGAGTGTTGCTCTGCTAGACTGTGTGCTGCCTCAGGAGGCAGCCTCCCAGAGAGAGGTTAACACCTGCTAAACCTGCTGAGGTTTGTGGGAGGATTCTCCTATAAAAAGGATTTAGTTGGGAGAGAGGAAGATAAACAGAGGAGCACAAATGCATGCGCACACACACAACTTCCAGATCCAGTTGACATCTCAATTTAATTTATGTGGGCAAAAATAAATTAAATTGGCATTCGTATGAAATCAGGACGCAGTCAATTCTTGACCTCTATGTGTATCTGTCTTTTACCATCAGATGTCAATGATATTCAGGGTATCTCAAGCAATAAGCCTTGAATTGATAAGTGAATATTTTTTTTAAATATGTCAGTAATCACCAGCATTATAACTGCTGTGTACCAATACAGTGTAAAACCTGTACATCGAAATTGGGAAATGTTCTCATATGTAAGTCGCTTTGGATAAAAGCCTGGGGAATGTTGTTGCTCTGCTAATCATTATTGCAATTTGAATCACTAGGAAAGCAGAACATTTCTAGCAGTCACATAGTCTGTAGCAGACTCCCAGATGTTCCATATTTGGTCATGGTACATTATAGCAAATAGAAAGAAAATAATTGGCATAAACATGAGGAAACAATGGCTGACATTACCAGATTCTATTTGTCACAGTTTGATGAAACACTCAGTGAATGATTAAAAGCTTCCTTAACATTATTTCCTTCCTGGAGAAAAAAACACGTATTGTTGACAGATTTTGTTCGGTTTAGTTTATTCTTTATTTCACAGGGAACATATGCAAATACATTAGTCTAACAAAAGAAGAGATGCTTTCCACCAGATTTAGCTATAGCTAATTTCCATCTGTTATCTGCCATTTTCATCTCGTTATTTATCTAATGAAAACACATGATAAATTACATTTGTCCTGTACAAAGTATTCAATGCCGAAGTACAAAATACTGTAAGTAAATGGAGGTGCACCTTGTCAGTAGTGAGCATGGACACCTGTGAACCACACATAATAATGCTGAAATGTTTAGTGTGTATGAGCCTGCGATTGATTATCTTTGAGTGATATCCTCAACGTGAGGGTGGTTACCAGTGTGAATTATGTAGTAACTAGCCTCTCTATAAGTCTGCATCTTAGTGAGAGAGCTCCATTAAGTAGACTTAGGGGAGCAGGTTTGTGTGTGTGTGTGTGTGTGTGTGTGTGCAAGCATTTATCTGTTTCTGTAAATGCACTTACATATACTGCACAATGCATGTTTTCTGGATTCATATTATATTTAACATATGGTATGCACCTAGGGACAGTAAGCCTCCTCATTTGTGTGACTGTGTCACCGTGTCGGTTATACTTTATCAGAGGCTGGATGTGTATATTCCACATATGTCCCCAGGGTTCAGTATGGTGAGGGGTTTATTACAAGCTTTACTGACTGAATGTTTCAGACATGACAGCGGTGCAATTAGGGAACATACAACTAAGATACGATAGCGTTATAAATATTGTATGTGTTCATCACCATGCAGTAGAAGCAGTAGTGGCCTTATATTTTATTTGGTATGTCTACATACTTGTTTTTTGCTGTACATTTATTTAACATTTATCATTAAAATAAAAACAGCAGCTCTTAACCTTTACCTTCCACCAAATGTATTGAAAATAGATCACAGGCAGAGATTTGTGATACACAAAATAATTGGGATGCTTTTTAATGCCAAATTCTGATATGGCTATTATGTAACTGAATCATACATGTTTCTTTTCTGGCTCCATGTGATTATCCCAGGCTTTCAGTTTTCAGAGCTCCAGTCTTCCCCACCTTTCCATCATAAATCTGCTCAGCTGCCACCAGATCAAGGGAGATTGAAAACCAGCAAACCACTTTCTGTGTCTCTCGAAGGGCAGAACAACCAACTAAGCTGAACCATTGCACCAAACCACCAACAGCCAATCTCAGAGAGCCGATGATGATGCCCCTCCACCCCCAACCCGCTCCTCCTCACGGACTGTTGCCGTGGTAACAGTGCGGCAAGTACCGCTATAGCTCTTGTGTCTCTGGTTATGGCTGCCTTTTTCCATTCTTAGGTGGAGGGATTGATCACTATTCTGCTCACCAAGTGCTGAATCACAGTGGCGCTCATGCAGAACAGCTGGGAATGGCCTGAACTGAGACCAACTACCTTTTTTTCCTCGACAAACCATGTGAGAGGGAAAACCTGATAAAACCACTGCTTCCTTCAGTGTCCAAATCTGTTCCATCCACACGGAAATGGGCCACATGGACTTTAGGGGTACAGCTAACCAGTCTCTTTGGGACCGTTCCCAATCACTACAAAGTTATAAATTCTTGTTCTATTTTTAGTCTGTATGTTGCAATACATTTTAGATTAAAAAAAATTTACAAGCAGAGAATAAGTGCTTTTTCAGCCTGCATGCTTCACTCAGTCAATCTTGTGGAAAAGCTGACATCTTCTGGAGCCAAAACTGTCAGTGACTGCCTGGGGTGGATTTATCAATTAAAAATGATCATTTTCTGGCTTTTGTCTCTGCTGGTCCAGTTAAGATTGCTTAGCAACACAGAAGGAAGTTAATTAAGAAATTGTGTGTTTGGGGTATGGCTGTGAAGGACATTGTTATCATATGATAACGGTCTTAGTCACAAGGGCAGTAGAATGTGTTAAAATGCAAATAACCACAAAGGAAAAGAAAAGCTGCCACATCAGGCAGTTTGACATTTAACATCATATGTGCATTATTGAGCCATGTTAATGAAATCATTTTAAACTCATTTGTTTCTAATAATATTATTTCACTATTACATTATAAATATTTCCTCCAACATAGGTGACTGCAAATTAGCAAGGAAGGATTCCATATGCATTTCTATTGCATTGTTTAAAGTGATGATATTCAGAGACCACTTGCTGGTTTTGTTGTTTACACTTGAAAAGGCAACTTTTTAGCTGCGACAAAAGATTTCTCATAAGCTAGGACAATCTGTTGTCTGAGGTGAAACGCATGCTTCCAGCGTGCTCAGAAGATGCTCCGTGTCTGAATAATTCATTCCACCAAGTCTACTGAAACCTTCTGGATCTGACACCATGGTCTGCGATTCCATTAAGTTCACCTCATGCTTCATTTACATCTGCACCCTCTCATTATCATCATGAAATACGTCTACTAAACAGAAAACCTTTTTGGTGTTCAGCAGTACCAAACATTCAATCATATCACTGTATCATTCAGTAGAAATAGAATGGCCATTGACATTTGATGTACTGTTTCACTTTATTAAATACTGGCGCCAGATGGAGCAAAATGTACACGTATAAGGGCCAGATTTACAGACGCTTGTGTGCTGATGACTCGTCTTCACCCAGTTGCTTTGTCTTTGAGTCTGCTTATTCTGCATGTGACATAAACAAACACATGTACACACGCCTCCCACTTCCCATGCAAGCCTACAATGTCAAGTGATAACCAAGCCATGAAATAAAAATAGCTTGAAACCTTTTGGTGAAATGGAATAACGCAAGAGCCAATTCAGGATAAATAAACATGATTTGAAGAAGCAAGAGATATATTGCCTGTGATAAAGAAATCCTTGGGGAGAGTGAGAGTTTAAATGATGTGAGAAAACATTAGCAGGAACCATTACATGCTCTGGCGCTGCTCTGGGAGCCATTAGCTTGTATAAACCAGTCATTCCTCCACTGAGCTCTACTCATTGATTCGCAGATTATCTGTTGTTGCTCCTCCTGGTCACACTAACTGAGCACAGTCTGGTCAGCACTACAGTACATGTCAGTGCTGCCAAACATGTTGTGGCAGACCTCTAAGGTCTGTCTATTGCAGAGAATCCATTTGGACAGTAAGCATCCCCTGTCGATGGCGACTTAAGGAAAAATCTTCGCTGCTGCTGCAACCATAACACCATCATGTCCTTTCTGGTATGGTGTTGGGTAGCATCCCTGCACATTAATAGTGATATAACCTGCCAGCGGCCACGCTTATCCGTCTATCTTCTATTGTCACTATTATCACAAATCAGTAGAGGCCGAAAGAACAGTTAATACAGGCTCGTAGGTTGACTCTGAGATATTTCATCTGTGACCATGTCCTGAATTTAGTTTATCCTTTCAGGGAGGGAAAGGTCACTGGACTGGACGGTTGTGTTGATCTTGTGCGACAACAAGATGCAGAGTGTGTGAATATACACCTGCTCAATCAAAAACCATGTCTATCCTAGTTTAGTTTAGTCCTCTCTACACACAAATTAGCCTTTTCCCATGGAAGTTTCTAAAAAGTGCCAAAAAAAAAGGGAGCACACAAGAGGGAACAAGTGGGTAGCACAGCAAAACAAAACTTCACTGGACCCTATGGCTTAAAAATAGCAGTAGAGGACTCTCTGCAATACTGAGGCAGAGTAAGTTACTGGTGAGAGACACTGCCGAAATGTTGGCGAGGCAACTTGCAAAAATCAAGCATGTTTGATACAAATGGGACTGCAGTTACTCAAGATGCAGTTTCTGGTTGCACATCTCAAAAAATCATGTCAAGAAGGAAAAAATACTCACCTTCCACATCTTTATTTGACTCACATCACAACAGAAAGCACAGAGCCTTCATCAGAGCTATAGGAGGAGCTATTGGCATGGAATATATTGTTTATAAGTATGTTTTCATTCGTGCATGATAACCTGAAAATATGGATTGTTGTGTTTTCATTACCTTACCCCGGAATACCACCGGGCACGGCTGCGTCATGATCCCACCAGACGCGTCGAGGCGAGTCCCAGAAGCGGTTCTCCGCTCTGCTCCGCGGTGAATAGCGGCGAGTCTATTTTTGACGGAAGCCGCGTCAAGCTGCACAGAGCAGATGAATTGGGCAGGAAGTCAGTCACAGAAACGGCATAGAGAACCCGGTACATTTTTCAAAATAAAACACGCCCTGCAGATTCCCTGTCCTATATCAACAGAAAACTTTAAATTTTTACTTTTAAATTTAAAAAGCCACCAAATACTGGCTCTTACACATGCTTGAAAGGGGATAGAGAAGTTATCAAAAAGGTTTTAAACTGCAATGTCACCCCAAGATGCCACTAAATCCTACACATTGTACCTTTAAGTAAAAGTATGTAAGTATTATCAGCAAAATCTACCTAAAGTAGGCCTATCAAAAGTAAAAGTACTCCTTATGCAGAAAAATGGTCCCTATTAGTGTTTTACTATTATATATGATATTTTTGCGTTAATATTACTGCTGCATTAACGTGTATATTGCATTTTACTGTTGTAGATGTTTATGTTTGAGATAACGTTCACTAATTTATATTCTGTTGGGTAGTTTAATCTACAGCAATGTACAAAAGGGGGGAGGGGGGTAAATAGCCCACATATCTTAAGAAGTACGAGAATTTTCTCAACCCATAAAAGAAAACTTAATCCTTCAGTTTATCAGAAAAATTCAAAATCACTAAATTAACAACAAAGTAACTAAGTAAATACTAACTAAAGCTGTTCGAAAAATGTAGTGGAGTAGAAGCTGCATAAAATGGAAAGACTCAAGTAAAGTACTCACTGTACTTAAGAACAGAACTTGTACTTAGTTACTTTCCACCAATGGTTTCAGGATCGTATTTTCAGAAGTGTACAAAGCCTCCAAAAACACCAACTTAACTAGAAATGTATTTTCCCAAAACACAAGAACAGAGGACTAAAAGTATTTCTGAAAACATCAGTTAGGATGGGATTGATGTATATCAACAGCCTATTGGCTGGACAAAGGGTAACTGTTGTGAAAAAAGTTTCTACAGGGCACTAAAAAAACTTTGTCTGTGACTTTCTGTCCATTCTGTTTATGGGATATACAATAAATGGATTACAATACAGACTTTAAGAAAAAACTATGTTTTGGATCAAAGTATACTGCAAATAAAGACCTAAAGCATGACCATTTAAACGTCTGGTGCAGACAGATGCATACCACATCTGCCCCATCAGATGGTCATAAAACAGACAAAAAACCTAAAAGCTGGAATGCGTTCAAACTGGCTTCACAACCCTCTTTTCAAACTTTGTTGATCTCTGGTTGGCATAACTTTAGTTACTTTAGTTTAGTAGGAAGATTGCAAACATTCAAAAAACCCTGACATTGAAATTTGATGTGAATAAATTCTTTGTGATTCTATTTTTAGCAGTATGAAAATGCAGTTGCAGACTCAACACAAGATTGACCTGTGACAGCAGCCTCAGACGTGACCATACACAGATCTTGTTTTTAAAATAGTAAAGAAGACTCAAAGAGACATATCAGAGTGGTACATCTCGAGGTAATACAGCTTGAGAACTGGACATTTCCAGCATGTCAGTGTGTCAGCTGCCAACATCTTTAAATGAGGAAACAGAGCTTTGTCACAACCTTGAGGTCTCAAAGCTTTTGTTGACTCTTGGCAACACTGAATGGAGTGAGAACTGCCAGAGGATTTCCAGTAGAATAAATTAGCCTAAAGTCAACCTTACAACTTTACAAAAGCCTTTTATATCCATCAGAAGCACCCACAAAAATAATTAACTCTGCAGAGGAGGTCATGTTTCGTGTCTGATAGTCTGCAGTATATCTGGAATTTCCATGAAATTCAGTAGACAGATAGTCCTCCGGCCATGGAATAATTGATTCTGTTTTGGTGGCAATCTGGGCCTGGGATTTTTATCCTGAAACAATTAACCTATTTGTAATCCTAAGGGTATGTTTCCAGAGTAAGGAATGCTATCTTTTGATGCAGCTTCAAGTTCGAGATTTGTCCAGCATTGGCGGAGCTTTTTACTCTTGTGGTGTCTCCTAATTAACTGATTTTAATGTTCTAATACCTTGGCTGACAACAATAAGAAAAGAGATGAGAACGGATCGATGTGATGCTGGTTTTCTCTGTGTCTCCTTCTGATTCACTGTGACCCAGAACGATGGCTGGAGGAAAGGAATGAAGTGATCTAATGAGGTGGTTCAAGCTCTATCTGGGTTTAGCCACAGAAACATGTTGTACACACACCCACATATGGACACGTGGACAACCAACAAACAACAGCGTAATCTCTATTTGGAAGCTGCTGTGAGGGAAAAATCTAAACAAATAAGGTTTGCTTAGTAAGACATTATAGTGGATTATAGAATCAGCTCTAATGAAAACAGCAACGACTAAATTACTGATGTGACTCATACATTGGCATTATATTTTAATAAACATTATACTATACCATGATCTGGGGCTCCACCATAGTCAGGGCTGAAATTGGCATTTTTAATTACAAATTGTGGTATCTGCTGGAAACTATTTCTCCAATACTTTCAATATTTGTAATGTGGTTTGACGCAAGGTCCAAATGCTTGGAAGTTAAATTTGCATATTTAGTTGAAACTGTAGAGTTTGACATTTATTGTTCTACATTATTTAGTAGTCGTTTAAATGTAAAGCAATACTGACAGCAACACTAAACCTGACTAACGCCTACTGAGTACACTGAGCTTATTTTAAGGAAGCTTATATTATTTGGCTTGAAGTTTGTCTGTGACACTACTGAATGCAATTTTAAAGGCAGGAGAAACATTGAGAAATGCATGAGCCAGTCCTTTAAAGTTTATATGGTAATGTAAGAGTTCTAATTATTGGGATGACTGTGTTGTCATGGTAACAATGAGACCCTAAAGCAGAATTTTCACACAGCAAAACGTGATATCTGGAGTATGGCAGGGGAGGACACAGGGCAATATACCTAAACAAATACACTCTGAATCAGTCCACTGTCACATTATTTGACTTTTATGTTGCATAGAAACATGGATGGTGAAGTATAGGGGGCAGTATTTGGCCAGCATTAGTACCATTAGGGCAAAGGAAATCTGGAAATCCACCATACAACACCCTCAAGATATTTAGATATGCAAGGGTGAAAAACTATCCACCTACCTAAGTTTTCAGCATGTCACTTGGGGCATTAGGGCTATTCTAATAGAGTTCATCTCAAACGGTTATCTTGTTGAGGTTATTGCTTACAAAGACAAAGTGAGACAAGTATTAGAGTCAATTCAGAGAAGTAGCAGCAGATATTATAATTTCTGATATAATTTAGGAATTATAATACCTACATTTTTTAGCATGTCTGATATTATTTTATGTTATTCGATGTCCTGTTTCTCATGTGTGTGGTCACCCACTCAAGCTTTAATTTACAATGACAATCAGGCTCTACAGAAGCCTGATCGTGAGACTCTATAGCCTTGCTGTTGAATGCCAGTCAATTTCAGATTAGTGCTCTGTGAATTCCTGCAAAATGCGTTTCCCCAGCAACAGGAAGATAACATGACAGGAAAATCATCTAGTGCTATCACTGTAAAAGGGTTTTCCTAGTCTTTGCCAGCACCAGAAAGGGGTGACAGTAAATGAAAGAGAGAAAATAAGCAGAATAGCCATTTCAGTTTTTAAATTAAACATGCATAACACTGGAGCCAGATAATGAGCCATACCCTCAGGGAGGCTATCTGCTGCCTGGGGCTGCAAACTTCACACAGAAATGCCCTGCTCTGCCTTACAGACTGTAATTGTTTATTTGACTTAACTTAATGTTCTGAAAATGTTCTAATGCTAACTGACATTTCACAGATTCTTGCTGTTTCAAGTCCGAACAGGTTAAAAACTCAGGACATTGATTGTTGCTGTGGTCTATACATTTGTGGAAAAGAGCCTTTGCAGGGCTAGCCACCATATTGATTTCCCCTCTAAGATTTATTAGTTTATGAAATCCTATATTTCCTCTCTGTCCAGGAGGATGAGCTGCCTGTAAGGCCAATACAAGGAGAGCTACGCTGTACTTGTATTTCCTTCCGCATTTCAAAAACTGAAGGGCTGCTGTATTTTTTCTTCCTTCCTTTTGTATGTACAGGTTTGTTATGTTTGTTAGGTTAATCCTCTTGTCAGTGCCCCTTGACCAAGGCACTGGCCTGGAGTTTCCAGGCGATGCACAGTGGCTGCCCACTGCTCCTTCTAATATTTAAGCTAGGATAAATGCAGAGTTTGAATGTCACTAGTTATAAGTTTTACTTCTTCCCATTCCATTTTGAACAACTGATTGAATTATGTTGTTAATGTAAGGTGAATTTACCTTGTTGCATAGATCGAATGCTTCTTATTTACTTTGTTATATGTCCCTATTGCTCGAAATAAAACAGAAATAATAATAATAATAATAACAAGACGTTATACTGTGTATGATTGTGTATGTGACTATACACTTGATTGTGATTTGACTTTGATTTGACTTTGTTTTGTTTTTTCACATTCAAAAAAGCAAAATCCAAGCATCCAAGCAGAATTTGCCAACTCAATCACCCACCATCCTAGTTCCATGCAGCTTTTGCCTCTCATGCCTCACTGCCTTTAGAAAGCCAAACAAAATGTCTGCTGTCAAAATGAAAGAAAACAATAATAATCCACTTTATATAACCAAACCCCATTCAGCTCAGGCTTTCTCTTGTCATTCAGAATAATTTAAAGGGAGACAATGTTGAAACTGCTCAACAAAAATTATAGCTTGTCACATCATTGGACAGATGCCATGCTAGTATGGGGCATGCCTGCAATATCTGTCATGCAACAATCTGAAGACTAGGCTTTGTTTATATGTAAAATGATTCATGAAAAATTTAACAAGAAAATAATGCTGATATATAATGTTTCATTAACATGTATTATTATCATTTAGATTACCCAATGGGAAGGGGTCGGTTATGTTTCATTATTAAAGGCTTAAATTCTTAAATTGCTTTTTATGGTCATAATGAGTTAACTGTTGTGTAATCATGCTTAATTGGACAATATAATTCATTACAAGGTAAGCTTGTAAGCTTGATGGAGATTAAATATACTGACAAACAAAATGGCAAATATAAATCATAAAGTAATATAACTTCTGGCAGTTTATCCAAACATCAGACAAATATTGCTACATGGCAGAGATGCTGTTTAGGAGGAAAAGACATTTTTATTTGAATATTTTGACTTTAATTTAGAGGCAAGACCACCATGGGGTCAATGTTCATGTAATTTCTTTCTCCGTTCTTGTACACTAGGATCTGCTTCAGTCGAATATTTCCTCTAATCACCTCGTATTGCTCTAAAAATGTTAGTAGGTCATACCCAAAAATCTAAAGAACAGAGGGTGAATGAACCATTTTTTCAAAAATGGTGGTCTTTGGTATGTACATTTGTAGTTAATGCGTTAAAACATGCAAAAAAAAAAAAAAACAGTATGTTCCAGCAATCATATCTAAGATGGGGTTTTTCTTTCTTTCAAACATCAGGGTGGTAAACAGTCACAGCTGTGTTGTCATTAGGTTCCTGGTACCCAACCCCAAGCATGGGCTCTTGTCAGACCAGCTGCAATCCATAGTCAATCCTTCTAGTCAGGTTGATTTTTCCAAGCCCAACATTGTACAATGCCTCAAAGATTTTACAGACCCACAACAGCAATGTTCCCACGAAAAGGACAAGGAAATACTCCACACATACTTTTGTAGATAGGCTTTTTGAAGAAACGTCAGCACAGGATATTCAGAGAAGCATCTTCCCTCCTCCTGGGACAGCTGTGTGTGGGATAGTTGTAGGTAAAATATCAGATGACATTTGCTTTGTAGAGAGTAGAGGGCAGGGAAACTTAAACCAATGAGAAGATTCAACTATTAACCCCATTAATATAAATGGGGTGAACAGAATATTAGAAACACCTCTATAAGGCAATAAATCTCAACAGTACCATAAACTGCAGCCTCTAAAAGTATCATAAAGTTAAAAACTGGACATTACAATCTTCAAGTTTGAAGTAGGGTTTATTGTAGTGCTAGGTGTACCCAATAAACTAGCAACTAAGTGTGGTGTATTTGCAAACATGCACACACACACACACACACACACACACACACACACACACACACACACACACACAGAGTGCATTAAATATATGCCATCTATTGTCTAAAAATTCAATGTTTCTCTTTTGCCACAAACTTGGTCTCAGTGTCCTCTTACAGAGTAAGGGCAAATCTGAGATTTGGTATCAAGTGTGACTCTTTCTCAATGCTAATCTCATTGAATCAGTTGTTGAATATTCTGATGACACAAGATTTTTATTCTATCAGAGACATTGATAATTAATGTCTCAGGATCACATTTTGTAGAAATGTGCTTGAGATAAATTCATGTGTGTGTCCTCTGAAATTTCCAGTCATGCTAGGGACATGGCTCGAGGGATGGCAATGTCAGTCTGTCAGTCAGGAGGAATTGTAACAACTTTGATGGCTTTTCATCTAGTGCCATCAGTTTGTACAAAACTTTGTTTAATGACAAAATACCCGCAAAACCAATGACAAGAGTTAGCAAAAGTTAGCATGGTACCACTTTAAGACAGTCACCATGGTAAACATTATACCTGTTAAACATCAGCATGTTATCATTATCATTGTGAGCACATTAGCATGCTAAAGTTAGCATTAAGCTAAAAGAAAGAGTTTCCCCTCAGGGATTAATAAAGTATTTCTGATTCTGATTCTGATTCTGAAAAGTCCCTGTAATTCTATTTAGAGGCAATTTAGATCGCTTCAGTACATGATTTGATGTGCAAACAGATGTTCGCAGTTTGAAAAATGACAATTAAAGGATTGCATCACTGCTCCAGATTTGGAACACAGTGTGGTCTTCAATGGTCTAATCAGTATTTGTGACTGAAAGGCAAGGGTTTGACCGAGATGCAAAATCTGAAATTACTTTATACCTAATAAATCAGAGACCGAGAGACTGATGATCCATGTCCAATGACTTTTATAGATACTATAAAACCTCATACACATAAACCCACTGTACACTGCTTTCACCACCTGAGGCATAAATAATGATAGAGTGGTGCAGTAACCTACAGTACATGAACCTTGCCTTACAAAGATATTAACGCACAAAAATAAAACCAGTCTATCAAAAAGGTGATGGTTCAGCTGAGTGATGCTAAAAGATGCTACCTAACTCATGTGGTAGAGAGGCTAAACTACCCCTATCACCACCAATATGGAGATTAATTTTCTTCACAGCTATTGAAAACTTAGAAGCTCAGTGGGAAATGGGCTAAATGAGGAAGAGGTAGGAGAGTTTTTATGTCAGCAGTGTGGCCTGCCCCCAGAATATAAATATTCATCAATGTGTCCACAGACAAAGGAAACTCATTATAATATCATAGAGACATGGAAGGTCTACTGGCATCTTTGAATTGATTTCCAGTTTGATCTTAGAGATGCAGCTGGGCTACAAAACCACCAGCCTGCACGGCACTAGACTGGATGAGGTCTAGAAGAGTTTCCAACCAGATCATATGCACAAAGATAAAAAAATCACATCCATTTTTTGTTAACCCATGCACCTCTTGTCACAGTCTCTACAGCAATTTCTGTTTTAACAGCTCAATCATGGCTGCAATAATTCCCCCTCCATGTTTCCAGCACCTTTGAAGTGTTTAGGCTTCCCCCATGTGTGGTTGTGTTGACATGGAAACAGGAATGGCATTGTGATGTGTGTGTACTGAATTTTTCACCCCTGTTCCCACAGTTCGACAGTGAGAAAAAGCCTGGCGCAGTCCCCTCCCCCCACCTATTACACCAGAGAGTACAAGCTCTTTGAAGTAATAAGACATTTGAATGCGCTTCAATTTCCGTCTAGAAGGCCATTTTCTTGTTTCATTACCTTTGACTTGAGGTTATTCAGTTTGATTTTGTATGATAAATACTGAATATTATCCTAATCAGTTTCGGGCAGTTTTCAAGTATTACTTGTGCAATACAAAAATGAATAAAATACCTCTGTAATTTTGAATTTATCTTCCATTCATCACAATACACCCTTGTGGCTATTATATCTTTTGAGCAAGGTATAGGGGGGGCTAAGCGATAAGTCAGTTGGTACATCATGACATTTGAACAAGCAACCTCAGGAGTGACCAGTTAAAGGTTTACTCTTCTGCTGCCATCTAGTGGCAGCAGAAGAGTAAACCATTAACTGCCAACAGTTCCCCTTGATCCCCTAAATAAAAAGACAGATCCAGATGACAAGTTGTCACATTTACTTTTATTGTAAAGGTGATATTATTCCAAAATATTAATATGTTAGAGGAACAGAGATAAAGAAAAGAAGTGAAGAGACATAGAAAACATCTACACAAGACTTTGGTAAGAATCTTGGGACACATTCTTATCAAAAAATTCCACAGCAAAAAAATAACAAAATCTTCTAATAATGCTCAAAATCATATAGATCTCAATCGTGGTGCATCTACATGTACAACAATATAGCCGGGTAAAAAGTCAACTGGGCATTTTGTGTCCAAGAAACAACTGAACAATTGAAGGCATATAAAACACTGGAATGGCTGGGCACCTGTGCTTTAAAGTCTGGAATATACTACTTAAGAATACCACAAGATATAATAGTTCTTTATCTTATTATTAAATCAATTTATATTTCATAATTATATTTTTCAAGATATAGTATACCACAACAAGTTTACAGTAACCTTGCAAAAGAGTCGCATGTGTATCAGAGCTAGTTTGAAAGCACAGAAGAATCGGCCTAGTTTAAATCCAGAGTTTTCCAGTGAGATCTATAACTTCAACTTCTCTTGATGAGAACTGACCTGAGCTCTGGATTTAAGCAACACAGATTCAAGTATGTGCCATTTCAGCACAAAACAGAGTACACTGGATCATTGTGCGACAGCGTGCCATGGCCTGTCCTGTTCCCAGCCCCACTCCCGTCCACACCACCCCCGTTCTCCTACTCCTTCCTAGCAGGGGTGCACATTACAAGCCCTGATCTCCTTCCTGTCCTTGCAGCTGGACAGCTGGGCAGTCTTAAACCTCTGCTTCACTGTCATGAGCCGTTCTTGAATACCTCCACCGCACAGCTTGGTACATTCTGTCCAACTCGACCACGGTCTCATTTTACACCCTAAAGATAGAAGTCAAGAACAAGGAAGAGACAGACTTTCAGAATAATGTGTGCTTCTCTCCGATTTGTTTTGTTGTCCGTGTGGTGTTGTACTTCTGAATGTGACGAGGGCAGATACCAACCTGGATGCTCAGAGGTGACCTCAGCGCTGCCTTGTTTGCTCCTCCTCTTTTCACGCTGTTCCTTGCGTCGTTTCTTCTCATCGCTGTTCGCTTGTCCTCGGTTGCACTTCCTGATCTTACACTTCTTCCTCTGGATGGTTTCGGGACAGGGGTCTCCTCCAAACTGAGGCTCCAGCTTCACCGTGCGTGTCCGGATCGTGTGACCCTTCCCACAGGACTTATTGCACTCTGACCACTCAGTCCACTCTGACATGACACAGTCTATGGCTGAGAAAGCAGATTTGGACAAAAACAGAGGGGCTTAGAGGAAGCTGTGACGGAATAGAAAGCTGACATGAGAGGGGCAACTGATGAGGAGGACGACAGATCTGGAGGGCAAAGTAAGGTAAAACAAATGACACAGATGACACAACCTTGTTGAATCCCACTATGTGACTCTTTGATTCAATGTTCTGTATACTGTAAATTGTGGATTATATGTGGATCCACGCCCAGGGAATGTAGTGCGTTTTATCAAAACATACAGTATTTATTAATAACTGTAACTCCTAAAACAACTAAATGAATTTATACATAAAATACAAAGGAGAAATTGTGTTTCATTTTTGATACAGATCCCTTTAATTTGTCTTTTAAAGAATTGCGATCATAATATGTACTGAGCGGGGACATTTTACGGTTGGAAAGTAAACTTGTCAGAACCAACTATGTAATGGAGACATTGTTCCTAAATTACCTCAAACATATTCATTTCACTAAGGTATTATAGCTCTAAGCTAAAAATGTTTGCTTATTTTAATAATATATTTGTTTCATATATGTCAAGTAACTGAATGCACTTGACAGGAGTTCCAGCTAAAATGTGAATACAGTACAACTTATGTGTTATCTCCCCAATGTCTAGGTAGAAAGGTAGTCCTTTCTCTGCACTGTGTGCTATGAAGTAACTTCCATCAGTAGTATATGTATCTGCATCAAGGCACCAGGTTTCATGACAAAAATGAAATAATCATTCATTTCCATAAATTATACATGTACAGTATGTGGGTGTGTAGATAAAGATGTCTATTACTTACGACACTCAGGTAGCATGCACTTCTCCACCTGTTCTAAATCTTCTGTACACTCTCCCAGCTCCACAGGCGACTTGAGCATGCGCTGTCGTGTCCTCAAACCCTTCCCACAAGTCACACTGCAGTCACTCCAGTCAGACCATGGAGTCAGCATGCAGGGGATTGTGTCTGTACACAACAGGAGTCACACACATCCAGTGTTCAGATGTTAATATTTAATATCAAATGTATACATGTGTGAAATATTTCAACTCAAATGCAACTGATCAAATCACTTTCTTTGAAGAAAATACCTAGGAAGAGTAGTAGGAAAACAGCAACTGGCAATTTAATCATGAAGGGACAAGGAGACAAATGATGATTAACAAAAGTTTAAGTTTTTGTTCGGAATTCATTGCTTAAGAGTTAAATCTGAAAAGAAATTCTCTTTGATTAAAGTTCAGAGAGTTGCTGCAGGAAAACTAAATGTAAGATTGTCTCATCAGTGCTACTTCCATGGATCTACAGTTAGCTTACAGTTAGGCTACCTGCCCTTTGTGCCCATTTGCTTAATGAGACGATTTTCACCAGAATTGAAGTGTAGTAGGTGTCAGGATTGTTGTGGTCGTGAAAATGCTACTACTCACGACATTCTGGCATCATGCACTTCTCCACTTCTAGCACCTCTGCCCCACAAATGGAGCCATCTGCAGGAGGCATCTTCACCATGCGCTCTCTCCTCTTCATGCCAAGACCACAAGTGGCACTGCAGACATCCCATTCACCCCACTCTGTAACCAGGCAACTGCTGGGAGCTAAGGCCAAGAGGGAAAGACAGGGCACAGTAAACCCACAGTGCTACTTACATTAGATCTATAGTATGAACTGATACATTTGGCAGGTCATGTGTCAACACAGACGTTTGCCACATGGAGAGGAAAAGGGAAGGCTCACAGCACTCCTCATTGACCACGCAGTTTTCAGTTTCCTCTGTGGGCAGGGTGCAGACTGAGCCATCATCAGGGAACTGCTTCACATAACGCTCCCGGGAACGTGTCCCCATCCCGCAGGACAAACTACATGGAGACCAGGTGATCCACTCTGACATCATACATGTGGAAGCATCTAAAGAGTCAGAGGTCAAAGATGAAGATTTCAGCAAGCTTCGAGAGAGGGTCAGGGATTTTGGAAAGTGACAAAATGATTTAAAGGCACAAGAAACTCAAAATTTTGACTTCGTAGCTCATTAGGTGTTAATTATGTATGTTGTCACCAATTGCTATAAATTACTAATATGTTGTTTCTTTACCTAAATTTTATAATCTTCATATCCTGGCTTAGACACACAGTTTTAAGCCTGTTTGGCTGAGTTTCATCACAGAGAAAAACTGGTCAAAATAGGGAACACTGCTCAACTCGAATGTCTGTTTGATGCGTGATTGACAGTCATTAGTCAAATCAGTGTTGACAGGAGATGACTTCTCTGTGACAGTGTACGACCGTTACAGGTCAAACATGTACATTTCACCATAAAACCTCCACAGAGCTTCCACAAAGAAAAGGGATATTTGTGCGAAGAACAAATTTCAGTCAGAACTGGATGCAAAACAAACTCGGTTCAGGCGGCAGAGCTCAGCAATTGGTGAGTTTTGATATATATATTTGTTACATGTTTTACTGTTACAGCTGTTGGAGTGCACATGAAATGTGTTAACTCATCTGTCTCTCGCACTCTCTCTGATGCACTGGTACATACAGAACGCAATACGCAGCTTGTTTTGACATTTTGGGGTTGCTGATTGTATCTGTGTGTCGATACTCTTCAGTGTTCAGCACAAACAAACTTTTAATTTGGTTTCTTGTAGGGTTGAACTTGGTCAAGCTGCTCTGTACTGTTTTCAGTTCTGGCTACGGCGGGCTCATCACAGCCAGTGTGTGCCATGTTTGTGTGTTGGCATAGCAACCCACAACACCAGACTTTGTTGTTTCCGCGGTCATCATTATTTTTATTTGCATCTAATTGAAATGCTCATACTCATACCCTGGTGTCCTGACTTCCAAGGAAAAAAAAAATCAATGATGATTTTAAGTTGTTTGATGTTTTCTGAAACTTTAAATGCTCATATACATATACATATACACATATATATACATTCATACATACATATACATTTATATGCATATATATATATATATATATTTAGTTTTAGGATAGATCCTATTACTTGTCTATAAATCTATTCACGGACCCCGAGTATAATGCTTATACAGCCATCACATATTTCTCTCTACTGCTCACTGTATCAAAAAGTGAGAGACAAATCAAAAAACGTACAGTGAAGCTGCCTTTGGGAACAGTATCCCTCTATATCTAAGGACAGAGAATCAGGCTTTTCAATGACTTCTAAAAAACTCACCGTGCAACACTACTGCCATTCTACTGCCTTGATTATGAATTACTTTTGCTAGATTAAAAGTTAATCAACATTTCCTTTTTTTACCTTTGGTATATAGGTGAAATATAGGTGTATGTATATCACGGACTGTTTAAATTGTTTGTGATCTCTCTAATTGTTATTTTCACTCAATGTAAATCATTCTGAGCTGCATTTCTTGTATGAAAGGTTCCATAAAACTAATAACAATAATGTAAAAACTGGATCATAGTAGAGTGTATTTGATAAAGTTTAGTGAATCCAATCAGCTCATTAGTTTATTTTTAATGCTCTAATGCTTCGTACAACCCAAAGTCACAACCACAAGAAGGCAGGAATGCTGTTAATGTAGGCTCATTAAAAATGTCCAGGTTCCACACAACACAAAACAACCGATTTTCTGACTTGTCCACATATATTTGTAGTCATTTGTTGTCAAACGTCGGAG
This sequence comes from Coreoperca whiteheadi, assembly GCA_011952105.1. Lineage (NCBI taxonomy): Eukaryota > Metazoa > Chordata > Actinopteri > Centrarchiformes > Sinipercidae > Coreoperca > Coreoperca whiteheadi. Next base: position 19,506,076 of record CM022485.1, read on the forward strand.
ACAGACAGAGAACAGAAAACAGAAAAAGTCTTAGATGTAGGGGATCATGTACTCTCATTTATGTCATTTCAGATTAGTGAACACACATGCAACTCTAATGGATGCCACTGGCAGCTCTGCTTCCCTTTTTTGTTTGTAAGAAGTATAAAAGTCAGTAGCTCCACCAGCAAGAATGATGTTAGTGCATTCAGAAATTAATATTCCAGTTTAGCTAAGGATACTGGCAAAACAATTTCTCTTTTCAGAAAAGCATGTTGTGTGTTTGTTTTTGGTTTTCTTTACATAGAAACCAGGTATCGCAAAGACATGCATGTGTAGGTTAATTGGTAACTCTAAAATTGCCCCTAGTGGATGAATGTGAGTGTGAATGGTTGTCTGTCTATGTGTCAGCCCTGTGACGAGTTGGCCACTGTCCAGGGTGTACCCCGCCTAAGGCCCAAAGTCACCGGGATAGGCTCCAGTCACCCGCGACCCCTAACGGATACAAGCGATAGAAAATGACTTACTGACTGACCAATGATCAGTCAGTGGAGATCAGATAATGGAATGGACATGGAAAGGTAAAATTAACGATTAATGCAAGAAGCTGCTGCTGCTAATCTAACCAATAGCCACGGCTCAGTAGTTTATCACTGTATGCATGCTTTATATCCAAGGATGGAAATCAAAGATTTTAGAACAAGCACTGTGAAATTCTACTATCTCAGACACGTTTTCTAAGTCCAGTAAAATAGATAAAGTAATATTTAAGTTTGTTGAGCCTCTGTGCAGAAATGCCAGTACACACTGACAAGATGAACACTTGTGATGACATGGAACTGTGTGTCAACATACACCCTTTAAGCATACTGTACCACCACTGCTGTTTTGACACATCAGATTGTGATGGGCATCGAATAATAGGCATGTTGTCCCCCACCTGTCTCTACCCTCTACCCCTCTGTCATCCAATTGTCCTGTCAGTCTCTACTGTGAAAAGTCAAAATACAAAATGTAAAAATTCAAAAATAAATAAATATGTAAATAATTGGGACTTCGGAAAAACACTCACTAATGAATCTCGGTAATGAAACTCATAATTCTGGAAATGGCACATATTGTCCAGCAGCAGTTGAGCTTGGGTGTGGAGGTAAAGTGTCAGGAGGTAAATATTAAAGACAGTGAGGTTTTTTGTTGTTGTTGGATCTGTACTCCAGCTCATTGGATTTTAAATGAAACAGTGATTGTAAGGTTAAAATGCCAACTTTCAACTTTATTTTCAGGGTGCTCACATCCACCTCAGATGAACCACGTAACAATTATAGCCCTTTTTATGCATGATTACTCCAAGATGTTTTTTTGTGTCATTGTTTTGTGTAGGCAGTCAACCAGGCTACGCTGTAGAAGGACACCAGTGTGCATGTTATTGACACCCACAGGAGGAAGCAGGAGTTACTTTCTCAAAGTGAATACATTGACTATCTTAGAAAATTAATATATGGCAAATATAATATTTTGACTGATTCAAACACTTTGTTTATTTCACTCTCTTTTATCTCATCTTATTGTGGCATATTTTATTCTCTTTCATTTTCTATGCTTTTATGCACCGGATTTTATTGAACGTCAGTGCTTTAGTGTCTTTTCTCCCCCTGTAAAGCACTTTCTTACTTATTTTTAAAGGTGCTATATGGATAAGGCTGTCCATATTATATATAGTAGTAGAGTATAAGTAAGTATTTAACTAAAAGTATTATTTATCATCCAAATCATCCAAACTTGGACATGTTGGTCATAGGAAACCTTCACTTGATGGTGATTATCAGTCATTATCTTTCATTAGTCATTAGAGACAGATTGACTCATGGACATCCAAGCTGCTGCCTCTGGGGCAAAAATGATTGTAGGGAGACAAAATGATACATAGAGCGAGAAGATGAATAACGAAAAAGACAATAAACCTTGAACAACCAGCAGACATCATTTCTTGAGTGAAATACTCTTAACATTTCACAAAATATACAGTATTTAATGGCCTCATGCAATTTAACTTGACCTGCTATAAAATTTAAAAGCTTGCCACATAAACAAAGAGCTCCCATTGAATCTTCTTCTGCTCTCACTTCATTGCTGTTGTAGAATGGTACCTTGGGTATTATATAACAATAAAACTGTTTTTTTTAAACATGCCCTCACTTTTTAGAGTGTCAAAACATTAATGGAAGCAATATTCCTAAAATGTCAATACAAATTATGTAAGAGATAAATAATACTCATAAAGGTGCTTACTGGGTTCTGAACCTTTACAAGACTCCAATTCTTAATTCAGGTGTATTTTACATCATCATCTAGATGGACTTTTTTGTTTTCCTAACCATCAGTCTCTAGATACTCACCCTCATCACTGCATCCAGGCCCCATGCAAGGCTCAAAATCCTGGGTGTGTGGGCAGGGTACACTGAGATCCAACTGGGCCTTGAGCATCCTCTGCCTCATCCGCTTGCCCTTTTCACACGTGGCCGAGCTGCAGGCGGACCATGGAGACCAGTTGGAGTAGATACACGTCTCAGGAGTATCATCTGCAAGATGGTAGGGAATAAAGATACTATAATGCTACACTGATTTATCATTGACGAGGAGGTGCAGAGCTGATGTGGAAGAACTGGAGGATCACCTCAAAATATAAATAAAGCAAGGATATCAGTGACTATGAAGAGAACAATACTTGACTGAGAAAACTGAGAGGAAACGGTGAATGACTGGGTCACTGTACTGGCCTATGCAGTAATATGTACAATACAATTCAAGTCTTGTTAACGTATCATTATGGTTATAAATCACAAACACTGTATGATGGTTGGAATGCTTAACTTGATCTGGTCAAATATGCTACTATGATGCAACTGCCTGCATTATGATCATTATCCTACAAAAGCTACCAAGTATCACCTCATATATTTGCAACAAGAGCTGACTGATATGAAAACAGAGAAATGTTTCTGGTAATGTGTTCCATAGCCTACTATTGTCAACTAGACTTTCAATCTTGTGTAATAGAAAGGGAGAAATGGGAGCGGGATCCAGACCTTCCTCCTTCTCCTCCTGGGCAATGTCTGCTACGATGTCGTCCACATTGTCCGGCACAATGTTGCACTGTTCGCCCTGTGGATACACAGAAACACAGTAATGTTGCGACATATTAAATCCTTCTGTTTGTTTCTGATAGCTATCAGAAGGAGTGACAGCAGTCAAATGGAAAGGTTAGCATAAGTTTACAAATTCTCATAACTGTGGTATCCACACACAACACAGGGAGACGACATACTGTATAAGAATGCATTCTGAAAGTGAGTGCGGCTGTAAAGTGAGTGTGTGTCCATGTGTGTTTGTGTAAATAATGATGAGAAATGGGTTGTGGCAAAAGGACCAGAGAATAAAGCAAAAAAGCCTCCAAAATCCCCACAGCAGCCTCTAGATGCCACTAAAGGAGCACTTAACTTCTATCATTTTCTGGTTTCCAGCCAGAGTTCCCAGGGAATGTGTTTCACCACCCATCAAATTATAATTAGAAAAAGTTCAGATTTTATAGAGAGTGAATTTTAATACCTGCCATAAATGTTTTAATTAACTTTTTTTCCCAGTACTTTTTGTCATTTTATTGGGTGAAGTTCTTCTGGAAAGTACATCACACATTTGAAGTATTATATGTTAACTTTGACACTGGTGGTGATTGGTCAAAATATCACCCTTACGTAGTGATATGAGATGACTTTGATCAAAGATCACATTTCCAATTATATAAATTATACCTTACCTACTTTGAAGTAGAGCTGTTTGATGTACTTGAAACTGAACTGCACAGTACTACTACTAAAAGCTGATATTTGAATGTATAAATTATATTTTAGTAAGCTTATATTTCATTATTGTTTAATTTGGAAAGCAGACAGAATTTGACAGAATTGTATTTTCACCTTGTGAAACTCTACAAAAAAAGGAAGTACACCCAACACTGATCAATTGCTGTATTGATGGACAGGATTGAACTCATCATTGTACCGGCTGATCCAAGTGATAAAGAAAAAGGAAAGGTCTCTTTCCCTTCTCTCTGTCTCTGCTTTTGAAGCTTTTAAAGGCATGATGACAGATATCAGAAGATGCCAGTTCTATTTTCATGTCGATCTAATTTGGTTGATTTATCAGTGTATCATAGAATTGAGAGTATTAAGCGTGAACTGAGTATATATGTGAAGAGGAGGTGCAGAGCTGAGCTAGAAGTACTAGAGGATCACCTCAAAATATAAATAAAGCAAGGATATCAGTGACTATGAAGAGAACAAAACCTGACTGACAAAAAAGAGAGAAAACGGCTAATCACTGGGTCACTGTACTGCACTCTGCAGTAATATGTATAATACAATTCAAATTGTGTTAGTATATCATTATGGTTATAAATCGCATTGTATGACGGTTGGAATGTTTAACTTGATCTGTTAAGATATGCTGATGCAATTGCCTGCATTATGATCATTAGCCATCCAAAGCATATATTTGCAACAAGAGCTGACTCATATGAAAACAGAGAGACCTTTCTGGCGATGCGTTCCACCACCACCCTGGCCACAGGAGTGATGGCACCCCCTTCAGGGTCATAGAAAGGGCTCTGTGGATGATCCAGGCTGGTCAGGGGACGGATTTTTTCCTGGGGCACAGTGGGCTTATTGGGAGACTAAAAGAAGCACACAGAGGAACAGAAGCAGAGAAACACAAAGCCGTGGATCTTTGGGATTTCATTAATAACACACTGTCAGGATTTGTTTGAAAAATACATTTGTGCAAGTACAATGAGCACAAAGTCACTCAAAGTTACACAAAGTACAAGTCACACAAAGGACAAGTCACAAAGTCGGAGCGCAGCTGTGGAGGAGTGCTGTAGTTTATATGGGAGATGCTCTTATTAGTCAACAGTAAAGGTCTGCCAGCATGGGGCTGATAGAAGCATCACCAGAGGCTGTCTGGAGGCAGAAGACCAGCTCATCCTTCACCCCCCACTGAGGCCACCCAGAAAAAAAATTAAGTGAAAAAGCACTTCTGTTTGTGTTTGCGAAGAGAAATGGAGATAGGGAGAAGGGTAATGAGTGTCCACTATTTAAAAGATACAGTCAAAGTAATGGCACAAAGGATGGATCTCATTACCTTGTTAAAAGCCTGTGCCTTTCACAGTTTTGTACCAGACAACCAAAGTCCCACCCCACTTCCAGAATAGCCTCTGTCCTTCCACTGCACAATGTATTTTTGGATACAGGGTTTACATTTCATTTATCTTTCTGAAAAGCTTAAACATGATACTTTTGTGAATTGTGTCCTTATTCTCAAACAAGTGGGTAGCACAGTTTGTTGAGCACAAGTTGTTTGAGCATTTTACCAAAGATATGGCAATATTTATTTTGTTGGCATTTAACATCTACATCTTTGAGATTTTAGCAATGCAAAAATAATGTTAGTCTCTCCATTTTATTGAAAATCATGCATCTGCATTAGAGTGGATGCCTGAGATTCAGATTCAGTATATCAGGTATTACAGACAACTATCACTGGATTACTTTGCTCTTTAAGAAAACTTAGAAACGTGATGATTCTCAGGCAGGTTCTGATTATCACCACGAGTTATGAGGATTTATGATTTCTAATCCTCAATGGACATCGAGGATAATGAAATCCCAGATGAAAGTGTAAGCCACACTAAATTTAAAAAGATGTTTATCATGTCTGTGTATCCAGATTTCACAGAGTTATGAATCTCAGAAGTATTAATTTTTACGCTAATCAACGGGTCAAACTACAATAACTAACTTCCTGTTGTTTTTAGAATGCCTGTCCCTTTCACCTCACGCAGTATCTTTGCCTTTGCAGTATCTATGTCACTTCCTCATGGGGGAGGTACACCTTACTGTTTGAAAACTCCTGTTGTATATGATCCTGCACTTTCAGTTTTCAAAAGGTTTTACAGAAGTTTTTCTGAGACACGTTTTGCAGTTGTTAAGGATTATGGAGTTGTCCAAAAATTAATGCATCAGACTATATTGTAGATGGCAAGCTGAAGCTGTTTACTATGAAACAATACAAAATACCAGTATGAACAGTCTCCTAACAGAGGACTTAGTCAGTCTAGTCAGTCAGAGTTAAACAGAACACAAACTGAAGGGTCCTGAAAATTCTGAGTTGCCCTCACAGTACAGTTCAATTTAGTCGGAAAGTGTCTGTAAGCAAAGAGAGGTGTGGTGTCCAAAAGAGTGTGTGTGTGTGTGTGTGTGTGTGTGTGTGTGTGTGTGTGTGTGTGTATGAGAGAGAGAAAATGAAAGAGGAAGAGGAAGAGTGAAATTATTCCTGAGGCCGGTCAAAACAAGCAGTTCAGTGGGTTTATCTGTAAGCTCCGAGGGATCAGCCAAAGGTTTCACACATGTCATCATAGAGTTTGGTCAAAGGTGTTCACACACAGCCTAATCTATTAGTGCTGACTGGAGACACTGAGCACGCAGCAAACAGCACCTCAGGGTGAGGGCGGGAGGGGAAGACGTTCAAGGCTGTTAAAGGAGAATTGGATGGGTGATGACACTTGAATTGTTGCAGACTGGCAGTATGTGAAGAGGTGAGAGAGGGAGTGATTGCGAATGTGAGCAGACAGGCAGATGAAGAGGAAGAGGATGGTATAATGACAAGGTCAAAATGCGAGTGTGAAGGGAAGACTCAGCTGGTGATGAGAGTGAGCAGGAAGGTTATCCAGGGGGGTAAAAGGTGGAGAGAACAACAGTTTGCAAAAGGCTATGATTGCTGTGGGACTGTGGGGTTGCAACCTGAGTTGAGTCACACATTCAGAGAGACACTGCTGTTTTTGTTGCATGATGATAATAGAGAATCCTCCCCCAAGTTTTTAATTAAAATAATGATCACTGGTAAATTTTAAAGTCATTTAATACATTTGAAAATGCTGTTCCACAAAATATCTGTGTGGCAACTGACATATAATGTGTAAAATCTACATATTAAATAAATGTGATTTAAAAAAATTGGATAAAAGCACTTTCAAGGCCTTTCTAATAACTCAAATGCTACAGTTTTCGTTGTAACTCAGTTTAAAAGGATATTTCAGTGCTTGCTTTCTTCCCCACAAATACTGGAAATTAATATCTAACTAACTAATAATAACTAATGTTCCACCCTAGGAATCTCAAAACATCACCACTATTTTAAAAAGATAGTTTAGTCACTGACCTCGTATGTCACCCCACTATCAGTGCCTGCATCCCAGGGGATCAGGTCCTGGACCACCCTCTGGACCCAACCACACTCCTTGGTACACAAGTCCTCAGCAGACAGACCCACATTCCAGTCTGGACTGGGCCCCAACATGGTCAGGTAGGACATGAGGTGACGGGTCCTGTCCACTGAGAATTCAGCTGAGGGGGCAGCCCGCCTGAGGAAGAGAGGGAGAATGAGGTCTGAGTGATTCAAGAGAGAGAGAGAAAGAGAGGTGTAAGCTGAACTTCTGAAGGACGTGGCCCACGAAGGTGTATACATCAGACCTGAGGCTAGGATGCACCTGCTCCATCTAAAATGAGCTCTCCAGTCTAAACAAAACCGAACCTAATGATGGATTTGGTTGCTCCTCGTGAACTTGTAAAGTCATACATTTCCGATTGTGTCACCAGCAAGTTGCCCTCAAATGGCCAACAAAGTGTAAATAACAAGAGGAAGACTAGGACAAGTTTCTGATACCCAAGTTTAAAAGGTATTACATTGTACCAGACCCAGTGCACACTCAAGCTACTACCTGAAATTGAGATAAGGTAGAACTTATTGCATCCATAAATACATTTTTATGCCCAAAATGCTCAGTGTACATAGTAAAAAAAAATATACACACTGCAGCAGAAATTATGCAATGTTGATTAAATACCTGTATTATCACAAATGTAACAATACTGAATTTTGCAAGTCCTGGTTCAAAACTATTAAGTTCACAAGCTTAATTAATTGATATGATATGAATTAAAGCTTAACTGGGAGAATGCAACTTCTGAAATTCTTGAAACACATCGTTAGCGTCAGAGCTTAAAGCATCCATGTATTTCCAGGTGTCAACTCGCAACGGTGCGCCCAAATAATTTTTCACTTTCACACACATATTTTCACTCGCATGCAAACAAAATGCTCATATTATGGAGCCCGGTTGTTATGAAAGAGAGCAGTGCTGCAACACTAGCAGGCTGAGGTGGACAAAATACAGTAGTGTACAGTTAAAAAAAGGATCTGCATTTGAAGTTTACTTCACCCAATAATGAACCATTAAAATATGCCATGATCGACTCTGATACGATCCTTAGGATTGGCTTGGGGCATCTCCGCACACCTACACACCATAACGTTTTAACAAAGATATAAGACTGATAATTTTGTTAGCATTCAACAGCTACATGATGCTTAGACAGTGCACTTATGTCAATGACTCATGGGAGCTGTAGTTGTTAAGCCATGTTTCAGCTTTTTAGAAAGAGCGATGAAAATGCAAGCAGAAAGAAGAAATGTAATACTGTGAAATGGTTGCTAAACTAAAGGAGAAGAGTGCCTGGAAGTGGGAAACTATGACTCTGCTTTCAAGAAAGAGAAAGGAAAGGTACTTACAGTGCCTACAAAATCATAGTGACTGGCAAATATTTAGTTGACATATTCTATACTCACAATGCAAGACCACATACAGTATATCTCCACATCACATTTGCCCTGCACAGGAGACACTCACACTTCTGGCCATCTGTCTTGACCAGTGATTGACAGCTAAACTAATGAGAAGGATTTTCCCAGCCAATACAAGATTAATTAGGAGCGGGAAGATTCTGGTTGCAACATAGACAATTAGCCAGTGATTCCTTTTCACCTCATCACCATGCCCATATAAATCCATTTGACTTCAGCTGACTCAGTCCTGCCCTTGCACACTCTACTAACGATGGCTGTGAAATAGCCCTTATCCCCTGGGAACACGCAACTTGACTTGACTTTCCTGGGCCTCTGCTCAGTGAGTAATGCAAGTCTGAGCTACTTGGGCTCTACAAAAAGGTAAACTGTAAGTGACAGAAAAGGAGAGACAGAGCAAGTATGGTAGTAAATGAGGGAGGGATTAACCACCCCAGAGAAATGCTTTTGTTATTCCAAAATGTATCTGGTTTAGAAATGTGTGCGTATTCATGGAGAGGTGTTGATATGAATGTTAGTAGGTTTCATGGTGTTGCTACATAGATATTTGGCACTAACGACTCCCCTACTAACTCATTCCCTAACATTTGACTGTTCCAAAAATTACTTGTCTGGGTGACAAATCAGTGTTTTTGGAGTTTTTGAGTTAATGTCTGGTTAAGTTTAGGCAACATTAACTACTTGGTTAAGGTTAGAGAAACATTGCCTTCATGCAAAAAGAAAACTAAGTTTAGGGCTGCCCTTGGCAATTCTGATTGGTTTAATAAATTCTTCCTGCCACGAAACCTCTGTAATATCCAGTAAAAGTAATGGCCAGAAAAGGTATGAAATTTTATTTGATAGGACCTTGGTGATCCTGGTCTTGCACGATAACAATGCCAGCATAACTGCAGTGCTAGAAAACCGCAATATAATGTTTCATATGTTTCTAGTATGCAAACATACTTGGCTGCACAGAAGCTAGTGGAACAGAGGCTAGCCCAGAAATGGGACAAGGCTCACTACACTACTATACCACACTATACACACACATGAACCACTGCTATCAACCCCAAAGAGTAGTTCTGAGAGTGACAGAAATAAAGCAGGCAGCTCATTAACAGCTATATTCTTGTCTTCAAAAGCTCCTTATTTCACACCATTGACAACTAGGTTATCTTTTCAGCTGCTAATCAAATGTAACCCATTGAACACCAAAGTAGTCCTCTGGTTATTAGGAAGACGCCTGACAAGAAAGAGTGGGAGTGTGGAGACAACATGGAGCCGGCTAAGTGTCGTGGAGGTACTGTAGCTGTCATGGATGTAACCATTTTAATGCAGTATAAAGAGGGAAAAGTGGCACAGAGAGCAGGTGGACTAATGAAGAGAAGTTTTGTGAGGAAACTAAAGGAGGAAGACACCGTAGTGTGTAGTGTGACTTGGTAGAGAGTGGGAGGATACATTGCAACACAGAGAATGATCTCTTCTTAAAAGACTAGTTTGGTAAACTCAGATTGGTTGTTTTAAAAAAAACGGGGCTCTTGACAGACATGCAATCTGTCTAAAGTGGTGAGAGTCGGTTTCAGTTGCAGTAGCCAGATCCCATACTGAAGATACAGCAGCTGGACTGGGATTATTAATACATACCAGCTCCCTTAGTGCCTGCCTACTGATATACTAAGTCTCTGTCTGTGTAGGTGTTCAGTGACTTAAAATAAGATTTAAATGTCAAGTTCTGAATAAAATTTCCATCCCTACTTTCAGCAAATGCAACTCAATGCTATAACTTAAACAGTACCTTGACTTTGAGTGTTTTTAGTGAAATAAGAAATGAGTCAACTTGAGCCTCTGCCTCATCTCCTAAAGGACCAGAGCTATTCAGACAGCCATCATAACACACCATGTTTGTTGTCTGAATGATTACAGCTTGGAGGGGGCTGAGGCAGGGTGACCGCTCTGCCCAGACTTTCAAGGATGCTCCAAGTGGCCAAAATTATTAATGAAAATTATTTGTAAAGCTATTTCGAGTATTTAATAACATATTACACTTTCATACTTATTTCTCTTTTTCGGTAAAGGCCATTCCGTACTTCTGAAAAAGAAGATTCCACTAGGCATGGAAAAACAGGCATTTTTGGAGCCACATCTACCGTGAATCGTCTCTGATACACAGGGGCCGTGGGTTTTGGCAATACGTGTTTCTTACAGTTTGGCTTATACTGTAGACATGTGAAACATCACAAGTCCCTAAAATATATGGTTAAGTAAACTCTCTTAAGGATCGGTCAAGTATGTACTTATTTTCTGGAAAACAACTTCTTACCGTTTATTTCTTTTTCCTTATTATGTATAGGTTCTCAGGAGAGACACTGCTGCAAACATACTGCTGTAATGTGTGATAATGGCTGTCACTTCTTCAGCCTCATTCTTTTGTTATCTCCCACATCTACTCTCGTTCTACATCTCTGCTGCTTTGCCCTTTGTTCCAGCAATCATTTTGCTCTTTACAGTCAAATGAAAATGACAGCTTGGTTTAAGAGGAGGCACTTCATTTTACAGAATGTAGTTGCAGCTTCACCACATAGTTAACCTAAATAAGAAAGCATTACTAATGTAATTAAACACTAGTCTTCTCAGAAGCTGTATTTAATCACTTCCTTATGGTTGCTATTTTCCTTTCTTTCGCTTTTTCTTTCTCTTCCATCCTCACATTTGACAAAGCAAGGTATGTTGGAAGCTTTAGTTGACAGCCACCCTTTTAGAAAAAAACTTCAGCTTCAAAACTGGATGGGAATGAGGAGACCATTAAGAAAAGCTTTGTGTTAAATTAAAGCAAAATTCCCTTTTTATACAGACATACTCACACCTGAAAAGCACAAAAATGCATATTTACACTGTATTAGTGGAACTGGAACACACAAACACACACATCCAACTATGAAATGTGCAGACATAAATATGCTTTTATGAATTTTTCATGCAGCTCATATGTAAAGCTAATGAACTCTCTGAAGACTCTTTTAAGAGACGGTACATCTGCCAGTTGGTTGAGTAAAACTACTTCCACAGTGAGGACAGTTCCATTTGGTTATCGATACAAAACGTCCTTCCCTTTCCTTGCTCCAAACCAACATAGCTGATCTGACACACTCCTGCATGTTCTGTACACTATCACTGTGTGAAACAATTAATTGGTTGCCTGTACAGCACAGAGTAAGCTAATTAGCCTTAGTGGATATCATCGCTTCTATTCCTGGCCATGTATTTCCCTTTGGAGAGTAAACTTATGGCCCTCACTGAGGCCCTGTAGTTGAGGAAACAACACTGCACAGACCTTTACCACTGAAGTTCTTGTGAGCTAGCTGAGCCAACAAGCTTCTTGTTTTTCTCATAAATAAGAGATTAAATGACTCTTGTGAATTTAGGACTAAATGAGCATTCACACTGTAAGCATGGTGTAGCTGGCAGTTTCAGGGCACCTTTGAGCTGGGTCTTCACTGATCAGCAAGCTCTTGGTGCAACTTTGGATACTAACTTCTTAATTTCAATTCAATTCAATTCAATTTTATTTATATAGCCCAGTATCACAAATCACATTTGCCTCAAAGGGCTTCACAATCTGTAACATACGACACCCTCTGTCCTTAGACCCTCGATTCGATGAAGGAAAAACTACCCAAAAAAACCCTTTTAACAGGGGAAAAAAAAAATAGAAACCTCAGGAAGAGCAACAGAGGAGGGATCCCTCTCCCAGGACGGACAGACATGCAATAGATGTCGTAAGTACAGAATAGATTTATAGCATCAAAACTATAACATATATAGCCATGATGGCAAAATTGTTGTGTATATATATATATCATTATGTTAGAAATGTATGTTCTGACACCTTAAGCCTTAAAACCTCAGGACCTATGGTATCATATATGTGAATTAATTCCTATACTGGTGGTCGATAATGTTTGGGCCCACTGACTACAACTTATAGAAGCTTTACATTAATGTTGATTATTTTCAAAGTCATTCCATTAAGTTTTTAGATTGATTTCTTACTTTGCAGGCAAAATTGCATGAAATAATCTATCACAGTGGGTATGTTTGCTAAGGAACATGCTAAACATTTTCTGTGTCATACGTTTTAAAAAGTGCATCTGACTCCAGAAGAAACTGATTTACTATGACTTAAAATTCAAAACATGTCAAACACATTATTCAAATTAAAATGGTGGAGGTGCTTATATACCATGGGCCCATTACAGACCCTACAGAGTTGCTTAAGAATTATTAAAGCCCTGGCTATTACATATTAACTGCAGGGGTGAGACAAGTACTAGAGGGACTTCAACATTAGTAGTAAAGCCGGCTGTTAAAGGAGAGGCCACTGTAATCCCGGACTCCAGCTATTACAGGTCTGCTGTGAATCAACATTTTAACAACTCCTTTTCCTATACACTATTAAAGGTAATCCTGTTTCTATGGATTCTTACGTAAATGTGTTACATAATGCTTTTGACTTAAAAGACAGAACAACAAAAAACAGAGCATGACTTTTTACTTGCCTTTTAAGTCTCATACCCCATCAGTCCTGATGTATATGTCCAACTGTAATGTAATTCATTTTTCTATAGGTTTATTTTCCATATAGCCCTCTTACCTCCAAGATACTAAAGACTAGAGAATAACTCATGAGGTGGAAAGATAATCCCATTTTCTTCTGTACTGTATAAACTATGATGATTTAGGAGAGTCAATTTTCCATGACATTGTTTGGTGTACATGTACACAATAACGAAAATTTCATTCATTCATTCATGATACAATAGTATACTGTTCCTCAGTCATGGAAACTCACTGTCTGTACAGACAACACCAGATTTTTCTGTTCTATATATTATATTCTATAGTAGCGTGATAAGGTCTATGGTCTTGAATATCATGGACAGTATACTTATAGACAGAAGACCCCTGTGATAGGTTTAATATGACGAGAACAGAGGGAGACCATGGAATATGTGATGGGTTCCTGTGACAGATCTCCAAAATTTGTCTTTATAGTTAATTTTGCAATTTGTGAGAAAACTCACAAAATCAGCAGCACAGTCAGTAGCAGATGTGGGGTGAGTATTATGATAATCAGGCTATATTACTTACACATTAAGTGGTTGCCAGGCTGGCCACTGTGCTTTCATTTTAATGACTGTCAGGACGTCATCACCCTACAGAAGAGAGACAAAAAAAAGAAACAAAAACTCAATCACCGGTGAATGAATAAAAAGGATCCATGGAAGACCTTTTACATTTCCACACTCCTAAAATCCTAATGGTCAGTGGATAAAGGCAGTATGTGTGGTCAAAATATCTAAAAACGCAGCTTAAGTTAAGAAAAGCACTGAAGAAAATGCAGCGACAGCGCAAAGATTATTTTAAGAAAAATCGAAGCCCCTGGGCTTACTTCAGGCACACTTGCACTGAGCCAAGAATGTAGTTAAATGGAAAGAGGAGTCAACCTGAGAGGAAAGTCGTGATTCCTTATATAGATAATTAGTGGCCAGGAAGCCAAATTACACCAGCATATCACACAATAAAAATACCACAAATAAGTTATGTGGAAAAGAAGTTAATAGTCACAGTAATAATTAGAACCATAGCAATAAAAATAAAATAACCTCAATAACATCAACAACAATAAAAGGACTAAGCCAGTTACAAAAACGTCTGAAATCTATTTCCTCATTAAAGGACCAGTGTGTAATATTAAGGAGGATTTATTGGCAGAAATGGATGCTTTCATTAGTGGAAAATAAGAATCGTTGTGTTTTCATTACCTTATATATAAGCCATTTATATCTACAGAGTAAGAGGGTCCCCTTCCACGGAGGCTGTCATGTTGCACCGCCATGTTACAGAAGCCCAGATAGGGGCTTTTGCGTTTTTCACGAGTTTCGCGAGCCACCAGTTTCTCAAATACGCTTGGAAGAGGAGGGTGATTCAAATGGTTGCAAACTGCAATTTCAACACTAGATGCCACTAAATCCTACACACTGCTCCTTTAAGACCTGGATACACCAAAGCATCACATTTAAAAATCCAATAATCCCCGTTTGGAAGTCATTTATTGAAACGATTCATTTACATTTGAGAGGAAACACTGAATGTTAAATGGAAACATGGACCAGAAGGTTACACAGAACCTGAAACTAATTGTTCACATCAGGAGATTACATTAAAAAATGACAAAACATTAATCGTCCACTAGTTTCATTTCTTTTTCCATGCACATTGTGAAATGCTTCTAGTCCTGCTTGGAAATAAAGACATCAAAATGTTTTGACTCTGATTATCCAACCTTAAACCAAATGTAGGTTGTTTTTTTCTGACAGTCTTAAAAACTTTACATGACTCTGTTCCAACTGACACTCATGACCCTCCCTGACAGCTACAAAGAATTACACATGGATGCATTTTTGTGCCATGTCATTTAGTTGGTATTGTATTAGAAGACAAAGGATTTCAAACATGTTACATTTGTGCTGGATGTTCTGTTTCCCCCTGTGTTTCTTTAAAAGTAAATATAATTGAACAGTATGCACACAGTATCTGAAGTGAAGACTGCCAGTGGACACCATAAAGTAGTAACAAGGTACATATAAAGGAGTGCAATATCATGAAATGCAATAAAATATCACAACAGCCCAAACTGAACATGAAGCTTCACAGATATAGTATTTACTGCAGAGCTAGTGAGTAGAATCACATTGTATATTATACGTCTTTGTAATATTGTTTCTAACCCCTATTGGAGGCATTTTGTGTTTTGTCATTGTGGAAAATATAAGAATAGTCTTTCTCTGGAGCATGGTTTGTGTAAACAGTGAAACACTAGACTGTATTTACTTTCAGGAACAGAGAGAGTATACACAGGACAGACACATGAAAGGATGAGAATTGTGAAAATTAATTGATCAAACTTGCAACCTTCCAGTCAAAAGCCCACTGCTTCCCCCAGAAGCCATTGGAAGACAATGGCTTCTGCAAATGTTCTCTTCAGGCAATGCCAAACAGATGGAAAGTAATTACTTTCCATGCAAATGACTACTGCTTATTAAAAAAGGTATGTAATTATATTCATAATGTGCTTAATTGTTGCAATGATGTAAGTAACCTTACTTCCTGTGGTCAGAAAATAATGTGTGTCTCAGTAACCAAAATGAGAGCATCCATCTCTTGCTCTGTGTTATTGAATTTCACAGTAGCAAATCTGACAGGCTGATAATAAGCACAGCAGACTAATCCTATTTTAGATTCAAGGATGTTACTGATGGGATGTGCGTGTGCTAAGGATTCTAATATTGTATTTTTTTGTTTTTTGTTTCCACAACCCAACACAGTATTCCATTCTTAGGGAAGCTTTACACTTTCAGTCAGTGATAAATCATATTTAGTGAGGCACTTGCAAACTTATAATGAATAGTGTGAAAATGAAAAAAAGTTAAGGTGCTACTTTTGGTTCAGGTTCTCAGGTGAATTCAAATAGTGCAAAAATGTTTGGTCTGTTCTTCTGCCCAAGGAAACAATGTTGCTCTTGTTTGAGGAAACACTAGTTAAGTTACTGCTTCTCAAGTTACTGCAGCTAAATATACAGAAAGAGAGAAAAAGAAAAGGCTTGCTTATTGTTTTTAACAGACCATCTGTCTCTTAAATGTGATCTAGGACAGGTTTTCACCATCCAATTTCCCTGGCAGAAGGGGAAGAGAAAGCTTGGAAATATGGGTCTGATGAGGAATAGAGCTAGCAAATATTGCTTTGAGGCATTTAGAGAAACAGATATCTCACAACCAGCAGTGTCCAAGACGGTAACAAGGTTCACTATGAGGAAGCCAAAAAAAAGACCTTCACCCACAATTTAGTCTTTTGGCAGCCATTTACAGAACAAATTGAACTGTCAACATGCGACTCATAACTGGAAAAGGACACATTTCATATTCTGCACCTGCAAACCCAGAAACTACATAACTCAGTCCCTCTCTCTCTCTCTATTTTATTCTTGAACATCCCAAAATAACCATACCTGAATGGCCATACATAAAATGGGCTTTTTGAGTCAGCCTAGCCTCCTAAAATTTGTAAAACTTAGCTTATGATTCCGCTTTTTCAAGGTGAAAACAATGTGAGAAAAATGTGTTTTTCCACTACGAAGTGGTTAGAAAATATCAAAGTGGAGACCAATGTGTGGATTTTGAAGTGATACAACGCTGTTCCTCTCTAAAAAGACCATTTGTTTCTTCTTAGGAGAGGACTGTCTGCACTTTACTCTTTCCCTAAAGTGTCAATACGTCATGCTGCTGAGGGCACCACTTTTAATGGGGACCAGAGGAGTTGATATGATTGGATGTAATTGATTTCAGCTTTTAACCATTCACATCAGAGGCTAACACTGTGTGCCTCTGCTCATCAAAATACCACAAGAGCACTGCAAAAAAAAAGCCCAAAAACTAGTCAGCAACACGCATTAAAGTAAAATTTTTAAATCACTTTGAAATCTTGATGATGTAATTTGTATCTATAATGAAGGTGTACCATATTTTCCTAAATAACACCAACTTTTGTTTGCTCTTAAAAGCAGAGCATCATGTTTCAGGCTCATCATGTTCATTATATCACTCAGCTTTCGAATACACACAAAAATACTATATTTGCATGTTATTGTTGATTGGATATGTAATATGTATATCAATGTAATAAGAATAATATAAACTGTGTGTAAGACTAAACCTCAGAATGACGAGCAGACTTGTTACATAATAAACCTCTGCCAACATCTTCAACCCAGCATCAAATCAAAGTCCAAGCAGGAAAACACATTTTCCCTCGACCTCTTACACCGGACAATAAAACTACTTTCCTCTCCCACACAAGAAGGCTACATCATCCTTTGATCACTAATGGAATCACCAATGGCGTGTATTCTAGCATTTTACACGTTCCATTTAGAAAGTGCTTGACCTTAGAAATTAACCAACTTCTGCAGATGTTGTTTCCAAATAGAAGAACTTGCGCTAATCTTTTAATGAGTTTTGTTTAGTACTGCTAGTGTGACACACACAAAATGAATGGTCACATTTGATGTAATTTTGTTTATGTTTTAATTTTGGGAATGTTACTTCTGTGAGAGGAATATTCTAATATGAGCCATAATGGTCAATTATTGCCTCTTGGTCAGATTACAAGGCTTCTTTGTTATACACGTTGAGCATTTCAGTGTTGCCGGTAGGAGGCAGTGTGGCGCTTTGCTTCTCCCTTGGACTCCGGTCGCTTCCTCATTCTGCTGAGTGAAGCTGCACTGAGCAGAAGCACCTGTCTCTTTCTCCTGTTTTCACAGGTTTGGGAAGTTTTAAAATTTGTATAACTACATGCACATGTTGCTTGACATTTAAATAAAATATCAGATCGATTTTGTAAGGCCAATTAGTACATTTATATGGTTTTGTGAACTAGTAGAAAATTCTACATTTCATATTAGTTTTCTTTAGGTAGTTGTGAACTAAATGGAAACATTAGCTCAGCTAATGGACTGAATGAGGACTCAGTAATGCAGTAGTAGCCTACACTGATTTAACTCAGAATTATTGTAATGATAAATGGAGAAATTGAAAATGTTTTTATTTGATTGAAAAAAGACTAACTAGCCTAGGTTTTACCCTCTTTTTTGATATTATGGATCTTTGAATTGATAAAGTAACACTGTATTACAGAAAAAAAAAATACCAAAAGAGGCTGCACTGAACAAAAGCACCTGTCGCATATTCTGATTATTTGATTTTATTTATTCAAACACCATTTGATTTGCCCATGTCCTGTTGGGTATCATTTTGCCTCTTATTGCAAAGTTACCAAACCTGACCTTTGCAATGTTCCAAAAGGTATTATATTCATAAGACTACCATAACATTCTCTAAAGACTAAGTGATTACTCTAAATCCTAGAGCTGCCTGACCAGATAATGGGTAACATATGATTGACTAGTGGCCACTTCTTCTATAACTCTGAACAAATCCTATCGGTCAGTTTCCCTCTGTATTCTTCAACCAGATACTTGGCATTCAAGAGCTCTTCCTGAGACCAAACGTTTGAGTGTGACAAAAGTTACAATGTATTGAGTGCTGTATTGATGTTCAAACTGTTGTTTGAACATCACCCCTTTTCCATTGAGCCACGTCCACTCCTAGAGTCTGCTCTGTAATCAGTCCACGCCACTTCAACCAACTGAGCTCCAGCTGACCACACTAGTCATCACGAGATTTTCCATCCAAAGTTTGCTGCTCTAAAGGCACAAGCACATACTGACCAACTCTCTAAGTGCCTTGCTTAAAAGGTACATGGAGGCAATTTTCTTTTCTATCACTTTAATCTCAGAGCATATCCAAGTTTTTTCTTGTGAATTTACCTCTCCCTGAACGTTACCCGCTCCCCCGGCTCTGCAAAACATTGTTTTCAACCTGCAAAGGCTCTAATACACCGTCGTAGACATCACATATGAAGAAAATTATTCCACATGTGGAACATCGACTGTGAACAATGTGAAGCGTTTGGCACATTTCACATGCAATAGATTCTTTCAGAATAAAAGATAACAATTTCACGTGATATCCCTACAGTTAGCTAGTTTAGTCCAGTGGTTCCCAACCTAGGGGTCGTTGCCCTCTAAAGGGACACCAGATAATCCTGAGGGGTCGTGAGATGATTAGTGGGGTTCTGCTGCACACGATACACATTTTTGGACTCTCTGGGCCTGAAATGAAACCACATGAGAAGTTTGGAGGAGAAATGTCTCTCTGGTGGAACCTGACGACGGCAACTCCGAGACATTTTTTTTTTTGGTGACATTGAAATGTTTTTTATAAGCTCACTATATTTTTACTGTAAAACATTGATTTATTAATGAACTAGTAACTGAAGCTCTCAAACGCAGAAGTAAAATGTACAATGTTTCCCTCTGAGATGGAACGCAGTGGAAGTTGAAAGTGGCATGAAAAGAAAACACTTAAACCAAGTAGGACTTTGGTGTAAATCACAAGCTAAAAAAGCCATTTTTGACACCAGTAAATATACTTTATACCAACCATAATGTCAATTTTATTTATACCGTATATCTGTATACAGAGAGGCAGAAATATGCAGAAATATAATTGAAATTTTTATTTGATTGATTGTTTATTTGAAAGTATTGATAGGGGATGGAAGGTGGAAAGACGGGGGAGGGGGGAGGATGGAAGGAGGGAGATGGAGGAGGATGGAGGGTGGAAAGACGGGGTTTGAGGAAGATGGTGGAGGGAGGGTGGAAAGAGGAAGTGCTCCCCTGCCAGTGGTCTCTTCATTCTTTTAATGTGCAGCTCCTAACTGCTTCTCCAAGGCCATCACTAACTTCTCCAGGCTGCCGATTTGCTGATTAGCGTTGTGCAGGTTCATCTATTCAGCAGCTAATTCACCCTTATGCTGCGACTGGATTCTCATCTGACCCAACAGCGGCGCTGGTTCTCCAGGCGTGCGTCACTAAGGGCCTTTTGCAGACTCTGGATGTCTGAGTGAGATGTTTGACGCTGCTACTCAACAAATCTAGCCCTGTTTCTTCTGCACTTTCTCTGATCCATGGCAGTCTCTGCACTGGACCGTCTGGTTGTAGCAGGCTGTAGTTGTCTGTATTAGATTGTAGCTTTCGGTAGTAAACTCAACAGGTAAATGACACTTCTGTGTAGTCGATTCGCTGGGTTTGGAGTTCTGAGGTGAACTTTCCTAGCAGACTGACTTTATTGAGTCAGGCAGTGTCTTTTCGAATCGAATATAACTTTTGACCTGAAAACAGCAAAGGTAAGACACACTTTAATGATGTTTTTCTTTGTTACACTTTTGACTGTAGCTCGCTGAGATTCCATCGCACGGCAACACGGCAGCCATCGTTGTTTGCCCTTTCGATGTATAGCTTGTGTGGTTGCTGGAAATGGTGAAAATAACAGAATCACGGAATTGTGAATACATATTTTCGCGTTTTGGATCATAATGAATATAATTGCCTAGGGTGTAATTGTGTTTCGTACCGGCTGTCGATAATTGGTACAAGCTTTTAGCAGAGTTTCTCCCCTTTGTTTTGGTGTGACGCATGTAAGGATTGGTGCTGTGTACTGTTCATTTACACTGTACAGGACTGTGTCAGCCCCCTTTAAAGGGGGGCTTTCGGACTCAAGAGCTGTAACAATATAGCTGACTTGGTCTGTCAGGAAAGGATTATTGCAAGAGTACC
Organism: Coreoperca whiteheadi; assembly: GCA_011952105.1. Taxonomy (NCBI): domain Eukaryota; kingdom Metazoa; phylum Chordata; class Actinopteri; order Centrarchiformes; family Sinipercidae; genus Coreoperca; species Coreoperca whiteheadi. The sequence goes on from CM022485.1 coordinate 19,527,083, forward strand.
TGGTCAATTCTTGTCAATATTCATCATAATCCATAGTTTCCTCTCTTATTTATGCCAGTCTAAATTCTCCATTCATATTACAGCTACACGCTTGCTTTTGATGTTTTAGTTTAGTTTGTTAATTGTGCTGTTGTTTTAGTTGTACTGGGTAATACATGTGCATAAAATGAACATGTATTTGTCCTGTATGTGCTTGATTACATTTTGCGCACTGAACTTTTATCTATGCTACCTTTCTCTACATTTAAACTAATATATTATTCCAATAATTTTCTATTATGATTATTATTAGAACTATACAGTTATAATAATAATAACAATTCATCATAAAACTACTGTAACTCATAGCTTGGTACTGAGAACAATTTTTCCCCTTTGTTACTTTATAGACTTTCATGAGAATAATTACTGTATGTCAAAAGATTGATAATGTTATTGAAAGTGTCTCATAATTTTCCTTTTCCACATCACACAATATAACACATCATACTATTGAGCTAAATGTACCCCTATATGTGTATAAAACAGAGTAGAATCTCACAGTTTGCTCTCATTCCCCTTTCCGATCATTACTTACTAATTACCACTTAGTACTCCCTAGACATTTTGATGGAATGGATAAGATTTATAATTAATTGCAGACTTGTCAGTACAGTGTCCGCAAGCTATGCTGTAGCCAGAGGCTCATCTGCCTCTTGGTACAGTACTTTTCATTTTTAATTTCCGTATTTTTGACAGTCAGTGGTGAATATGGATTTGCGCCATCAGAAATGCCATTTTGATTTAATGTTCAAATGTACTAGTTTGCTGACTTAACAGTTACATTATATGTTACACAGTTGTACAGTAAAAAAAAAAAAGTTTATGTTGCAAGGGCAATTTGCATTAGGAATTAGTTCTAGTTTTTTTGCACCTATGTTGCTTGAGCTGAGAGCTCAGTTTTCAGCTTAGTCATTAAATGCATACAAATCAAGATCATTACGCAAGCAAATAGCCTGCTTCATCACCAAAAGCACATCTTGCAAACTTCAGCTAGAGAATTAATCTACCAAGTCAGGGGCTCTTGGACCCTAATGGACTACTTTTGACACTGACATGAATTGCTATCTGTGCAATACAAAACATCAGACAGTCCTCCATCTTTCTTAGCATTGTTTTAGTAGAAAACATCTATGCTATTTGTTGCGTTCTTTCCTCCATTTTAAAATAATTGTACTTTTCACATTCACATAAGATGGAATAAAATGAAAATATTTCCAGTGATGAATTTTGCATTTCTATTTTACACAGAGAATGTAAATGTATTCCCACAGATTAATTTTAATTCTTGTGCTTACATAATTCAAGAAGGGTCAGTCCTGTGGCCCTCCTTGAAAGCTTGTAAGACTTTGTGTTTTCAGAAAGATACAGTATGTTGACAGCTCAGCAGATTGCCATGAAATTGGTATGGATACTCAGGGTCCCCAGTTGATTCCTAATGACCTTTTATCTAACAACATCTTCAGGTCAGAGCTTCCCCTTGAGCATTAATATGGTGACAGAGTGCCTATGAGTAGTTAAATAGCTTTTCAAAAATGTCATGTTTTCAGAAACAAAGAACAGCCTTGTTTTCAGCTTGTCAACCATGCATTTAAATTTTACTGACATCATAGACTACTAAACTGTTTTGCTTTTGGTCTATAAAGGGCCAAGTAATTCTTCAAATACATTTTAAACAGTAAAAACCATCAAAGTTGAAAATATTAGTTTAATAGTAAACATATGCATGGTCAAAACAGGTACAAAAAGGTGTAGGAATGCTTTCCACCCATTACACATGACTATGGCTTTATGATTTTGTCATTTCTGCACAAACCTTTTTTAAAATCTGTGCTTTGCTTGCCTATGCTGCAATTTGACTTGCATAAAGGTTTGAATTTGTGTCATTCTGAGAAATAGTGGAAATTAAATAGTGTACAGTAATATGTGCTAATTTCAAAAGTGCATTACATATATTTAGCTTTGCTGCTTATCACTCATGTATGCAATTGTAAATCTTTCCTCTTTTGGACTTGAGAGAAAGCAGCACTCTTTCGCTGTGTTCATCCATTGGAGACAAATATTAAAGTATGCTGCCATAAATAAACTTTTACTGCTTCACACAACTTTGCTGTTAGGTTTAATGACTGTTTGCGCAGAGATTTATTGGCTTAATGACAAAATGTGCAACAGATCATTACCTTGGCACAGAATCCCAAGACTCTGAATGCATTTCTCAATTAACAAGTATAACTGCGCTTGCATCCGTTCAAGCAGTTAAACCATTAGTATGCCAGACTAAAATGTTAACTTATGTTGACTGACTTCACTGACAGCAAGAGCAAAAGAAGAAGACACTTGCTGCCTGCTTTTTAAAGAGCCAAAGAGCACCCTAGATTGACATAGATAACAGACAGAGAAATATGTGAGGTTTGCAAAATGACAGCAGGAGCAGGCTTCTGAGTAAGATCGAGTTTACAGTCACCTTCCATACTATTTATAAAACTATTTGCTCCCAATAATTTAAATTTTATATTTAACGCTCTTCTCTTGTTCAATTCCAGAAGTCTGAAAATCAGCCTTAGTGACTCCGAACATTACGGAGGACATACAAATAATCTGAATAACCAGAGACCTATCTCCAAACTCCCATGTCCAGCAAGGTTGTTGGAATCGTTTGTAAATGAACAGCTCTGTCGTTTTTTGTCCCTATCATTATGGGTTTAGAGCTGGCCTTAGCACCATTACAGCAGCGACTGTTGTTATAATATAGTTTCTGATTTCGATAGTAGGAAACATTGTGCAGCTATGTTTATTGATTTGTCAAAGGCTTTTGACGCTGGGTTTTGTGGAAGCATCGTTTAAATGGTTTCAGAACTACCTCTCTGATAGAACACAGTGTATAAATGGTACAAGACTGAATTCAGAGTTGTTATCTTAGATTGGTTTTAAATGAGTAAGACTAAATTAATGCTATTTACAAGGATGAGAAAGTGTGATTATTATGCCTATAGTATTTGTTCCCTAAATGGGGCCCAAACTGAACGTGTCACAGATTACAAATGCTTGGGCATTTGGCTAAATGATAAGCTTTCTTTTAAAACACACCTGCTTGAGCTCACAAAGAAGGTGAGAATTGTACTGGGTGCACTGTACAAGATCCGATCATGCTTCCCTTTAGAAAACAGACAATTGTTCAGTCAAACACTATAAGACAGTCTTAGATTATGGTGATATTGTGAATAGGCACACAGGCATCTCCACACTGAAATCAGTTGATACAGTTTACCACAGTTCTCTATGTTATATTTCTGGGGATGGTTTTGGAACTCAATGTGAACTATACCAGAATATGGGACTGTCGTCTCTCACCAATAGAAGGGAAAGACACTGCCTCCTGTTTTTATTATAAGGCATTGGTAGGCAAGTTACCCTTTTCCCTCACTTCTCTTCTGAAACCCAAATCCATGTGTCATCAAACACGATCACAGGAATTGAAATCCCTTGAAACTCCTCATAAATAGTGAGCTTGGTAAATTAGCTTTTAGTTTTTTTGCACCAAATAAATGGAAAAAATTACAAGAGATATTGAAATTGGATAGATATGTTTCAGTTGATCAGTATCTGCTAAATTATAAATGATAAAGTACTGTTGTTGTACAGTGTTCCTGCTTTGGTTGATTCATAAACTTGGTTGTTTTTATTTGACATTTTATTGTTTTTATTGTTGCAGTATATCCTTCTTGGCAGACTTGTCTGTTATTTATTTTTTGCTATTTTACTTTTTGTCATTTTACTGTTTTTAATTGCTGTATATCATTCTTGCCAGACATGTCTGCTAGTTATTTGTTTTATTTGAGTTCTTCATTTTATTTGTTATTATTGTGGTTGTTATCATATATTGTATATCCTTTTAGCCCGTATAAATTGGAACTCAGGGCATTGCTATAAAAGAACTTAATACTCAATTTTCTCTGAATAAACAATGGTTATATATATAAGGGAGGTGCATTACAACATCACAATAAATCCCTGAAACCATGTTCCTTCCTGCAAATACAACATGACTGCCTTTAATTTATTTTGGAAAATGTCATTTTTTTTTTTTGTTTGTCATCTTGTTTTCTGTTCATTTCAATTACAATTTTTTGAAGTTGTGTTGATAAGTGTGATTTCTCTTTTGCTGTTTACCTAAAATGTGTTTTGCACATTTAGGCCACCGTACATTTCTGTTTTCAGAACAGTAACACAGGATCTACTGGTTATCTGTTACTTGGACAACTTACATCACTAATTAAAGTCTTCCCACTGGCAGAATTATTTCTAAATCCACTCTTTGCATTTCCTCATTCGTATGTCAAAGGCAGGCTGAGAGGGCTAGAATTTCAAAGATTATGTGTAAGTAGACCTTCTGCTGCTCAAATGGAGTGCATTTCCACTAATGACAGGGATGTCTAAAGCTGAGCCCTATTAGCAATGTAACTTGTCCCTTGCTTCTCCAACCCAACACGCACAGTAGTTAGCTTTTCAGAGAGCCTGTCATTTCCTTCTACTAATTTAATATTGAGCAAAAGCAAATCTATAATTCTGTTGTATCCTGTAGGATGGCAGCTAAGGGAGAACCTCTCAGGAACTCATTAGAGTGAGCTCAAGATTTATATGCTTTAGTACAGCAAACCATTAGTTACTAATAAAACCACATTCTTTTTCTTACTGCTTTCACATTTCAAGGTTCCAATTTCAGTATTTTCCCATTTTAATTGAATTATTAAACAATTGTTGTTGTTTATGCTGTCTAAGGTTCATGAACCTGAGTCACATCAAGCTTCTTTAAAACCTGTCAATCAATAAAAATGCAGATTTATTGCAATCTTGAATAGATGCATTTAGGAAATACGGTGCTTTCATCACCACAAGGTTCACTGACTAAATGAATACTGATGAACTACAGTTGATCTTTCTCTTTCTCTCTTTTTGTCTTTTACGCTGAGCACTCTGATGTTACCTTTGACAAAAGATAATTTGCACTGCATTTCCATTGTCTACAAAATCTTTACTTTCAAGAGAAGCTAAAACAAACATTTTGCCGAAAAGTTTTTTGACTTTTTTGTCATTCCAATGAGAATCACTTTTACTCTTACAATTTCCCTAAACATATCCAAAAGGAATGCAAATCTGTTTTTGTAATCAATCATATATTGTATTGATGCATCCTTTTGTGCATCACAATCCCTGTGTCATTAATCACTGTCAGACCACAGAAGCCAGACACATCTGGCCAACTGGACAGTACAAAGTGTGACTTATTAAAATATTCTATGCAATACCACAGCAGCAGCTCCAAGTCAATTATTTCACAATAGTCCAACAAAGTAAGGGCACATTAATCAACACCAGGCTAGGAATTCACTCCTTATATGTCTGTTTTGTTATCCAAAAGGAGCACTCTCATAAACTGGGTGTTGTGTGGCAGCAAATTTAAAGACTACTCTATTTCAAAATTCATTACCCACATTTCACATCATGTGGGTGAGAACTATGCCACTATGAATCATTACCCAGTTGTTATAAAATCTTTCACATTACTGATGATTGTTGCTAAGATAGACAAGCAACAGAGCTCCTCAGCTCTTGTAAATAAATTCTAAGAGCATTTTCTACGTTTACGATTCAACAGTTTTTTATAGAACTAGTTAATGTCTGAGCCGTTTTGGATTTAGACTTACACTTTTACAGATACTGAAAATATCTGTAAAAACTGTACTTCAGAGGATCTGTTAATTGTAGGTCTGATTAACAAAATAACTGCTCCACCCAAATAGCATTTGGTGTCTGAGCAGTGAAGTCCATTTACACACTGTGGTTCAACTGATCTGTGAACAGTAAAAATGCAGAATGCAGGTTTTTAATAAATGTAAACTCCAAACCATCAGAAGTCACTATAGAACCATAAAATGCTGACTGACAGGTGATCCAGCTGTGCCTTTTTCATCAGAAACTCAAATTTGCTTTAGATGACGGTTCAGAGAAAAGGATGTGTCATTTCTCTAAAAACGTGTTTCCTCGATTCCTCTCTCCTCGCATCTTTTCCTTCATCGCTCCTTGTGTCTTCAGTAGGAGGAAGCGTGGGAGATGTGGATGCAATTAAGGGAACTGGGATGTACACTATGATTCAATTTCTTGTAGGCTACATTTAATCTTTTTCATTTGAACAGTAACCATGAGCACCATGAAAACCGTTACAGACGCTTAGAAATTGCAAAACTGCATGCCTTTTCTGCAACAACTGGCCCGAGGGAACAATATGTGAAGCAGCAACCAGACATTGCAGGAGTTTATGGTTGTTGGTTATGGTCAATTGCCATTTGGTTTCAGAATTTGAATTAAAAATTAAATCATGTACTTCTGTGCAACCAAGAATACAGTGTCACTGAGTATCATTTAGCCATCAGATTGTAATCAAACTGTCTTGCAGTACCTTGGAAATGCAAGACATCATGATAGTATTGTGAGTTATGATTCCCACTCCTATGATGCCTCTCAAAGAATTTTTGTTTTCATCCCAACTTCAGATCGTTTTACCTCTTAATTTTTTTGTTGGAGGATGCTTTTTCTTCGGATTTAACCTTCGAGACTGCAGTTCATAAATCAATATATGGTTCTCAAGTATGCAGACAACAACAACTTTGATTTGATTTTGCTCTTGACCTGTTAAATAGCGACACTATGTTCTGGAAGTGAGCCCATTGACAGAGGCCTCTGAACCCCAGAGGCCAAGTCTATCCTGCTGGGGTGGAATAGCCCTGTCGCAGTCCCTGACACTGAGGATATCAGCCATGAAATTGGCTCAAGGCGAGCTAAACACTGCCTCAGCGAGATAATACCGAGAGTAGTGCACGGTTCTCCCATTGGCACAGAAAACCTTAGCAACCCTCAAGTCTTTTCTTTTTCTTCCAATACTAGGACAACTATGCAGGATGGTTGTTCTTCATGCCCACGGGACCCTTTGTGCCTCAGGCAATACCTTGCTTCACAGTGAAGAGTTGTGAAGGATGTATTACACATTTTAGTATTTCACTCGTTCTGCATGTCCATCTATGAACCTCTGGTCTGGCTCTGGCAGTTTTTTCTTCTGCTTAATTCACTTATGCGTAACTGGTCTTGTTGAGATGTTAATAGTGAAACTCAAAGTGAAACTCTGTGACGTATTGTGTCACTTTGCCCAATCTCTGATAGTGTTTTACCATTTATTGACTTTACGTAGGTGGCCGACCCAAAAAGATTTTTGTTTGTACTTTGATGTCATTTTTTTGAAAGTCTGTGTGAAATTAAAGTTCAAAGTGTGGATTTCTTTGAAATGTCTTCCAAAATGGTATAATATAGGACAAATTACTGTGATTGCTTGTGAATGCAATGCTGTTTGGCAGTCACCCCTCAGGTGGCAGATTTCAGAACCTAGACCACCAAAAATAAACTCAACCTGAGAGGAAACACTGATACACGTGTTGTGTTGTCTGTGGCGCAGGTGCTGGCTGGGAAAAAAAGGCTGTGTAGCTGGGGAATATATTCCCGTCTGTTTGCATGTAAAGCAGTGTGTGTGTATGCATGTCCATTTGCGTGAATCGTGCATGTGTGCTGCACCTGAGCCTTTTGCCAACCTTGTCATACACTGTAAGTGATTCTGAACATCTGTGCATGTCAATGTTTGCGCACGTGTGTGTGTTTGTGTGACTAGTACTGACACCAACGCAAAGCACTCAGTGTGATTAATTAATTATTGCAGTGGATTATGAAAGGCTGATTGCTGTTGTCAGGCAAATAGGGTCATCTCAACCATATTTTCAAGGTGAGGCTATAAGCACAATTTGTATTAGCCTCTTCAATCTTTACCTGACTATTTGGCACTGTGTGACCATATGATCATTTATTTGTTTCAAAATAACTTTAGTGGTTGAAGTTAAATCTTCTGTCTTCATGTTTGTCAAATTTAAGTACAACATCACACTAAGTATGAAAAATTGCTGCTGTTGCTGAATGATATAACCTCAAAACAGTTCAGTATTTCAACAAGAAACAGTGGTATGTACATAATCTGTTATGTTATTATTTTAATTACCAGTTTATCTGGGAAATCTGCTTAACCTAATCTAATCATCTTGTAGAGTATACGTTTTTTGGGAGGTAGTTTTGGTGGTTTTGTATCGGATTACATAATTTTCACCCATTTTACACACCAGAGAGACAGAATACTAGAAACACCTTTACATCATTAAGACAACTACAATATATTGTTAGCTAACAATAAGGCATTGTTGGCAGTTGTTTACACAATAGAAATTAAAATACTGAATGAAAAATATAAACTGACCGATATTGGTAATAATGATTATTTATCAGAGCCATTTACTAGTGCTAAGTACCATTTCTCAGTGTCCACCATTAAAACCACACACGTAGAAGTGAAAAATAGCTTTTTCACCCTTTTTTTCCATTGAGCAAAATTCTTAACACCCAGAATTGCTTCAGAAGTTATATGAGTGGAAATCAGTACTGACTGTACCAGAAAGCTACAAACAGAGGGTATATGATGCAAAAAGGTGTAAAGGAAAATACGTTGCCATATCACATCTACAAGAGTTAAAGGAAGCATAATTGTCTCTCTGTGGAGATGCCTCTCTATGGGGTGAAATGGGGCCACAGTTTTGTGTTTCATTACATTTTGACTTGCTTGTTATGATTTTTTTTAGTTGGTCATCTTGGTCAAAGGAGGAATAAAGTGGTTCTCAAAAGAAACGTAATTGTTAATGCTTTTTCCTTTCCACTATACTATACTATACTGTCTATTTCAATCTGCCTCTGGTTTGATATTCATCCCAAGCAGGGAGGCAGGAAGGATGGCTACACGCCCAAACAATTATCAATGCACACATTCGCATAATGACTTGTTGCACAGATTTCTTATTGTGTTTTGTCTTTATTCACTGCATTAGTTGTAGCAAAAACATAAGTGTGAGATATTATCTCTTTGTGATGCGCACTGTAGAATTTGAGAGGCCAAATTGAAGGATTTCAGAGGATGTAAGCTTGCATTTTGTTAAACAAATTTCTCTATGACTTCAAATGTATTGATATATGGACACCTGCCCAAACATTTTTCGACAGACTGACAGATCGACAACTTACAACAGATAAAACTTACTGCCACTACGTGTAGAATTTGCAAATTTTCTCCTTTGGTGCCCTCCTAGTGGTAGCATTCCAAAAGACACAGTGGAAGAGTTTTTTTGGATTCAACCTGAATACCTAAACACATAGACTCCACCACATTTTAATGGATTGTCTCATTTTTCAGCAAACAAATAGTATGTAATCAGAATAATTTCATAGACGCTTTAACACAAAAAAATCTACAGAAAACAGAAGAACCAATAAATATATGATACAAACCATTTCAACCTCATTCAAATCAACATTGGCACAATAATCAACAACAACTAGTGCACAGTATGTCCTTTCTTCATATAGAAAGTACAGTAGCTAGATTCCATTAATAGTTTAGTAGCCATTATAGCATAGACAGAGACAGGAAAAGAGTGGACTATTAAAGAAATGAGTTCCTTAGGCAGCAAAAGATGATGATCATTGGAATTACTGAATGCAGTTTTCCCCCTCCGGAAACAAAGGACTGGGGAGTCTTTCTGAATTACAATATTAAGCCTCATTTTCCTGTTCCCATCTAAATTCATTTTAGTTTAGAGCATGGGTGAGATGATTATAGAGCCAACCTTCCTGATGATAAGTATGTACCTGGTAGAGCAGAACTTAATTAAGGTAAAGAGCATAGTCAGTTATATTTACCACTTGTAGTTACAGGTGAGAGAAAATATGGACCTGCAGAGAGACTGAGCCCGGTAAAGGCCTGTAGGCAGAAATCAATTGAATACAAGGAGAGGAAGGCGGGCATATAGATCATAAGTACTGAGTAACTATTCAGTAATACAGTCACCTAAGTGCGCATTAAAAATGCTCTTGCTGAGAGTTTTGAAGATGACAGGCCTCAGATTAAATGTAACCCTTAGTCTTATGCATTGCAGACATGAAGATAAACATAGCATTCACCCAAATCCAAATTAATAGGACTCCTATGACTAGGGATGGGAATCGAAACCCAGTTCTCTAAGGACTCGGTTCCAAATTTCTCAGAACTTGACAATAATAATCAAATTGATAATAATATTCGATCTCGGTAAGTGACAGTACAGACATTATCCAACACTTTAGTATGAAAACAAAATACTTATTGAGACAAACAAATCGGTTTCTTCAATATTTAGCACATTTGACCAAATTAAAATGTTCAATTTCTGTTCAAGAAGGCAAACAATTCCTTCAAAGAAAAACAGTAGTATTTGACATTAATTACAGTTGTGCATGATGCACCACAAAATTAGTCAACTGGTGATGCCATCTTTTTAAGCTTATTGGAAAGACTCTTCTCCAACAGTTATACAGGATATTGGTCCCTAAGCAGCAGTTTACATGGCTTTATATGACTAATAAGACTTTGCAAATTGGCAGACAGTAGAAAGGAGACAGCATGAACATTATTGCTAAAATTAAGGTGCAAGGCCAAAAAAATGCAATAAAAGCTCAAAATAAGAGCAAGAGTCCATGAAGTAGTACGCATTTCAGACACAATGAACATCACGTGAAAAAGTAGATTTTGAGGCTATTTTTAGAAATGTTTAAAAAAAAAGGTGCAGCTGCAGCAAAAGCCCAGTCATACATCAGTCTTAATATCGGACCTCTGACAACTAAAAAATTCTGATTGCTATACCCGAGGGATCTTATGGTATTGTGGGGGATCAGGGGGTTCAGAAATGCACCTGGCAGCCCTACATCATCTGTAAAAATGAATTCTTCACATTGACAGTTAGACTGAATGCAGCATTGTAGACAAGCTGGATCAGGGAAATACCATGCCTGACTAATCAGCGTAAAGTTAAAGTGCAAATGACTCTCTACTCTCTAAATAATTCTCTACTTATAATTCACTTCATAAACCCTCATCGAATGCATAATTGATGCACGTGTCAATTCTGCCTTCAGCTACACATTAACAAAGCTGTCATTTGTGAAAGTTAAATATTCATATCAGGTTCATGAAAAAATAAGATTTTTATTCAACTTGTCAATCTTGTGTCAGCGTCTTTCCATTTAAATTGTCTGCAAAATATACAAAGTCACTTTAGTTGTGGCCCTGCGATGAGTTGGCCACTGTCCAGGGTGTACCCCGCCTAAGGCCCAAAGCCACTGGATAGGCTCCAGTTACCCGCGACCCCCAACGGGAACAAGCGGTAGAAAATGACTGACTGACTTTAGTTTTGGGGCAAGTTTTCCTTTAACAACACATTTTTCTGCTGGTCAATGTGTGGACATTGAACAAGGATATCAGGTATCCAGGTGTTCACACAAATGGTGCTCATCATTCTTGTGTATTAGCTATAATCTGAGCTCTTAACAAAAACACAAGAGCATTAAGCTGAAGTCACAACACACTCCTTAGGAGAAATGAGTTTCTGTCATGAAGGAGTACACAGATATGTGTTGATGACCAGCAAGCAAAATGTATGTTCTTCAAAGAGATGTGTACTGTCAAATCAATCTAATGAAGGAGAGAGGTCTAGCTGTAACAGAACATAAATTATAAAAAGCGGTTTGAGGAGTGCATTTTACCAAATATATTGCTCTCCCATTTCTGGTAGTGGCTGTATGCTTTCTGTGTTAATAAATCTGATTAGATTAGATGTAAATGTAGACAAAAGGCACCAATCAAAATCTGAAAGGGTACAAAGCCAATTCACCTCTTACTTTTATTCCACAAAGCAAGACAAAATATACCTAACCCCCCCAGTTTGATCAAAGGAAGCCCAGTAAAAAATATAACTTAACTAAAAAGTTAATTAGATGCAAAATACTCCCCCAGTAGGAGAGTGTGAACCTGCCAAAAGGGTGGACATTCTTGTTCCCACTTGTGAGTCCTAGAAGCCGGTGATTTCAGGTGACTAAACATTAATATGCTGCATACGCAAGACTTTATTTGTAGGTAGCTCCTGTGTAGCTTGAACATGTTTCCATGTTTTAATATGTTTTCTCACTCAAACAAACTGGCTTCTGTTGTGGAAAAAATTTGATTGTAAAAAGCTCAGTGGATTCATTTCCAGAACAGAGAACTGCTTGTATCCATTAGAGAAGACACACCATGCAGTGCAGATGACATACTCTCTCATCTTGGAGGGAAAAGATTCATACTGCATGAATAATTTCCATCTAGTCCTGACAAGCGCAGTGAACCTTCATTTGCGATGCTTGATTTAGCATTTGTAATTCCCTGTTAGGCAACAAACAGCATTTAAACGGGCATCATCGAAAATAAGACATGGTTAGGCACAGTGTCAGTGTTAATACGGTTTAGTGTTGCCTGCTTGCTCCACTGACATTTGTAATGGTTTAATATGAATATCGGCATACAGCAGTCTATGTGCTTTCACACTGCAGAATGAACATACCATAAATACCCAAAAATAAATACAGTATTTCTATTGTGATATTGATTCACATTCAGTATCTTGCTCATGGATACTTCGACACGTGGCTGGGGGAAGCTTGGATCGAACTGCCGACCTTCCGATTGGTGGACGACCGCTCTGCCACCAAGCCACAGCCGCCAAAAATAACTGGTCGCAGATTTCAGATCCAAAAAACAACAGTACTGAAAATGAATACATTGACCTTGAATGCAAACAAGCCAAAGCCCAGCAGAACTTTTTTTATGGGGATTCTCAAGAACGTTGATGCAGGTACACCACCACAATAAAGCTCATAAGACCTTTACATGTTCAACATACCATGCTGGGGAGGCCCTCAAAAGAAACAACAAACTTTACAAAACACTAACTATTGCCAGCAAAAGCTCAAACATTTGCTCCCAATATCACAAAGCATTCAGAACACTAGATTGCATCGCTGGTGAAGGAAATCATTGCTGATCCATCTCTTCCATAGTGAATACACCATCTTGCCCTTAGGCCGCCACTTTCACTGTTGAAAACAAAACGCGCTGTCACATCATTTATTCCTACAACTATCCACCTCCATCTTAAACAGTGAATAATCAATGGACTCATGAACAAATGAAAGGGATTGTTCGGACTTCTGTGTTCTGTTTGATTTAACGTCTATTGTTTGACAGCTTTACACTGTATGTATTTCGATTGCACTTAAATTTCTTACGGATGCTGTAATCCAAATGTGTGTATGTGCAAGACCAATGCCCCCAGGACCAAAGATAGATCTATTCTATTCTCACTGATTTTAAATTTCATTATTGCAGTAAACTTAACAACCCATCATGTCAAAACTATCCCCTGGCTGTCCGCAAGAGCTGAACCTTTATGACTCTGTGATGCTTTCTGTGACTATGCGGGTACATGTACAGTACCAGTCAAATGTTTGGACACACTTTCCCATTTACTTGAATGAGAAAGTGTTACTTGAATGTGTGTGCCTGTGTGTGGGTGTGTATGAGTGGGTGCAACATGTTTATGCATTTCAATTTTGACATTAACAAGGTCCCTGGAATGCATCTGTTACCCATGAAATGAAAACTCTTTAGGATTGAGTTTTCATTTAACACTGATGTTGATAATGTTTCCCTGAGTCTTGCTCTCAAAAACAGATGAGGTAGCGCAGATGACCAGGTTCCCAATGCAAATAAAACCATAGTAGCATCGTTCATGCCAACAAAGCTGGCCTGACACTGAAGCAAAAGCTGAGAGGAGAAATTGCCTATATCATTCACACTGTTTCTGGTGAAAAGTTATACTAATGGCAATTCCCAGTTCCTGGTGGCTATGCTAACAACATGAGGGAGGTAACATCCCTTTACTCACTGCAATAGCAGGGAGACCTCCACATGGGGCAGTATCAGCTAGAGCTTCTGCCTTTTCAGATCCCTTTGGAATATCAGCCACAGCACATTCTCATATAATCATCATGCTAAAAAGATCATTAGTGCTAATTACCATGCAAATACTTCTGTTATTTTTTCACTTCATTAATATTATCAGGAAAGCGTATTTCCTCTGAGTGCAGAACTATGTAGATGCTGTGTCACCTCTATAATACAAAACATCCTGACACTGAAGATTGTGGCATGGAAACATCTAATCTGTAGGAGGAGGAGAATGACTACTCCATGAATTTCTACTTTATCTCTTCTCTTGGTAACTTAATGTGAAAGTGCAATGTGAGATGGTGAACAAAGTTAACATTTTCTGGAAACAAATAATAAGCAATTTCAATCTAAAAATACCCCCTTTGCTTGTTTTATTGTTGCATAACTTTGTTAGTATTTAGTTGTGTGTAAGATAGATTCTGCTTAGCCGAAAGATGGCAGAATACTTGTGTATTCAAACTGGTCAAACTATTCCCTAGGACACCACAATTATATGAAATTAAGAGCTGCGAGCCAAAGCCCCACTTGGTCTAAAGGAGCCTTTTCCCTGGGCAAGATAGGAGCTCCTCTGATGTTGTAATCAAAGTTCTGCTCAGGAATCTCTGATCCGTTTGTCCCAGCACGTACTCCAAACTATTAATAGACATAAAAAATAGCTTCGAAATTCCAATGGGATGCAAGCTGGCTGTTATCAGCGCATAGCGTAAAGGCTTACACAGCCTTCAGGTGTTAATTAAATCTCCACTGACATCCCCATATCCTGCCCTGCAGAATAAGCTGCAGTTCAGATACTGCGTAGGTAAAGTCGCTTCAGTCACACCAATCAGGCTCAAAACAGGGCAGGAGAACATCCCACGGGCTAGGGAGGAAATGTGGTGACAAGAGAATCATCCATGCTTAAGGCAGATGAGTTTGTAAGCGTTGACTACTTCTCTAGAGAGCTGTGAATTGATTTGCTGACCGTGGTTGTCCTCGGTTGCAATCTCTGAGCCTTGCAGCGCAGTCTGGAAGCCTATAGTGCTGCCTGGCACACTCATTCATCAAGCAGCCTGAGCCATCATACAGGCAACTCCAGCAGACCTGGGCCCAGGGCTAAGGGATATTATTAGAGATGAACTGAGGTAACTGCCTTTGATGACCCAGTTCAGGCTGTCTGTCGCTCTCTAAGCTTTTCTTCCATTTTCCTAACTTTCATTCTTACTTCCAGAATCCTTTCTCAGTAAGGAGGTCAGTGGCCATTGAGGCTAGATGTACTGCACTGCAGAGTGTGTGATGATCCTGAAACTGCCCACTGCTGGTAAGAAAACTCAATTCTACTAGCTCAGTCTGAAGATATATCCATGTGTTTATCATGAATAAATCAGAAACATCTTATCCATCCTTATTGGTGCTCTGTATCATACACAGCTATACACCATAATACATACATACATAATTCAGTTCAAAACTCACAAGAGACATTAATTCAGAATCACCTCCAAGATATAAAACAAAACAGAAAACAAAAACATGCTAAAGGCAAAATATTAGACAAATTAAATAGACAAAATATTACTAGATAAACAGTATGAAAGACTACAGAATCTGTCAGAGCTATATCTCTTTGCAGAATATATAATGTGTGTAAATTTGCCCTAACAGACAATATATTTAGCAACTTATACTGTAGTATATGGATGTTTGACGCAGAATTACATCCAGACGCTATGCTATTGAAGAAATATCATGGATTAAACTAAATATAGTGGATTCAAATTTCAGCAATCAAAATTTGAATTAGCAACTAAAGATAACCTAAATGTTATACAAGGTACATAAAAAGGCCTGTAGAAAGGGTTGTGTGTGTGTAAATGGTCACAACGCCGTTCCCATTAACCTTTACATGCAGCTACGGAGTTGTAGCCAGTCTCAAAACACACACATAATCATCAAGATCAGGATGGTTTAGATGCTGTAATCAGCCCTGATAACTCAAACAGAAACCCCAACGCAGTATTTACAACTGACAAGTCAACTTTTCAATACACTCCTATAAGGACTGGCCAGTTTCACTGCCCTTAGTGTATATGAAATGTGCTATACAAATAAAATTGACTTGATTTGATCTAATATGAAGCCAGCCTAAGCTGATAACATAAATGTCATGTTTTTGTTAGTTCTCTCTACAGGCAGAGAATAATCATATCCGCACAGAGTAACTATTATTACTGTTTGTGTGCAGTTTGCTCACTCTCTCTCACACACACAAACACACACACATAAATATATACAGAGTAATGAGCTTTTAAATGCATTTGAGGCAAAATAATGCAACAAAATGAAATGAAAGATGCTGCACTAAACATAATGGAATAAGCAATAACATGGAATTAGCAAAACCTGTAGTGGTACAAAAACAGTGATAATAAATCTCTGTCGTCTTCCCGACTCTTATGAAAAGCTATTGCAGACTAATAATAGTGATGGTAACAGATGATAATAGTGTTTATAATTGACAACCGTAAGTTATATTGTGTTTACATACTCTATCATACATATTTTAGACAAATCTTACGAGGTAAAACACTGTAGTGCACTTGTGTTTGATTTACGTGTCAGAAATATGAGTGGTTGTGTCAGAATACTATGGTCTTAACTGTCAGTCACAATCTATCTCCTTCATCAATTTGACCCATGCCTGGGAATACGGACTCCAGGTCCCTAACCTACTAAATTACAGAGACTGCAGTGAATGGGGGGTCTCACAGAGGTCCTAGAGGGACAACTTAACAGGTAGAGCCATTGCTGAAAACAGATTTGTCGAGGCCACCTCATGAATAAAAGATCACACAGATTTATATTGAGGGTTTACTGTAATTAGTTGACCTTGGTCTTATGAAGAGCTAAAAAAAAAAGAAGAAATGTCTCTATATTCTATTCTAGAGAATCAGCACTTCAGCTCCACACAGGTTCTGTTGTGACCTTTAAATATGTTACGCTGAATTGCCACTGCAAAAACCTTTAAGGGGAGTGTTTGTGTTGTAATGTGCAATGGACACACAAAAAGTTAACCAATGTTAATGTAAAGTAAATCACAGTAGGTAGAGTTCTTAAAAGATGGGATGGAAATGAAATGCACAGAGTAATACCTACTATTTACCTATTTACAGTTGAGTAGGCATATGGTCTAATACATACCGTAAGTCTCTTTAACCATGTCTACACCGTTTGTACTACTCAGCTATTTTCATATCCACACCACTAAAACACTTACTGTGTGTTTGCAAGCTATTGCAGTTTTGCCACCAACAAAAAGGGCGGCTGTGGCTTGGTGGCAGAGCTGTCGTCCACCAATCGGAAGGTCGGTGGTTCGATCCCAGCTTCCCCCAGCCACGTGTCGAAGTATCCGTGAGCAAGATACTGAATGCGAACCCCAAAAATTGCTACTATGCCTTCAGTTTTGAGTGTGTAAGTCGCTTTGGATAAAAGCGTCTGCTAAATGTAAATGTAAAATACATACACACATAGTGACACATCAGGTATGGCATCTCCAGTAAAACTCAAAAATAAATAAACTCAAAAACTCTCATACATATGAACAGATAAACACATGAAACACCACAAGAGAGATGTATTAATAACTGATAAAAGGGTTGAAAGATTTCCCTTAGAGACTACAGATATGACACTAACTCAAAAAATTGCAATGTTTAGCATACATTTGAATTTTAATTTATCCAAATTGTGTCATCTCACATTCACAGTAACTGACAAATATTCATAGAAAAGTTCTGGCATATCCAAATAAGACAAACAAGAAAAATGCCTCATCTTTGAATGCTATGATGCACACACAGGAGTGCCCAGACTTCTCTCTTTTGGCTGCTACTTCACTCTAATTCTATTCAGTTCTCTGGACACTGGGATGACTTTATCTAAGCTGCCTCTGGCCAGGATTTTTTGAGATTCCTGAATAATCCAGCTTTTACCCCTGTGACCATATATGTAGTCGGGAGTCCTGGGCGAGCCAGCTGCACTAAGGACCGGTTAAGTCAACATTATTGGCCACACGCACACACAAATGGAGGACACATGCAAACAGATCTGCATAAATATGCCAACAAACGATACGTATTAACCACAATCACAGGGCTTCTACATTAAAACTAAAACATGCATTGAAAGATATTATGTGTGCCTCTTAATGATAAAGTAAACATGTTTCTCTGACTTCGTAATGAGAAAAATAAAGAAACCACTATGCTCAAACTACGTGCATGTGTGCACTCAGACACAAAGCGCATATTGGCTAACTCTACCCCACTGAATTTCAAAATGTGCTTGCCTCTGGCTGTACTGCTCGATTTCAGCAATCATAATAACAGTCTTGGGAGCCAAGGCAGGCATTAAGTTTTTTGAGAGCTTTGTTTTCCCAAACAGGAATATCTCTGCTGGGCTCATAAAGCTAGCTGAAATTCAAAAATGATTCGCTCCTAAACTTGGGTGTTTTCTTTTTTTCTTAAAAAACAGAGCCAAGAAGATACCCAGAAAAGAAAATGTTCAGCAAACAGAACGGTGTAGCAACGAAGAAGTGGCCATGGGGGGTTGGTGGTGAAGAGGTAGATAATTCCTGCATGCTCTTATACCCACTGGGGTTTGGCATGGTGCACCATGGCTTGGCAAGGTTGGATACAGAGGTGGAGTCAAGACTGGGAGGCCCCTTTATAGCTAATTGCTATCCCGCTGTGGCAAACGTGACCTCACGCAGCAGCATGCGCACAAAAAGACACACGAGGAGTACGAGGGCATGACAAGTGGTATGCAGAGAGAGAAGAGAGTGAGAAGACAAAAGCAGAAACAAAGAAAGATAGAAGAAGACCCTGTAGCGTATCATCACCTGTGTGAATTATCATGTTAACATCTTCTGCATCCCACTCTGCTGTGTCCAGGGGGCTGAACTAGCATTTTGAAAAGAGTTACCTACTTTCCACTACAGTAGGTCATTAACATTAACAATCAGTAACAATGGTACTGTGACAAAAGAGACAGTGTTACACGCCCCTTAGATGCATCATTTATCACTTCAGTTAAACAAAACTTAAGTCCTGCTGGCATACGGATGCCCCAAAGGAAAAGCCTGAAAGAGATTAGAGTTGACTGATTGACATCGCATTAGAAAATACATTCACCATTGCATCCATTTTACATAATAATGTTCAATATTTAAACACAAATCATGAATGTTAAATTTTGACAGAAGAAATACCACTAATCACTTTCTCCAAACAGCAACATATAGAATTTTGCACATAAAAATAAGAATTTATACTGTTTGTGAAGTACCTGTTAACATTTTGGCATGTTTTACATCACTCAATCCACATTAAAATTGAACGATTGTTAGTCCTCTGGCAAAAATTAAGTGTATGGCCTCCTTTAAGATTGTTTGATAGGTCAGTTTCCCCTCTTCATGCTTCATTATATTATAACATGGCTGAGAAAGGATTTAGCTCAGAGGCACTCGAGAGGAAAAATCTGAACCAGTGTGAATCCTCACAGCATTTAAATCCCCAGCTCCTACACAGCTTGACCCCTTTCAGCAAGCTACTTGTCTTCCTGTGTCAATGACTTCATACAATAGAGAATATATCCCTACTGTATGATTATATTGTCCCATAAACACATTTCTATAATCATCTCCAATAAAAATGTCATTAGAACATGGAGGTGTCAACCTAATCGTGAACTAGACCTTTTTATAGATGATAAAAGGGAGTGAATTTCACTGATGTATCATACATGTTTGCATACTGCACAGACCACCATATTCTCTTATAAACCCAGGCACAAGATAATTAGTTAGCTAAGGCTAAATTAATCAAATGTGGTTTTTGAAATACCAATTCTGAACGACATCAAGATGAAGACCAGTTTCATCTCTCATTGTGTGATGAGAGATTGGATCTCAAAAAGACATTACAAAACTTAATGAGGCAAGAAAATAACTCAAGTCATTCAGTCTTCTCTAATCTGTTGGGCTTATACAGGTCTGAGAGGAGGCATGTGGAATGGGAGAAAAGATACCGCTTCGCTCCATGACATTGCGTTTAGTGTGCCGCTG
Source organism: Coreoperca whiteheadi (assembly GCA_011952105.1). Lineage (NCBI taxonomy): Eukaryota > Metazoa > Chordata > Actinopteri > Centrarchiformes > Sinipercidae > Coreoperca > Coreoperca whiteheadi. The sequence continues at coordinate 19,547,218 of CM022485.1, forward strand.
GTTCAACAGTGACAAGAATGAAAACCAGCTATGAAGTTAAAGGTCTGAAAGCACTCTGGGATGCATTCCTCGGACAGAAATAACAGAAAAAGGAATCAGCAGACAGTAACAGTTGATTGATATGATTAAATAAAATAACTTCACTTTATCGTTCCCACCATCCCCCTCAATCTCGGAAACAATACAACTGACAGTAGCTCTTCTCCCTGAGCATCTACTAAATAGTTTTCATAATTTCTTCAGACATAACAAAGTGATAAGATTTACAAATTGTGGGGAAAACAGATTTCTGTGCAGTGAAAAGTGGTTGTGAAGCAATTATCTCTATACAAAGAGAAAAACACATAGAGACCTGCTCATTCAGTGAGAGTCAAAGACCCAAAGGAAACTGCATATCTATTATTCTCTACCCACTTCCCTGACTGCAGGCCTCCCACTTACAGATGGCAGACCTTACTGTTCTCACGACAACTGAACTGCAAAATTATCATTTGAATCCTTGCAAGGTGCACAGAAAGAGGAGCAGAGGGAGAAAGATTATCAGTGAGCAATTTTTTTATTCCATAATACCTTTTTTTTGCTCATCCTGCAAACTAAATGTGTGAGTCAGCTCTAATGCTCCTTACAGAATGTGAAAGATCTTTGATCAAGCTGGCAATTTGACTGTGATAAAATACAAGCAGCAACTGGCATTACGGTTTTAAAAACTACATTCAAATAAGGACCACAGTTGTGCCAAGTGACACGGATCTGTATTTCCTGTCATTAATCTATAATGTCTCGTTTTGGCTCCAGCCTGATTTGTGTTGTCTCTGTTCTGTGCCCCAGCTGTAGAGCTCAGGATAATAGAGGATTCCGTAAGCATCCGTACTGCGCAATAATGAAAAACGCCCCATGCTGCGAGAGGAAATAGGAGATTTCATAATCCGTCTGAGGCCTTAGCCCTGGTCGCTGGTCCATGGAGAGAGTCTCATTAAACTTCTCATTAGTGACACACTGAGCTTCTGTAATGACTGAATGCATATACAAATCACCTCAGACATGAAAGAAGGGACAACAACAATGGACCGAGGCTGCATCCCTGTGCTGCCAAGTCCTCTGATAAGAGAGAGCATTTGTACTTGGCAAATGGAACACAAAAAATGTTGCACATCTGCTTACAATCTGATAAGACAATTTATTAAAAAAAATGATATACATAAATAAAAAAGTGTAAACTACTATATGCACTAAACCTCAAGACATATCACTTATATTTACATATCACTAAAAAAAGAACAAATTTGATCTGCATCTCTGGTGGCAAGCCATCATAAATCAAATCAAAGCAACGTCTTGTCTACTGCACTGCAAATCTATGCAGTTCATTTAAATATATACATTCTTAAAAGAGCAGTAATGGTCACACGTATAATCTCAGGACGTTTCAATATGATGAGTGGCATGGTGTCATGATTGCTTGTGTGCGGTGCAGAGGTGGGTGAAGGCTGTGTTTGAGGAGGCTCTGACATGCAACCATATTTTGATTAACACCTGGTCACATGGTAAGGGCTGAAATGAGCAGACTAAGCAGCATGCTTGTATGGAATGAACAAATTAAATTTAGCAAATTGTGCATGTTACATCATTACTCCTTTCAATATATATGACACCTGTCTTCTAAAAATAGAAATTCTAAGAACGTAAAATAAACTATGACTGTCGTCTGTACTTTTGCAGTTTAAAAAAGCTCCAATTCTAAAGATTTATTTATTCCTAGAGGACAGGCACTTGTAACATTTGATTGCAGTAACAGCAAGACAGATGGTACAGCACATCCTTGTCCAAGCTCTGAAAGGGTGACAAACTCAGAAATGAAATAAAGCCATCACACTGTGACTTGACATGGGCAGGATAAAGAGGGCTCTGCGTGTGTGTGTGTGTGTGTGTGTGTGTGTGTGTGTGTGCGCGCGTACACGTTTGCATAGTCTGCATGCCTGCTTGGCTCTGCAAATGAAACTTTGTATGAACACTCTGATCAGTCCACCCTTTGGCTAGAATGGAGCCTGGCTATGAATATCAATTTTGCATTCATCGCTAGTTGCTCCCCCTGACACCCCACCTGACACAAAAAAGAATCAGCTTTCTGTTTGTGTCAGCGTTTACCAAGAAGCGCTGCATGGCTCAAAAGAGGGAGCCTCCTTCTCCCGGCCTCCTTATCTCAAGGGCATCGACGGACTCTATGTGTTGTCAGAGTTGTATAAAAGTGGATACGTTGAACTTGTGTGGTTGCTGATTGAAACATCACAGCAGCTGTGAATGTCAACAGCAAAGAACCCCATATGTCATGTGAGGCAAAATTACATGACAAAAATTCAGTGCAATCACCTATTTACAGTACAATCATATAGTATGTCCATTAACGAACATACATGCAGAGTATTGTACAAAGGATGATTAGTCACTGGCTTTTTCCAGGCACTGAATAATAGCATACAGCTTGCTAGTATCAGACTAATCAGGGTTTATATCGCCTGTGTAATCATCACCCTGTCAGCCAGTCCCACTTCACTATTGAGCAGTTATTCTCAAAAGCCACAGCTTGAGCCATGCCACACCTAGTGATGGTATGATAGTGGGTGGTGAGGAAAATGCCTCATTTTTTCCTGTTCAGTCATTTCACCATATCTGCCCAATCCAACTGTTGTATGTCCTGTACATAATTCTCCTATAGAAAGCAGAGGGTTGTCCCTCTTGGTTTATGTAACTGATCTCTGGGAAGGCATATATGATTAGGGTTGCCACCCGTCCTGTATAATACGGCATTGTCCCGTATTGAAAAACAAAATGCACCGCCACTTACTGAATAAATACGGGATGCAATTTGTCCCTTATTTCCGTGCACACCGTACGCTAATGCATACATTAGAGAATGACTTAAATCAGAATTCGCTGTGGAGAATCACACCTAGAATGACAGGCAAGTTGTCTGTCACTCAATGTCACCGTTGCCCTGGTTACGGAAACTCAAGCTGCCCGAGCAGCGCTAGAGCAGAGGACGCAGAGTTGAATCGCTTGATTCACGATACCCCAGACTCCCCCAGACTAAGCTGTTGTTGGCTAATGTGTGTACTGTTGTTTTCAGATCTACTGTGTTTAGACTCATCATGTGATAGTCAGCTACGCCGTGCAATTCTCCCGGATACACACGTTGAAAGTTCTCTTAGAATGTAAGCAAAAGACCTGTCCGCACGAGTGTCTGTGTGTGAGAGAGAAATGTAACCAATAATCCACTTGGTGGACATTAATCTGCCAAATTCAAGGCTTCCCCATACTTTTTGAGAGGTTTTGGGCCTAAGGTTAAAATGAGATTTATTTTATAATGTCTACAAATACTATTTAATTTACATTCATGTTGAGAGTAGAAGAGGTCTTTGAAATTGATGCATAAAAAGCATAAATTGGTGCATAAAAATTCCCCAGAATGCAGGAAATGAAGTGTCACTCACAATCTCATGGGGGAGGACCCCCAGACCCCCGGTTGATTTGTGTCCCCTGGGCATGGGCCCTCTGGCAATGTGTCCCTTATTTTTCCACACTGAAGGTGGTAACCCTATCTATAATGGATTGTGTGGGTAAATTAATTCTCATATCATGTGCTCCAGAAATAATTGCAAGCAATCTGCAAACACAACAACATTAAATCATAAATAACTGCTATAATTTATGTTTTTCAGTACACTTATTGTACTGGTCAATCAAATCTAATGCCATTTCAATCTCACCTCTAAGCTTAGAAAAAACTCATGTAATGATCCAGGCCGAGAAATGAGAATAATACAAAAAAAAGAGCGTGCTATATAATAGCAGTGGGAAGGCGGCAATGACACAGAGACCCCATTGCTCACACTATGCTCCCATTATCTGCTGTGACTCCAGGTCTTTAATATTAGCCAACAATAAGCACTCTGCAGGACCATCTGCTCTGCCAGCACAGGTTATTCTAAGAGTGAGAGAGACGACCATGGAGAAGAGGGAACGAAGAAAGATGTACCACACTATTTGTGGAGATAATAAAGACAAGGAGGGAAAATGAAGTACAAGAAACATATAACAGTCAGTCATTTTCTACCGCTTGTTCCCGTAAGGGGGCACGGGTGACTGGAGCCTGGAGCCTATCCCAGTGGCTTCGGGCCTTAGGCGGGGTACACCCTGGACAGTGGCCAACTCATCGCAGGGCTGACACATAGACAGACAACCATTCAAGCACACATTCATCCACTAGGGACAATTTAGAGTCACCAATTAACCTAATGCATGTGGGAGGAAACCGGAGAACCCGGAGAAAACCCACGGTAACGACATGCAGACTCCACCCAGGGAGGTCGTGGTCTGGTCCGGGATTCAAACCCATGATCTCTTTATTGGGAGGCAGGAGCGCTAACCGCTCTGCCACCGTGCACCCCCAAAAACATATAACAATTACAACTTAATATGTAAAAGTAAGGTGAAAGCTGCAAAAGGCAGTTTCAAAGTGAAACTAGAGAAGATTTCCCTTGGGCACAGTAAGGTAGATGTAATTTAACCTAGTTTGAATCAATTACTAATTAACTGAGTCAATGAAGGAAATACAGTAACAGCTACTTCCTGTAGCTGTTACTTCCAACGCACCTCCTGAGCATAATGAGGGTCATGTTACAGAAAGTGAAATGTCCTTCCAAACTTTTCTTTTCATATCCAAACCAACGTCCAGATTGCTTAGTGCATGAAAGCACCAAGTAATCTGGAAAGCAATACTGAATACTGTCATCCCATACTGAACTCAGGTGTGCACAACCTGGGAACATTCTCTGAGGCCCCAGCTGTGTTATGCAACTCATTTCTTACCAGCTTTAATCAAGGAAAAATATTCCCAGGAAGAAGAATATTTGTATCAGTAAACTCATGGATTTGTAAAATACCCTGACCATAAATCTTGCAAAAATGTAAATATCAATCCTCAAAATGTCTTTTTTTAATCCTTTTCCATTCTACTATATATACAACATGTACAGTGCTTCAGTCATCTCCTATTGCTGGAGAATCTTACCTTCTGTCTGATCTCTTCCTCCATTTTGACCGGGGAGCCCAGCTCAGCTACTTGTTTAACTCCATCGCTGGCAAAGCCACCGTATTCCCACAGCACATAGTTCTTAGAGTGGGAGGCACCAATGATGGCTGACCAGTGATTGGCACGGCCTGGTGAATTAAGACAATGAAACATTGCATTAGTTGGACATCCCAAACTGTTTCTCGAAGTTATCTCTGCATCATTCAATGAGCAGATACTTTTTGTCACGCTGGAGGCTCTAGAGACGCCAATGATGATCCATCAGTATTAGTACATTAGTCTGTTGACTGACAGACCGAACACCTCTTTCGATGCAACATATTTATTGACAAACAGTGATTTGTTTCAGTCTAAAAATGATTCCTTGCAAACCACCTACAGTGTATTACTTTAATTTTATGCTCCCTCATAATCCTTTCAGTCTCTCGCTATCTCTCTTGCTCAGGACAAAGGTGTGTGTGCACAAGTGACATATGGAAAAAGGGAAAGTAAAGCTCTATATCTTCCCTATACCTGTTAGCATACAGACAATGCAGCACTGGTAGTATCTATGATGATCCATCTGAGGTGACAGCATAGGCTAAAGCAAACTGAGCTTTACATAATTAACTTAAGCCCTACAGTGACCTCCACTGTTGTGTAAGGTATAAAAAGGCTTGGAGTACAGCTGTTCATCTAGTATTGATGGATTTCCTGTTGATGTTTACAGGTCATTTTGGGGTATCCTTACCATCTCATTATGGGCCCTCAGTTTTCTGACATGACTACCTCTATGGCACAGAAACTGGTTGTCTCATATTCCTTTATTATCCCCCCTACTGTCATATTATTCCCCTGACTATGTGCATTGACTGGCTTGACATCCAGCGACATCACACTGTAAGCTCAATGATGATTTTAGAGCCCCAATCATCCTAAAATGTATGTTTGAGTCATTTGAGTCTAAACAGACATAACCTTCAGACAGCTACTCATCAAGCTAAAAGATGATCTTTGTGCCACTTAAGAGAATCCTTTACATGAACAACTTCACCATTTGTCTGAACACTATTATACCACCTATTTAGTCAAGGGGAGGTTCACTCAGATAGGCCATAGGTCTGGCTCTTATCTTTATGCCCTAAATAGAGCCCTTACTCTGCAGTTCTGTAAGTCACCCTTTCTGCCTTCTGCTGGTTCCCAGTGTGAGTCTGAAAAAAGATTAATCACTCTGATAATCTAATCTCTGTGTTTGCAGAATCGCTGTAATAGTATATTGTCGAAACTTAAACTGTTCTTCATAGGACATTGCAGGCATGACTAATGTTAACGCAGGACCACTTTCAAATAAGCCATTTGTTTTTCAAAACTTTTTACTTCTATAAAATTGTATTTCACTTAGATCTGCATGAGTGCTTGGAAGCATAGCTAGAATGATGATTGTATCAGCTATCACATGAGTCAGGTAGATCCAGCCCCTTGACCAACACATTTTGCCGTTCTCAGGTGCTATTTTCAGGGTTTGACATTTATTTGTCTATTGTCTTCCTAAAGCTTGGCATAACCTTGATTGACAAGTTCCTACTTTTGCACTGTATATTTGCTTTGGAATATTTTACTTTCTTTCATCATTAATGCATTATCTGTAAATATAAATGTTCACATGGTTATTAAACACGTCGTACAGTGCAAAGTTTTGCATCTTAAATGGCAAAAATGCCTTAACATACAAACCCCATTGACAAATACGAGCATATGAAGGAGTTTTTAACAAAAAAAAGATTTCACCTTTATTTAGCACTGAAAGTAATCAATAAGCTTGGTTCCCTCTCTTTCTAATGTTCTCGATGTTGTGTAAAATGTGTAACCTAAACCCTACCTTTTTGATGAAGATAGGGTTTAGGTTACACTTACTTTTTAAGTACCTGAATCTTCATGTGAAGTAAGATACAGAGCCTACAAAAGGTGAAGTTTGTTTGAAATGTTTTGGAGTTTTGGATGTTTGTAGTTTGAAGACGTAGAAATGGTTGGTTCCTTGCATATAGCGAGGACCAGTATAAAAGTCTTTTAGGGCATTTATTTTTATTTCATTTGAACTTTAAAATGGTAAGGTTTACAGAATCAGAAAATGCTTTTTTTACCCAGCATACCTGCCGAATAATCAATTTCTGTCTTGACTATCAAGATTATTTCAAACACATTAGTTGTTAAATATTTGTTTGATGGCCCTTTATGAAATTTGAAGGTCATTGGTGCCCCAAGCTTTCATAAATGTCTGACCCTGGCAGGCAGGGAGTCATTGCCAATAACTAAATAGCTTGAACATTATGGCTCCGTTAGCAGTGTTGAGGCAGTATTAGTTTACTTCAAAAAGATGGGTATAACTTGGAGCCAGTCTCCTCCTTCTCAATACAGTTTTAGTAGGGATTTGTGCTTGTGGTCAGTATTGTGGCTAGTTTCCATCCTTAATTTCTGGAAATGTTTTTTATAAGATACAAGGGAGGGAAACAGAGCAGTGACATGATACAGTATGTGCTGATAACTGCAAAGTGCCTTTTAATGACGTGACACAATTTTACAGGTCTGTGTTAAGAATATGGAGCCTCATAAATTTAACTGGCCCCCTTTGACCTCTCTCTACTGGTTAATAGGACTCTCTGATCCATGGTGCATTGCTGGACCTCAGAACTATATGTGTAGACTTAACAGAGACATTCAACAGACCCCTGATTAAATAGCAATGCACTTGGAAAAAGCTCAACAAGATTGTGCAGCTGATGTAGACTGAGGTAAACTGTGCTTTCCAGCATTGGACATTTGACTTCAACAATTAGGGATTACACTGGACATCCCTTTTGCCACTCAACTAACATTCTGTGTATTGCCAGATGTCTGTAAACAGAGAATCTTTGGACATGATGTCCTACACGACTCATGCAGAGTTGCAGTGTGGTAATTCTAGAAAATACATAAATATTTTGTGTATTATTTTGTTTATTTTTAGAGGACAGTGCACACAAAATAGATTGATTAGACAGTTAAAATGATGAGACAACCAGAATGTAGCTGTGGTTTTCAAGAGCTTTGATAGGGCTTGGGTAAAAGTGAGTTTTGTCTACTGCAAGTCAATGACAAATCTCCTCATGTTTGTGAATGCATCATAAGCCTCATATAAATAATATGAAACCACTTTATATTTTCTCAAGGGTAAGACGTTGTTGGCTAGGCTAAGCATACAGGAGAAGGAAGGCAGCTGTTGTTTTGGAGTATATGTTTTCAGTCTGGACTTCAATATATTGCTTCCCTTGAGTAAGAGGAAATAGACTATGATGGGGTACTTCTTTATTTGATCAATAAATGTTTGTTAGACTGTCTCTCCCTCTTTCTCTCTCTCTCTCTCTCTCTCTCTCTCCAGTTAATCTCATAAAACAGCTTTGTTGACAAACCAGCCATTATCTGTCTCAATATACTCTCCATGTCCGAGTAAGCTGCCGTTGCTTGGGTTGAATCTGCATGACTAACAATGGGGACAAAAGGGAGGAAGAAAATAGAACTGTCAAGGTTATCCTGTGGCAGTACAAAAAAAAGTCCTGTTGGCCTGTTTTACGGAGAATTTTTGGTCTCCTGCACTTGAAGGACATATTAAAATAGAAGGATGACATGTGACATATCTCAGGTAGCAAAAATGTCTGAGTACTACTTGCACCAGAAAGAAAAAGTGGGATTAAGTTTACTTATAACAACATTTTTTGTTGGGTTTTGATTGGAAAGTATGCTCCGAACTCAAATAAGGACAGATCATCAGGTGCTTACTGTAGTGTGGTCAGTGAATAGTATTGTCCAGTGCAATATGTGCAGTCTTATAATAACTGGTTACCTAGGATATGACTTTGTGCAAGGAGAAATCCAACTGTAGTATCCTAAGAGTCGGGATGAAATAAAAACCACACAGCTTTAAGTTGGTCTATTTGCGAGGTGTGTGTTTGAGGATCTGTGTGTAAGAGTGAGTCACATATCAACTACTCCCACGATAAGACAGTAAATTAGGGCTCCTTTCGATCTCAGGGTTTATCTTATTCCAGTCTAATCAGTGTATTGATCTGACCTGCGAAAGCCTGATTTAGACAAGGGAGCCAGTGTAATCCTTAAGTCCATTCACATCCTGACAGTGTAGCTCAAGGTTATACACACATCACACCCATCCATAGTACCATACTGTAGCTCACCACCCACATCACTATTGAGAGCCACGTAACAGGGCTAAACCACCCACATGTTGGGAACATATCCTAGAGTTTTTCGGGCTATGGTACTGCAATCAAGACTAAAGGATAGGGCTGCTGATATTTAGAATTTTTGCTATTGTCAATAAAATCTGTTTAAAAATACCCAAATCAACAATGTGTTAGTCCGCTTCTCAATGCTAGCCAAAACGTTCATATTCAAGACTTAAATCTTTCAAAAAGTATATATAGTATTGTATACTTTTTATATACTTTGTTTTAAAAAGGATAAATCATTTCTAAAAACAGCTGGGCACAGTAGTTTTTAGCAAAAGTTACTCAAACAGGAGTAAATAGTGCATCCGTGGGGGACTAAGATTAGTGTGGTGTGATGTGGTGAGCTAGTGGGTATTTACGACAGCATTATGGTGTATGTGGTATCAGCTGAAAAAAAACTACAAAACCCATGATCATCGTAAAGAAGGGACATGTCAAACAGTGAAACGGTGCCACTCATTGGAAAACAATGGAAGTCTATGGTCTACACAGGCAATACTTACTAGTATGATCAATGCATTGCTGGTTTAGGTCTTTGTTGTCTTTGACAATAAAACAAAGAGAATATTACCAGGTTTACTCTTTAAATAAGTGATGGAGCTGAGCTGATGGAGTAAAGGATTTTGTGCTTACGTGGGTAGTCTTTGGGATGAGTCTTCTCTGACCAGTTCCCAAAGAAGGTGACTCTGTATTTTGCTGTGCCACAGGCACAACAGTCGAGCAGAGGTTTATCTGTAACGTCTCCATAGAGGGATTCTGAACAGAAATGAGGGGAAGGGAGAGGAGGGAAAACGTAAAAGAGAAATAAGACACTAGACACAGGTAGGCATCGAGAGATTGCTCATTAATTTGAGGAGCAGATAAGAGTGGTGCCCATCATACAGGAGTTGGGTGGTTTAAGAAAGTGGGGAAAAGAAGGTGGGTGGGGGGGCATGACAAAAGGGGTGGATGTGCAGTACGGTTCTTTTGATCAGTTGCTCAGTGTGGCATCCAATGTCATGAACAGCCAGAGGTTACACTCATTTACAATCATTCACATGCCAGAGCATAACAGCAGGAAGGATAGCCCCAACATCAAAATCAAGAATGAAAGAAAATGGAGTAAAAGAAGACAGGCAAAAAGAGACTATCAATAGGAAGTGAAATAGAGTACCAGCAGGCAGATTGAAGGAATAAGAAATTCATGGTAAATTATTTATTCCTTGTCAATAAAAGAAGCCTACCTTTCTCACACATTCGCTTAGTGAGTGAGCCTTCATCCTGGAAATAGATTATCCTCTTCTGTACAATGCTTGCCCTAGACAGAGAGAACAAGAAGAGAGGGAGGCGGTGAGGTGTGAAGTTTGATGGGGGCAGCACCAAGTTCAAATGCAGGCATAAGGGGCAAAAGTAAGAGTGAATGTAACAATAGGGAAAAGACTGGAAAAGATGAGAAACATTTGGAGAAGCTGTGAGGTTTCAAAAAGAAATAGAATATAACAGACAGCAGGAAATGTGGAAAATATTGGCTTTTAAGATCTGATAAGAGTCTGAACAGTGGATTGTGGCAGATGGAACAGGTGCAGAGTTATTCATAATCATCTTCCTGTTTTTTCAGAAGAGTCCTAAAAGCAGGTATCAGAGCCCACAGGGAAATTGCTGTCTTTCAGACGGAGGCTTTCAATGTCTCATACAAAGACCACAAAAAGCATGCATCAGCATTAAGATATACACGTACATAGAAATGAGAGGTTGAAAAGCTGAGAAAAAAAGGAAAAAAAGACAGCAACTGAAAGAGAGTTTTTGCATTGAAGAAAATCCCTACAGCACTTTGTAAGGAAAATACGCAGACACGCACAGACACACAATACAGAAGGCTATGCACTGTGTCGACAAGAACTGATTGACAGGCCAACAGTAATGCTTCCCAAAAAGTGAGGCCTGGCAGAGGGGAGATTCTCTAGATTGAGCTGTCTAAGAGGCTTGTTCCACTGGGTGGTGGGGAACACAGGTCTGAGAGGGGACTTGACATGTAAATCAGCCACAAACAAACCTTTTCAGAGGCCAGCAGACACCTAACTTCCTCACAAACACCAGCCTTTTAAACCAGCCATGGCTGCATGAAGGTTTCCATGGCGATAAAACCCAACAATATAGTGCTGGATGGAGGTGCTGTGGTAAGGTCTGATCCAGGTGGGCCCAGTCCAGCTGGACTGTTTGGATACCATTTATTCTGGAGTTTCAAACTAAGCTGAGCTGTGTTGAGCTCTGTTGAGCTGAGCTGATCCCAGAACCAGTCCCTCACAACAAGAAAATACATAAAGTGACATGGGGACAGAAAATGTACATTAACCTAGATGATGAGAGAAATTAGATATTCATGGTTGTTTTTAAACCCGCAAATGCTGAACACTTCCTAATTTTATAGGGAAAAAATTCACTGATATGAGCCAGTTGTGTAAATGGATCCATGCATCTGTCCTAGATGGCTTTTAAAAGACATTATACATGATGATTTATTAGTTTCCTTTTCAGTCAAAATACCATTTTATTTAAATCCTCTCTTACATGCTACTATTCTCCCCCACATGCGACGTCATTCCTCCTCACAGAAATCACTCTCTCTCGCATGTTATCATACTCACACACACACACATAATTATATACTTTCACAAACGGTACATTGTCAATACACTCATTCTGTCTCACACACATTGTACTAATTCACACACACACACAACTATTCTCATACAATATCGTTTCTCTCTTATTCACTTTATTTTCAGTCAAATTCAAACACACCATAACTCACTCCCATAAAAATATAATTCTTTCTCATACACACCACTACTCTGTCTCACATGCATACAGTACTATAGAGGGTATATTGGTGTATACATGAGATTATTATAGGGGGTGGGAGAGCAAGTATGATTTATGGCCAAAAACAGCCTTTTATAGCATGGATGAAATGATTCAAGGTAAGTGACATGACCAGCACATCTCTAATTGTTCACGCTTTAATTCAATCTCACCCCAATTTCACATATCTCCCTGAGAAAGAGGAGCACACTCTGCCTCACTGCTTGCCCACTTCCCTGGGCTAGCCAGACAATCAAGCAGAGTAATGCTTATTTAACATCCAATTTAAATTCTATCTCACTTTGCCGGATCCACACCACCACTGATCCCAATCACCCCAAAAGTGCACTGATTTGAATGTGTGTGTGTGTGTGTGTGTGTGTGTGTGTGTGAGGCAGGGAGTATGTATGAATGTGTGAGAGCTTAATAAAAAGAGAGAAAGAGGAGAGAGTGGGGAAGAGAAAAATAAGTAAATACGTTTCCATTTGCATGCCCAATGGAAGGGTAAAAGAATAAAATAAATTCTCATTTTGGTCTTTCTGCTTCTGCTACTAACCGAACTTACAAAAAAGGAACGACTAAGAGAAAACACATAAATCCAATGAACAGAAGATTTACATTACATTCTATAGGTCTGCTTGACTATAATGTCCTGTTGAAGTCCTCCTTGATCTGTCCTATCATTGTGCTGAATGAGATAAACAGGTTCTGACAGCTGCACGTGGTTGTGACATTCATCTGATCACTGATGCACTGTCTCACTCAGACAGCCCATCAGAACACATCGCACTACCCTCCATATCGCACGCCAGAGGGAGATGACAAATAAATTGCTTCCTACCTACAAATGGAAAGATAAAAGATAGTGGTAACTCCAATGGTGACTGCAATGGTGGATTATATTTTGATGGGACTTACTTCAGCTCTGTGGAACAACGAGGATGTAGCCAACCACAAGGATTCAGGTGTGACAATAGCTGCTGACTAGAGTCCCATTTTTTTAATCAGACAGTTGCAGGTCATGTTTGATTTTATCATTAAGTTTCCCTTAATGAGCAGAATGGAAGCCAATTATTTTCAATCCAATTAGACACAAAGCTAAACATTTGATTTAGAGCAAAGTTGGCTGAAAAGACAGAAAAAATCCTGCATTGTTAAAATTTGCTGTGAGGAAGGATTGAGGATAAGATCTGATATTGCCTAAAGTACAGTCTGGATAAAAATTAGGGTTAAAAGAAATAAGGAGATTAACAATGACAAGTTTTATGTTTTAAGAAAATTCAGCAGCACTACCATTTGTAATCAAGCAGCAGTGGAAAAAGTCCTACTACAAACAGGTCATTTTTAGAAACCCCAACATGAAAAGCAACCCTTTCGCTGATTTCTTCAGGTTTTTAGGTTTTTCTGTCTGTTTTGCCTCTGTCTAGGGTTGGGTTCTGAAAGTCAGTTGCATTTTAGATCAGTGTGATTTGTTAAGTTCAGAGGTGAACAAATCTATCAAATCTATCTTTCCTCGGTCTGCTTTATTAGTAAAGAACAAAACACTCAAGTACCAGCTTTGATTTCACTTTCGCTTGTGAAGATGGCCAACGTCACTGGCAGTAATTATTTGTAGCTAATTAATGAAAAATTTGCTACAGCTAACACTACAAATGTATTCTCTGTAAGCTGGTGCCTGGACTGGCCAAAGATCCTCTGTAAATGAAAAGACACATCACTGTATATATATGTATATATACAGTATACTGAAGTATATACTTCAGCTACCACTAAAAACTGTTGAGATTTAAGATGATTACAGATTTAAAAGAAAGCTAAAGTTAATTAGATCTGTTAAGGGATTTGAAAGGAATCGGATTCAACAAGCAGTTCCATACTGGATTTGAATTTGATATCCCTACCTCTGACCACACCCAGCATCACTACTGGTGTTCTCAGGAGTGTGCGCTGTGGCACCAGTGTCCACACCTAACAGTTATGTTAAAGTGTACTGAACACACCCTGAATACATCTACTTCTGCATCACTGCAGGAAGGTGAGAAATTCAACCACAGAAATTCAGATTTTAGCCGTGCAGGGGTCACTTCCACAACACCAAGAAAACTTCAACATGTAGAATACATTTTCACAAAACAAGAGCATGGTACCAGCAACAAAGACACAGTGATTCTAGCACATAACAAAGTCAAAAATAACTGGATTTGATGGTTAAGACTTTCAAAGTCAGTGCTCTGAGTTCAGGAGTTTGAAAGAGCATCCTTTCCTGACCCTATCATCACGTACCAAACCAAACCACCAAGCTCAGCCTTTCCATTTCAAAGACAGCAACTGGCCATCAATTATACTGCAGAAAACCACTCGGGAGAAGAAGCGAGATTCCTGGGACAACATTTGAGTCACAGGAGCTTTCTAACAGAAACACACTTGCCACACACACACTTCTAATTTCAAGACCAAATGTATTTTTTTCTTTTTAAATAGCCATCATATTTTACAGGCAGGCAGATGATGGGCAGTGACAGAGCTCTTTTGGGATACGAAATGAAATTAAAAGCAAACACTTTCTCCTGCCTGTGGTGGTAACGAAATTGTCCTCTCTAAGATGATCTATAATATCATTTCACATTAATATCTTGTTTCTCTCTGTGCATATTTGTTGACTGCACAGTATGTGTGTGTGTTTATGTACCCATGTTTCTCTGCTGGTATGGGCTATATGATAACACAGCAATAGTGTACAAGAATGTATTTTCTGCTGAACAGTTTTTATATAAAAGCCCTGCACTTGTCAGTTAGTTACGGGAGCTGTACCTCCTGAATCAATAGGACTTTATTAAGACATACAAAACCATGTGACCTTGTCTTTATGAGTGTCGGGTAGGGGGAAGAACAGTGGCAAACACCCACTCCCAGCCTGTAATCATGATTTTCAGAGGCATCTCTTTTTAACTTTAGGTTTCTCACTCTCTCCCTCCCCTATTGTCAGCACCCTGGTATTACATCCACATCTCTGCGCTTTCAAGTGTCTCTGTCTAGGCTGTACGCCCTGTCACAATTTCAAACTTTTTCCTCTATCCATGTGCTTAACTGAATACAATTCTGCCATCATCCCAATGATCTATATGAGGAGAGCAGAAGTGCTGTACAACATGACCTACTGTAAGAAAACTATGAGATGAAAGGAGATGAAATCAAATAGGAGACAGAAAAAAAGAGAGGAGGAGAGAGCAAGGAGCAGAAAGAAGAGAGAGTGTAGGAAAGCTCAGGCAGGTCATGAAGATACTCCGAGAAGATAAGGACAAGCGAAATGGAAAGTACTGAGACAGAAAAAGGAAGTCTCACACACTCTGTGGCAAACGCATAATAACATGCATTACTAAAAAATGCAACCTTTTTATCATCCCTTTGCACAGAGAAACAGCAAAGAAACCGACTGGGTACATAAACAGTTAAATAATACATTGATCAGAAGGCCTTGTGAGTCACAGTCCCTCAGTATCTTTCCTCCTCCCATAAGCTCATTATTTCCCCACAGTACTGGATTAATAAACGGATTTCTGCTGTGATCTGTCTTCAGCTGAACATGACTACCCTTCTGTATCCAAGCAAGCCCAGAGGACACACAACAGCAGAAATGATTGCTGTCAATCAGCCATATAACTAATAAAGGTAATGAATAGTTTACTAAGCCAAGTGGGAATGGAAATTTGATAAGACACTGTGCATTTAGCTCTGCTTAGCTTGGTGGAAGAGATGTAATAAAACGGAGTGACTGTTCACATGGACTTCATATATGCTGGTAGCACATCTTACAATCCTGTAGTAGTACTATACATTAAATGACTAAAATTTAGATTTAACTCTGTATGACAGAATTAAAAGTAAGCTAGAGAAAGAATGTAGGAAAACTTATAGTTAAAAATGATTTAGTTAAAAAGCTGAAAACCAAATGCTTAAAACCATCCTACTACATGTCAACCTCTCTCACATCAAATCTGTTACCACTTTCAATATACACTTAGTGTTCAGTTTATTAGATACATCTAGCTAAAACGAATGTAGTCTAATACAACAGCCCTGCAATAAATGAAGGTTATATAATGTTCAATTTTTGTTGAAACTTTTTTAGAGGTGTTGATTCAACTGAATGATCATTTTGGAGGACGTAGCTTGTGATGCTGTTGAACTGTATTGCATTATACAAAGAGGTGTTTCTGTTATTTAGTCTACCCTCATTGATATAAATGCCATCAATCTGCTATCAAATGCAATAATAAATTCATATCACCTAAACAATAAAGAAAGAAGACATGCTGCTGAAAAAAACGCATATAAAAACTTAGCGAATGCATTGAATGGTCAGCAGGAAATAATCACAACTCAAATCTATCCTGTTTTTGATACAAGACGGGACTTGTAGACTAAGCTTGTATCTTGTATCCTCCATTGATCTGCAGGCAGTGATGCAGGGTGAAAAAATGCCATTTAAGTGGAAGGGCTACTCTCCTCATTACAAGACCTGTTATAAAATAATAGAAGCCAGTTAACCAAGTACAAGGGCCTGTTTATCAGAGTTAATCCTCTACCAGAACGTTGTGTAGTGTATCTCGAAGCATTTGATCTGAGGACTCGCCTCTGCTCATCAGGCTCATCATCAGTTGCTGTATACATACTTAAGGAGGACACAGCCGGAGCCACTAGGGGGCGCAGTCCAAAACACCTGGATGCTGGTGCGCCTGCGAGGAGTGCTCTCGGTCACTGCAGGAGGACAGTTGGTCATAAACTGTGTTTCCTCCTCATCAATTATCTGTAAAAAAAACACACACACACACACAAAGAGATTAGTGATGAATAAAAATGTCCTCAAACAAGACCTCAAAAGCACTTGAAACATCCGTATGTGATTTTAGTCATTAGCTGTTGGACCATTTCACATTAATTTCCTCTCCCATTGTCAGCTCAAGTGTCTATAATTAGCAGCTGAAACTGACATTAATTTCACATTTTAAGGATGCATCAGGGGATTTAACCCAAAATAAATCCAAAAATACACAACCCGAGAGTTGGGCCCTTATTAAAATTGGTCACATAATAAATCTGAGATATGATTGACAGGAGAGGAGAGGAGATGACAACTATTCATTGTTCTCCAATCTTAACTTTTTGTCTTGTGAAATACTGGATACTTTTGTGGTCTGGTTAAAATGAAACAATCTTAGAAGTTTAGAGGGAGAATCTCTTCTTGGTCCACAACTCATAGATAACCTCATAGATAATAAACCATAAAGGACCTTTAACGAGGAATCACATGTATACTGACACTAGATGCAGTCTAGTGAATGGATGACACACTGCACTCTTCTTCTGTTTTCATATATATGTCAGCATAGTGGGCTCAAGTTGGCATCTACCGGGAGCTGAAAGGTAGCTGTCTCAGTGGAAAGCAGTATTGATACTGAATGGATTATCCTGATGAAATAAAGTAAATTGAATTGAACTCATCAATAATCAGATCAATCAGAATGTTAACACCCAGATACCCAATCATGACGCTATCACTGTAGGCAACATTGGAAAGAAAAAGTCTTTGGACTCTTTGGGTCAAACTGAAGAGTCCAAATGCATGTTGCCCTCTCTACTCTGGTGAACACCTGAGACACTAAGTATCTCATTGATTTTAACTGGACAGGAAATTAGTAGAGTGGGTTGCATGAGGGAGAGCAGCCAGCGAACTAATGTTCACTGCCCAGAGACCAAGGATCTGTTTGATAGGAAGTGACATCAGGGCAGTAAAGACGGGGAACTCTCTCACTCCATAAAGCTGTCAGCAGAGAATTTCCTTTCTCATGCCATGTTATGAATGAGTTCCCCCTGAAAGTGGTTTGGATGTGGATGTGGATGCGGATGCCTCTGTGTGTGTCTGTGTGCATGCAGTGCGTGTGTATGCAGTCTATCTTAGTCTGATGGATTATACCCCCCCAACCATGTTCCCATGGTTTCTAACAGGCATACTGGGCTGTCCTGACGGGACTGCAACACATGTTAAAACCAGTGAAGTCTCATGGGAAGGCATTAAACACCATCTGTAAAAGGAAGCAACCAATTTGTTGCAAAATGACCCATTTCTTCTTGTACGTGTCAAACTCCAAATTTTTAAACCTCATATCAATAGAAAGATTGAATGTTAGGAAAAACGACAAACTGTGACACATTATTGGAATATTGAGTTGTGTTTCTGGGTTAATGCAAGATTTGTGCATCAGAGTAAGAGGTTCGCTCTACAGTAGCCGCTGGTCAGACCCACACAATAACATTCGACATTAATCTAAAAAAACATGGGAACTTTGGAAAAGTGAATGAAAATGGCAGAATCTGCACAGAGTTTACATGTCAAACATCTATGTTGCCCTAATATCAGATCCTCCTTGAATTATGAGGTGAAGATGATGCACCCGCGATGTCCATTATGTCTTTGTCTAAAGTCGCACTGATTTCACCCCTCACAGCCACATAACAATTTGCCTTTTCTTGTTCTATCACCCTCACCCTGCTGAGAAGTAATGTCTCAACAGACATTGCCAGCGTTACCCGCTGGTTTACACTCTTGCCAACAAACTTACACACACACACACAGTGGCAGCTGACCTTCCCAGAAAGCTCAATAAAAGTGCTTTTCATCAAGTCGGGAGCTGTCCTGAGACGGCTGAGATGGGGCACACCAGCAGATTTCAAATGAGCTGTATGTTAAATAAAGCCTGACGTCTTCTGTTGCAGCTTCTTTTCTCTTTCTTTTCTCTCAATGCCTGGAGGCCGGCCCACCCAGAGCTCTTTCAGTATGGAGGAATGGTGTGTGTATGTGTGTCTGTGTGTGCTTATTTGACATAAAAGGCATAAAACATGAAAGACTAACTGAGCAGGTGATGATAGAAGGATATCTTTTGGACAGCAGTTCATTTTTACTGCGCTGTCACATGGTGCTTGTAACGAGACAGGTGATCATCTGCAGCTGTGAAAGAGACCTTCACCTTATTCAAAACCAAGCAGGAGTCTAATCGGAGTCAGGTCCTAGTAATGCCATATCCAGTATTTTTACTTTTGATGAACATCTAAAGGCTATGGTCACACATCTATCTATTACATCTATCATTCTCTGTGCACTCCACACTCTCATTCATGTGTGGAGCAAAACTGACTGAACATGACTAAATAATGTAGTGTTTCCCCTCTTTACTACTGACGTTTAGCGCCCTGTCACACCACGCCACCCTCTGCCACATGGCTGAGGAGCACGCGCAAGGCTGGCACTAAATAACCTCAGCATGAAATCAATTGCAAGGACAAATGAAACAGAAAAAAACTTGCCGGTGTTAACGCTGGATATTGAGATGCGAGGTGCACATAGGACAGAAATAAAATGTTCCTGTTTTTTATGTCCTCCCATAACCAAGACTCAGGTTCACAGAGAGTGCCACAGCATGGCAGTAACTGTGATCAAAGCAGCCTGAGGGCTGCTGTGCAAACCTCCACATGTATTGTACTACAGGTTCAATAAAATAATAGGGTTTTATGTGCGAAGCAACTGAAATCGACAGGTTCACAAAGGTCTGAAAAAGAGAACTTCACACATGCTGTTAAACCCATTTAACAGCTGCTCTAAGAAAACATATGATTTCAAGTTCTGAGCAGGACTGGGAATTTCGTCTTAGTTTAAAACTTGCATCACTCTATCACGGTATACTGGCTTTACTGTTGTAAGCATCACTCCAGGATCTCTCTAAAATTTGGGTACTTAATATAACTAAAACCACTTCCTCAGTTGCTCAGTTCTTTTCAAATCCTTTGAAAACAGGGGATCATCTTGTGCACTGTAAGCTCCGTGAATTTACTGAATCTGTCGCCTGGACTTGGATTAAACACACAGTAAACTAAAAGCCATGAGAGCAGAACAAGAACCAGTGATGAGGAATTGGTTTAAAGGTTATGAATGGAATATTGTGCTTAGGTTTCATAGTTTTTCAACTTACAATGTAGTTCTACACTATGAATGTGTTGTAAAAGCACCTATGGACATTTCATTGTGCAATATGTAATATTGCAAAATTTAATGCAATATTCTATAAATAAAATAAATGCATTGAGTTTATCATTGTATTGCATGATTATTATCCTTCCTCTCTTTGAACTCACCCACATACCCCATCAACCTATCTTTTCGTTCTCTCTACCACTTCACTCCTCACACTGCATTATAATTACCAAGGCCTCACATATTTGGCCATTACTACATGTGCATAACTGCACCACTTTTTTGCCTTCTCTCTCTTGCTTTCGCACTCTTGGCCCCACTCTGTTCTCTCACTGCTTCCTACAGTACTCCAGCTGGACCTGTCTGTATAAAATGCTTATTAGCCTCTCAACTACACCAATTGTACACTTCCTACATCCATGAGCCTGCTTGTGCACACACAACTCCTCAAATTCCACACACATGTACTTTCACAGCCTGGCAAAGCACAGCCACAGGGAGCTGAGCTGAGAGTATGCTCCTTTCATATGCTATATCAAGCCTATTAGAGGAAGTGAGGCGAGAATAATCACACTTTGACATGTGAAGACGGGAAGGCTGTGTAAAGAAAATCTGTCAACCCCACCCCACCCCCCATCCCCACTCCCGGATCACCCACATCTACAGTAAGATCTGTCTATTTTTTATCTCTCGTCACACACACGCCATGCACGGTGCTTCTGCTGGAGTCCAGAGGAAGGACAGTATTGATATTGCGGTTAAGCCAGGTGTGGTTAACTGTGTTGGTTTGCTGTCTTTTGTAACTGCTGAGTCTTAAATTGAAATGTAAAGTATCACTGATATCAAGGACTTGCCATTAAATACCAGTGTTTAACTACAGGTGTGGGAGACTAAGAGGAGTTATTTCATTTCCATGTAACTGCACTGTGATAATAGAGGAAAAAACCTTCTCATTGTACAAGCGGTCACATCATTATCTGGTACCTTACCTGAAAATGTCCAGTGTAGTCCTCGTCCTTGTCTCCTTCTGCACCCTCCTTCAGGGCAATAAGGGTGAACCCTCTGAAGTAGGAGGGGCTGGATGCAATCAGAGTCACTGGATGGAAGCAAACAAGAACGACAACAAGCATCAATTGATAGACAAAACAGCTGAACAACATTTCCAAACACAAGACTAAAGTGGGCTTTAGAAGTTAAGAAGTGTTACATTTAGATATATTATTATGTGTTGGATAAAGGGTAATATAATTTGATATCATTGTAATTATATTTTTATGCATAATTAAACATTTCACATGTACTTGAGGATGTAGCTCAGATAAAGTAATTATAAAGGTTCAGTCTTAGCCTGGTAGTATTTGAATAAGATATATTTTTATGCATTTTGCAATCCAGCAGAACATAAAAGAATGTTCATTTACTTAAAATTGAATTTCCTAAAATTTATCAGCGTCTTGGGAGAAGACTTTCAGACCTCAAAATGACTCATGTGTAGTATATGTGATGGGTTTTAATTGAAAACATTTTATTTCCAGCTCTCCACTTGAGCTAATTCAGTTTGATTTGGATGATATGAAACTATTTATGACTGAATCAGAAAATAATGACCTAACCGCAGTGCAACATATTGTCGAGACCAGAACAGCATGAGACTTTGAGATTCACTGAGCAGATGGCACATGCCCTTTTAACAGCACCCAATAACTTTCACTTTAGACAAAAGCAATGAACTCAGACTGTTGGCTTTTAAAAAAAAATCTATTTTAACTATGAAAGATATATAAAACATTGTTACATTTTGATCATAAAGGAGTTTTTAAGGCCTAGTATTTATTTATTTATGGGTGTTCAAATTAGGTTGTAAGTAAATTGTTATCACCTTTGGCTTTTGATACTTAAAATCTCCTTATTGGGATGCAGGACAATCTCTTTACTAACCTAATATAGTTTACTTTCAGGCCATATCCTACTAGCGTCGCATCAAAAGTAGATTATGTAGAAACTTTTTTTATAGCCTACTGACCGTAGATTAGTGTTCATTTGACACTGCGCGCAGTGCCAACAAACACATTGTGCGTAAATCTCGCGGATAAACACCAACCTCTGTATGTGCTCCCTGGCTGGTAGCTCTCAGGATCTCCCTCAAGGCGGAGGCGAAACTCGTTGTTGACCTCCTTCCGATTGCTCTGAGCCCGTAATATCCGACTACAATAACCGTCTGCCTTCCCGGCTCTCTCAGAGGGCTCCTCGGTGAACGCAAACATATTGCACGCTGCGGTGGAGATGAAGCAGAGCAGGAGCATAACGCGCGAATGTAGCCCGGCTTCTGTCATCGTGTGGGTTTCCGACAGCCAAGTTGGTGCGCGGAGATGAAGGGGATCTTTGTCCGGGGGAGAACAATCGTTGATGTCCCGTTTCACTCCTAAATGGGAACCCCACTTGCCAACTGCTGGAGTAGACTTCTGTTGTGCTAGGAGGGTAGATCCATCCTGGTGTGAATGACAGAGAGAGAGAGAGAGAGAGAGAGAGAGAAGAGGACAGACTGGGATGTGCTGTACACTCGCGCTCTAAGACAACTGCACACTGCGTGCCGCTGCTTAGCCTGAGGAGGATAGCAGGGGTTCGAGGAAATGGCCAAGCGAGGAATGAGCGTTGTGTGGCTGTCTCCAAGGCCACAGCCATTTACAAACAGACTCGGTAAAGAAAACTCTGATCCAACAGACTGAGAACAAAGGCAAACATTCCGAGCAATGAGTGCTGAGAGGAGGCAACACGTTTGACATACTTGGACTGAACTCTCAGTGCGGTGTGTGTTTGTGTGTGTGTGTGTTTGTGTGTGTGTCATCACTCAAGAGCCTTAAGGAAGACACGAACAGACACAGAGACACACAAAGGAATTAATAAAGCAAGGTTACCGGTTGTCTAGGTGACTAATTAAACAATACGTGTTCAATTCATTGGCTGGTCGGAAACTGCTTTGCTCTCTATATTCTTGGTGCACAAAAGTTAACTGAGGAAATGTCAACCCTGTAACATAATTGATGCCAGTATGTGACCTTCCACCTGATTTAACACACCAGTAACATCGGGCAGAGAAAGAAGGTATAATTGCACTACAGTCAAATCCCAGCAGAGTGGGGTTTCAAATGAACTGCTGTGGGGTCATTATCAACACAGCCAGGATGGAGATTTCACATATTTTTCAGGACAACAGGGACC
>CM022485.1:19570676-19712576 GCA_011952105.1 Coreoperca whiteheadi
TCTTCACATGTCAAAGTGTGATTATTCTCGCCTCACTTCCTCTAATAGGCTTGATATAGCATATGAAAGGAGCATACTCTCAGCTCAGCTCCCTGTGGCTGTGCTTTGCCAGGCTGTGAAAGTACATGTGTGTGGAATTTGAGGAGTTGTGTGTGCACAAGCAGGCTCATGGATGTAGGAAGTGTACAATTGGTGTAGTTGAGAGGCTAATAAGCATTTTATACAGACAGGTCCAGCTGGAGTACTGTAGGAAGCAGTGAGAGAACAGAGTGGGGCCAAGAGTGCGAAAGCAAGAGAGAGAAGGCAAAAAAGTGGTGCAGTTATGCACATGTAGTAATGGCCAAATATGTGAGGCCTTGGTAATTATAATGCAGTGTGAGGAGTGAAGTGGTAGAGAGAACGAAAAGATAGGTTGATGGGGTATGTGGGTGAGTTCAAAGAGAGGAAGGACAGTATTGATATTGCGGTTAAGCCAGGTGTGGTTAACTGTGTTGGTTTGCTGTCTTTTGTAACTGCTGAGTCTTAAATTGAAATGTAAAGTATCACTGATATCAAGGACTTGCCATTAAATACCAGTGTTTAACTACAGGTGTGGGAGACTAAGAGGAGTTATTTCATTTCCATGTAACTGCACTGTGATAATAGAGGAAAAAACCTTCTCATTGTACAAGCGGTCACATCATTATCTGGTACCTTACCTGAAAATGTCCAGTGTAGTCCTCGTCCTTGTCTCCTTCTGCACCCTCCTTCAGGGCAATAAGGGTGAACCCTCTGAAGTAGGAGGGGCTGGATGCAATCAGAGTCACTGGATGGAAGCAAACAAGAACGACAACAAGCATCAATTGATAGACAAAACAGCTGAACAACATTTCCAAACACAAGACTAAAGTGGGCTTTAGAAGTTAAGAAGTGTTACATTTAGATATATTATTATGTGTTGGATAAAGGGTA
This sequence comes from Coreoperca whiteheadi, assembly GCA_011952105.1. Taxonomy (NCBI): domain Eukaryota; kingdom Metazoa; phylum Chordata; class Actinopteri; order Centrarchiformes; family Sinipercidae; genus Coreoperca; species Coreoperca whiteheadi. The sequence goes on from CM022485.1 coordinate 19,571,628, forward strand.
ATATAATTTGATATCATTGTAATTATATTTTTATGCATAATTAAACATTTCACATGTACTTGAGGATGTAGCTCAGATAAAGTAATTATAAAGGTTCAGTCTTAGCCTGGTAGTATTTGAATAAGATATATTTTTATGCATTTTGCAATCCAGCAGAACATAAAAGAATGTTCATTTACTTAAAATTGAATTTCCTAAAATTTATCAGCGTCTTGGGAGAAGACTTTCAGACCTCAAAATGACTCATGTGTAGTATATGTGATGGGTTTTAATTGAAAACATTTTATTTCCAGCTCTCCACTTGAGCTAATTCAGTTTGATTTGGATGATATGAAACTATTTATGACTGAATCAGAAAATAATGACCTAACCGCAGTGCAACATATTGTCGAGACCAGAACAGCATGAGACTTTGAGATTCACTGAGCAGATGGCACATGCCCTTTTAACAGCACCCAATAACTTTCACTTTAGACAAAAGCAATGAACTCAGACTGTTGGCTTTTAAAAAAAAATCTATTTTAACTATGAAAGATATATAAAACATTGTTACATTTTGATCATAAAGGAGTTTTTAAGGCCTAGTATTTATTTATTTATGGGTGTTCAAATTAGGTTGTAAGTAAATTGTTATCACCTTTGGCTTTTGATACTTAAAATCTCCTTATTGGGATGCAGGACAATCTCTTTACTAACCTAATATAGTTTACTTTCAGGCCATATCCTACTAGCGTCGCATCAAAAGTAGATTATGTAGAAACTTTTTTTATAGCCTACTGACCGTAGATTAGTGTTCATTTGACACTGCGCGCAGTGCCAACAAACACATTGTGCGTAAATCTCGCGGATAAACACCAACCTCTGTATGTGCTCCCTGGCTGGTAGCTCTCAGGATCTCCCTCAAGGCGGAGGCGAAACTCGTTGTTGACCTCCTTCCGATTGCTCTGAGCCCGTAATATCCGACTACAATAACCGTCTGCCTTCCCGGCTCTCTCAGAGGGCTCCTCGGTGAACGCAAACATATTGCACGCTGCGGTGGAGATGAAGCAGAGCAGGAGCATAACGCGCGAATGTAGCCCGGCTTCTGTCATCGTGTGGGTTTCCGACAGCCAAGTTGGTGCGCGGAGATGAAGGGGATCTTTGTCCGGGGGAGAACAATCGTTGATGTCCCGTTTCACTCCTAAATGGGAACCCCACTTGCCAACTGCTGGAGTAGACTTCTGTTGTGCTAGGAGGGTAGATCCATCCTGGTGTGAATGACAGAGAGAGAGAGAGAGAGAGAGAGAGAGAAGAGGACAGACTGGGATGTGCTGTACACTCGCGCTCTAAGACAACTGCACACTGCGTGCCGCTGCTTAGCCTGAGGAGGATAGCAGGGGTTCGAGGAAATGGCCAAGCGAGGAATGAGCGTTGTGTGGCTGTCTCCAAGGCCACAGCCATTTACAAACAGACTCGGTAAAGAAAACTCTGATCCAACAGACTGAGAACAAAGGCAAACATTCCGAGCAATGAGTGCTGAGAGGAGGCAACACGTTTGACATACTTGGACTGAACTCTCAGTGCGGTGTGTGTTTGTGTGTGTGTGTGTTTGTGTGTGTGTCATCACTCAAGAGCCTTAAGGAAGACACGAACAGACACAGAGACACACAAAGGAATTAATAAAGCAAGGTTACCGGTTGTCTAGGTGACTAATTAAACAATACGTGTTCAATTCATTGGCTGGTCGGAAACTGCTTTGCTCTCTATATTCTTGGTGCACAAAAGTTAACTGAGGAAATGTCAACCCTGTAACATAATTGATGCCAGTATGTGACCTTCCACCTGATTTAACACACCAGTAACATCGGGCAGAGAAAGAAGGTATAATTGCACTACAGTCAAATCCCAGCAGAGTGGGGTTTCAAATGAACTGCTGTGGGGTCATTATCAACACAGCCAGGATGGAGATTTCACATATTTTTCAGGACAACAGGGACCTCTCAGAGAATATAGATCCATCTCAGTAACATCTGAAAAACATTCACTAACCTGAAGCCATGTTGGTCCAAATGTCTCTCACATGTTGCATCAGCCACACATGCAGCTCATAATTAAGTTGTCATGCAAGTAGTAGAGTGTGGCTTTGCAGAGTTGCTGTATTCACTTTTAGTTTAGATTGTAGCAATGTGTATGTAGAGTAACATATTTAGCCTTGCTAGCTGCTCTTGAGATGCCAATGTAGGTCTGTGGTTCAGTCAGTCAACCAATTTGGTCCAGACTGAAATACCTCGACAACTACTGGATGAATTGGCATTAAACTTAGACATTCATGTTCCCCAGAGGATGAAGTCTACTGATATTGGTGATCAGCTGACATTTCCTCAAGCACCAACAGCACATTGACATTTTTGGATTTAAGTGAAATATCTCAATAACTATTGAAATATTACCCTGAAATTTGGTACAGATAACCTATTCATGGTGCCTTGATGTTCACATTTAGGTTTTTTAGTGAAACGCGTCGACTATTGAAAGGATTCTCAGGAAATTTGGTAAACACATTCATGTCCCACCTCAGGATGAATTGTAATGACTTTGGTTATACCCTGATTTCTCCTTTAGCGCCACCATCAAGTCAAAATTTAAATTTGTCCAATATTTTGTTAAAACTTCTGACAATCCCATCAGCCTCGGCTGTAGACTTTTATCCTTGTGTTTTCATATACAGTACGTGTAGTGCAACAGAAAATTCAGGTTTTAAAAGTCATATTGGAATTGGAGAACAACACCATAATGCCATTGTCTATATTACCTAGTATCAACTGACCATCACCTAGTTTTTACAACCAAGCCAGATAATATTACATGAATAGATTACATTATGTAAATGTTTTATTTATACATTTAGTGGAAAATTTTGATCAAACAACACATACACACACACCTTGTGTATAAAATAATACACACACCTTTGGTTTAGAACAAGTGAACATTTGTGCAAAAACCCACCACAAAGTATCATTTTAAATATACTGTAAACACACGATTATAGAGAGAAAAAGCGCAAACAAAAAAGCCAATGCATGCTGATAACAGTTGAGTAATGCAAGTAAACGGACATGATAGGAAGCCGAAATCACCATCTTAAAATGGCTCAATGATTTGTAAACAGGCTCTGCATTTATCCAGACTTGGGACTGGCACATGAAGACACTGGCTTGTGCCCCCTGCAGTTGCATTTGTAAACAGGCTGAACGTTAGTCTAAAAAAAAAAGATCTGTTTTAAGTTTGGCTCGTGTGTCCATACAAATATAAAATAAATAATTATACATACAGTATCATACTGTATATTACCATATATTACTCCATACACCTTTATGCTCTAAATTGCCTCACTATCACTTGTGTTAATCACTTTGAGGGTAAGGCTACAAGGAAGCGGAAGTTGATGGCACTCAATGCAGAGTATAAACAAAAGATAGTCTAAGTAGTGTTTTTGCTTTATTATTGGAGCCCTGAGATATAAGCAAAAACAAAAAGCAGCCAATTTATTTGATTTCTACAGTCTGACAGTTGCACAGAGGATGCATGCACTATCCTGCCATTCTGGTACTTACATAATATTATCATTTTAATATCCAACATCCAAACCTGCATCAGCTTAAATATATCTTACTAATATACTTAACTTTGCTGGTGGAGTGTTGTTAAGGAAAATACTGGTACATTTTCCCCTCAACATCTCAGCTGAAACTCATAGCCTTTAACGATCCCCCAGTTGTGATGATGACCTCTTTCTGAATGAATCAAGTTTGAGATTTTTGGGAGATAGCAAGGTTTCTGGGATTGGTCACTGTTTCAGGTGAGTTTATAATTATTATTATTCACAAGTCCCTGAAAGGGACACATGCGTGGCTGTTTAAATTGTATTGAATGATTCTTGAGTAAAATGGAAGATCTAGCTGTCTTTATTCTCTGCTTTTACATTTCTTCCACCCTGCTTTGTGTCTTTCTTAGTAACATATGTGCGCACACGCTTGCCCACTCACCTTTAGACTTTTTTTAAAATCAGAATCAGTAATCAGAATGTCAACAGAGTTCAGATACTACTCATGATCATGACCAAGTGCTCTCCATTAGGGAAAGTGTCTTTTGTGTCCAGGTATGATATAATTTAATGAATGATGAAGAATACACAAGTGTTTGGAGCGACATTTAATCAAGACATTGATTCACATTCCGTCTATTCTTTTCTCTTACATATTAACCAATATTGATTTATTTATGGATTGCTTCAGCAACTAACAGCTCCTAAAATCAACCATGCATTGTTCAGTTTGGTAACAGAAGCATGGTGATTTAGTGCTGGTTTCAAAAGCTGGACTGCACCCAACCTCTACCACTTACTGCACATTTAAAGCCTTAATGATTGAAATTAGCCCTAGTCTGGAAAACATAGTGGGTGTCTGGACCGAACCACGGTAGGAAAACTACCTTATAGGAGACTAATCACTTTTTAATCTATCCTGTAGTTTGCTTTATTTTGATCTAATGTGTCTCATTAGCAGGCTAAGAAATAAAATATTCTCTCCTGATGGCTTACTGCCTCCCTCTCTTGTTATCTCCCTCACCTTATTTTCTGCCTTTTCTCCCTCATTTCCTTTTGTCTTCCAAAGCATATTGGTTTTGACAGTTGTCTGTTCACCACGGATTCTCCTGTCACTGGAATAAGAACATGACACATTACACAACAACAACATAACACTGGGTGTGAAGCGAAAAGTGTTGATGTAATCCCTCTCGTTTCCTTGCCTCTTAATCTTGCTCAGGAGGTAGGCTGCATTTTATCCTTTGTGACATTTTCTTGCAACACCCCCAGAGTTTATTTCAGTCTTCAAAAGGGTCAGCAGGCATGTAATGAGAATGTAACAACTTCTGATGGCCACTGACAAATGGAGAGTGGCTATGCTCTGTGCATCTACCGCTGGGTTGATGGATGGATGATGGCAGAGTAAAGGAACAGAGTCTGCATAGCGGAACGTTACACCAGCAGGTGTCATGAAAGCATTTTGTCTCACAGCCCTGCTGTGCTGAATCTCTTCACCACCTCCAGTCCTCAGGTTACTCTCTGCATTTCTACACAATTTAGCAAAAATCTGAATAATCTCCGTTAGAGCCTTACATTCCCTTTTACCAATGGAAATAAAATAACTTGAGGAAAAATGTTCACTTGTGTAACTGCACTTACTGCAAAACAGAAGACATTTACCTCATGTATTATATAAGGGTTGGTCACTCTCGACTTTCTGAAAACAAATAGCTCTAGATTTAAAGCTCTAGATAACTTTCACCACAGTATGGCTTAACATAATACATGTTCACATGTGCTGTGTGTCTACACTGGGCACAAGAAAAAGAAATGCAACAAGCACCATACCTTTGGTGGTTTGATGTTTGTTGCATTATTTCATTCTGACAAATTCTGTGTAAAAATAAAAAATTGTGAGCCAACAAATGAGAGTCTGCAGTTACTCAAAAATATTATTTTATTACAGCACAGTTGTTTTTCTTACCTTCTGCAAAGATGAAGTTGTCTCCATGTTTAATTGCTTCGTAATGTTGGAGAATTAGCTTGTGACCAGGGGAATCTGCTCTGAATTCCCAAACCAGTCAATAAAATCTGAGTGGTGAATTTGAATGAGTTATGAGCAGTCATTCCCTCAACAACTATTCTTGAGTTGCCCTTGAGTGGGCCACTTAGCCCTCAACAGCTCCAGGGGACCTACTCAGAGGCAACAGTGGGAGACTGTGAATGTACTGTGTCACTACTAGGTGTGTGTGTGTGTGTGTGTGTGTGTGTGTGTGTGTGTGTGTGTGTGTGTGTGTGTGTGTGTAACTAGGGATGTGAAAAACAGCAATGCTGAAAATAGCCTTCACTTTTAGATGACCTTTTCGGGACAAACAAAAGTTATTTAGGCGTTAATACATTAAAACTTTATTTGCATTCCATTGGGTAACACGAAAGTAACTGCAATATGTAGAAAGTTTGGGCCCGGGTGACGTGCTGATAAGAGAGAATTCTGTAAAGAGTAATAAAAAAATGCCACTAGCTTTGACCTCAGTCACTAGACTTTCCACAGAACCCATTGTATTTCCTACCTGAAAAAGAAAAGAAAAAAGAGCTAACACTTGCCACTGACATCTGTTTGACAGACCACATGTGGTCTGTGGATGTGGTGGTATCAGCAAATGACGTTGTTACTTTTGGTCTAGACACCTACTATGTGTTTTCCTCTGCAGTGATGCTATGGTCTGTTGTTTCTGAAGTGGTCACTTCTGCTGCCATATCTAAGGGATGAACTCATAGGATGGGTTTCCAACAGGAGTACTGCAAAAACAGAAAAATACAGATTTGAATCCCTACCCACTACTTCCATAAAAAATGTGTGCTTTCTTTTGTCTGTCATTTAAAATAAGAGTTTTGTCTTATCTAGTTTGCCTTTTATTACTGATACATTTAAAACACTCGCTATACTTCAAGCAAAAGTTCAACACTTTGGGAAATAGGTTTATATGCTTTCTTGCTGAGAGTTAAGTAAAAGGACTGATACCACTCTGATGTCTGTCCATTAAATATATGGCTACAGACAGCAGGCAGTTAGCCTAGCTTAGCACAAAGACTAGAAACAGGGAAATATCAAAATCTGCAAGAAATTGTTCCATAAATAACCACACGTGAAACTGCAAACTGTCAGTTTTGTCACTTACATTTTGTTTTTTTAAGACTAATGTGTCCAGTCTTTGTGCGAAATTAATCTAATCAGCTGATGGTGATAGCGAATAAGCTTATTATTTAACTATTCCTTTAACCATTTTTTAAATGTAATTTTTCCCTTGAAATCTCCTTGTGTATGCATGTGTAAATGCATACAATATGTGCACATTATATACTGCGTGTGTGTTAGCAAGAGTGTAATATACTTTATATCCTTTTGAGCAAAATCTCATTATCCACTCTTCTCCACACACCTCTGAATTTCCCTACTCCAGCACAAACCTCTGAAAAAAAATCCCTGGTGCTTTGTTGTTTTCTGAGAGGAATAGAGGTCAAGAGGGAAAATCAAAATAGGCTCTCATTTGATCGTGGTGAAGCAGGAGAGCCTGCTCATTAAACAGCTGAGCCCCCCACTGCTGAGTCATTAAGGCCATATTTACCATGCAATAGCACTATATTCAGAGAACCTGAGAATATCTACCATGTTGTTTCCATTTAATTTGCAGGAGATAGAGAAGTGGCTAGAGGGTGCAGAAAGGAAAGAAGGAAGAAAACTTATATGATTCCATGCACAAAATTGTAACCCTTAAGCGTTAATGGCAATAATGTATAGTTTTTTACTTTCAGACATAAATATTTCAGATCTGCAGTCTTACATTTGTGTGTAATGACTGACATATCCAGAATTTTAGTGCATTAATGGCCCTTGAGGTACATGTATTACAGACTCTGATGTCACACAACAGAGCTCAGCAATCTTGGTTTGCAGACAGAGTTAATGTCTTTATTTCCACCCTGGCTTCACGCATCCAGGCCCCCATCTACTGCTTTGGAGGTAATGCATTTTGATGCCCGTCTAAAAGCCTGAGTGAAACGTGCTGTTGGGAGGTCAGCATTCGTACGGGGGCTATCACAAATGATTATAGTCAGCCAGTGGGTGACAGGTATCGCCAGGTGCTGGGGCCTGCTGAGGCATTACTTATTGAATCCTGTCTTTAGCTCTTAGGAGACCCAGGCCATATCTGAATGGCTTTGAGGAAATCACACACCCTGTCAGAAACTATTATGTTTCTGTATTAGAAACAGACTGTCTCTGCCAAAGTTTGCCACTAGTCTATGGGAGGCAAAATACAGTGTTCAGCTGCTGAAGACTGGCACAAAAAGACTTTTGCATGAATGTATTTGGACAATGTCATATAGAAATCTGGACTTCAAAACAAAAAACACAGTATTAATAAACTATTCTAATTCCCCAAAACAGTTACGCCAGTTACGCAAGTTCTGTGTCCTTAGACTATACTTCTCTTCACAAGTCAAGCAAAGACATACTCTCACAACAGAGGTATATTCAAGAAACCAGACATGGCTCGCAGGTGTTCTCAGACCTGATTTAAGCCACTATAATTGGCCATCTCACTGTACTTCGCCAAGCTATATTAGATGGGATCAATACACAGACTGAAACCCATACTCAACAATGATAGACTGAAGAACCAGGATGGTGTGGGTACAGTATGTTTGCTCAGTGCATGCATCAAGTGGTGTCAGGAGTTTCATTATATCAATTTACCAGCAATTTAATCTAAAACTGGAATATTTGATTGTAGATTCAGCCCTTTGAATAACCTTGGAACCGGCAAAAGTCTATTGCAAAACCTTTCCAGTTTGTATGCATTCAGTTATTGCATCTACATCTGACTCTGAATAATGGACAACTGTGAATTTAGTTAAGATTACTCAAAGGCATCATTCTTGAACGTAGTAATGCAAATACTAAATGTAAAACTAAGTGAGAATCTTTGAGCATATGAAAATACTGACCATGTGATGTCATTCTTGTGACAGCAGACTTAGTTTATATCTTTTGGAGGACTATGGTACACAGTGTCCATATAAAGGTGAAGGCCAAGACATCCAACTGTGTGGTCTGGTTTAAATGTCACATTAACATCTATGCTGTCTGTGCCATAAGTGCTGTGACATTCTCCAACACTGGTCTGGGCAACAGGCTCTCATTGACACGTCATTCAAAATCTCAATCCTATTGTACAATAAGTCTGTCAATGGATCACCTCTATTCACAGTCTATTATGTTTTCTCATGAAACTAATGGTACTATTTGTACTATTATGAGTTCAGGGACCTGATGTGTTCCACTTGTTTATGATGCTTACTATTTTGTTACCAGCATTTTCAAAGAGACTTTGACCTTTTCTCGATCTCAGCCCTCCACTTGCTGCTGACCTTTAGCTAGGAAACCGCATGCGTTAGCTGAAGACGCTCTTGTGTTCACTCTTTTTGAATGTCATGCCCGGAAGCACTTCAGGTCCTGTATCTCTCATTTAAACACATCCCACTCTATTACCACTCAAAACCATATGACAACACCAACTAACTGAACACTCTGCACTAACACTAACGTATTTAAAAGCCCACAAAAAGGCCTGATAGAATGAGCTTATAATAGAAAAAACACATATTACGTGGTAAGACATGACCATTTTTGTGCGATCCAAAAAGAGATAAGAAATTAATACACAAATATAATCTATATACAGTACGTATCAATCTGTGCACAAAGGGAATTACAAAATTTATGCTGAGGTACTTGTCTCCTATGATATTAATGTATAGTGTATGTTTAATGGTGTTAAAAAAAATCTAAGTGTAACTAGGGTTACTAGAATTACATTTCGTATTTTCTGATATTCATTTAGTACGCGCAGGCCATGTATTATATAACTGGAAAAAGACATGACACAAGGTTAATACTAAACAAAGATCTAAAGATGTTTCCATGGATTATTTTTGTCAGTTCAGAAAAATGGAGATAATTCTAGTGAAGATCTGTTTATGTATTGTATATAATGACACTGAAAATATGGCATGCAGTTATAACTGAGGTTAACATTCACTAGACCCGATACAGACTTCCCTAGTAAGGAAGATCAGTGAATCAAAAGCAATTGAATTACTGATCAATTCTAATTTTAAACAACTATGTTTGGTTTAATGTCTCCACTTATAATCAATCACAATATAATCTTACTAATCTTATTAGTACAGTACTGAGAACAGAAAAGTACAAAACAATTTTAATGGTAAAAACCCCTTTACAATTATAGCATGATTATACGCAGTTTAGTTACTTTCATATCTAGAGTGATGTTTCAAATGATGACTTCAAAATCACAGCTCAATCTGACGCATTACTAGGAAGTGCGATATATTACTCTACATAGAAAGGTGGACACAAAAAAATTTACATGTTGAACAATCCAACACAACATCCCTGCATAAATATTAAATTTGTGAAGTTTTTGAGATTGTGTCAGAGAGTTGATGATTTCACTTATTATATTTTAACATATTTAGTGGTGGTGACAGGGTGGATAAAATAACGGAACAGCTTACAATATGCATTCCAGTGCAACAACAAAGCTGGACTGGACTCAAAAATTACTCTAGAATTGAATTGAATTGAATATAAGCTATAAAAAGCTGCATTTATTGCATTTATGGCTATTGTATTGGATTGCATTATATTGTACAGGTTATGTGGCCTTGAAAAACACTGTTGAGAGAGTGGTGATCTAGTGTCAACTACAAGAACATGGTGAGGAATGTAACACTCCTTATGGAGATTTCACAGCTCAAATTCAATAGAAGAAACATACACACAAAGAATATATGGATGCCTGTACTGTAGTATGTTGGGAATGTACACTTTTGTTGGATTATTTCCTGGCAATATGACTGGAAAAAAACACTGCCATGACACGTGTGAAAGTGTTTTGTTTTTTTCTCTCTAGCCCTCCCCTCTGTCTTCAACCTCGCTCCCTCTGGTTGGCAGGAGAGTGACTGTGGCTCGGGGAGCTGGCTAAGACACACCTGTGGCTGATCTAATCATGTATATGAGAGTTTTTGCCCTTCATTTATTTACGGTGAGCGTAAAAGGCAGTGCCTCCAGCGTACTTTACCACCAGCCCATGTATCGCACTCAACAAGTTCTATAAATAAAGGTTTGTATTGTATTTTGGTAATTGACTGTTAAATTTGGATTAAAAGTTAGAAATTTGCTGAGATGTGAAATATGCAGGTGGTAACAGCTTTGCTATAACATTGACCCAAATCAGACCTAAATACATAAGAATATATTGTTTTATTTTAATATTTTCTTCCAACTTATAATGGGGTTTTGAAAGTTATGTCATCACATATAGATAGATGTCCTCACATATAAATATAGATAATGCTTTGATCATTAATCAAATAATTACCCCTACCTCCTACCTATTATTCCACACATCTTTAATGGAACCCAAAAATACTGATCTCTTTTCCACAACTGACGATAGTTCCAGCAGGCCCACTGAAAACAGAGTTTCTACCAATTATTAATATATAGAACCTACTGTTTAGCACGTTTGTGGCTAAGCAAGCAGGTTAGGACCCATCCTCTTTCATTACTACAGAAACAGCCTCATGAAGTGCTTTCTCATTCTTGAGCCAAACATGTTTTCTCAATTGTGAATATGGGAATAAATGCTGCATTCTTTTGCTCACCTGAGAAATATGTGCCCCATAGGAACTGTAAATCCATTTATACACTATCATACCATACTGAGCGTGGATAGTGCACACGCCTACATGTTGAGAATGTTATATATTAAGCATGTGTATCTAAAATGTTCTGTTTGTACCTACTCTCCCATCAAGGAACAGCAGGAATTTGATATGAAAATGTTAAATTTTTGTAATCAATGTTAAACCATTAAAGGCTTTGAATCTTATATGATGTCCCTGACAGCACTCAAGAGCTCATTTACCACTCATCCTAATCGTAAATTACATATCTAGTATTTATGCTGCAGATAGATCCAGGTTTGGTGTCTTCTATTTCCAAAGAAATATGGCATGACATTTTTAGAGATATTAAAGCTCTCTCCTGGACCTGAGGATTTTGCAGAGAATGGAGATCAAGAAAGAGGTCTAAAGGCCGAATAACAAAAGTAGGAACAAAAAAGAGGTGAAAAGTCTTCTAATTAAAACTGTATGATATTTCAGTTGCTGTGTTGTGAACTATTTAACATGGCACCTTTAACAAGTGAGTTTGAAAAAGTCCCCAAACATTTGTGGAATTAAGGCAGTACATCTATACTTTATTAGTAGTGCCAGATAATCCATAGTGTGATCTGGAGGTAAAAGCAGAGACCTGTCCCACAGTTAAACTGCCAGTATGTCTAATTTATGACATCAGATTAAGGGGGATTGTGTCCGACCATTTCTGTAACTTTCTGAAACAGACAACCTGACATTTTGAATGTTGAATGAGTGTGTTCAATAAAGACATGAAAGATCAGAATTTTTTTGTGTAATTATTTTTGAACACATTATGTTTGTCAATACCCTTGACTTAGATGAAGATCAGATCACATTTTATGACAAAATTATTCAGAAAACCATTAAATTCGAACAGGTTCACATACTTTTTCCTGCCACTGTATGTTAGCATTTAGCATTTGTTTCTCTTTTCTGCTACTATCTCCACATGGTTAGATCAACTTTCTGATAAACCCCATTTCTGTTCTTCACCTCCCCCCTCTCTATTTGTGAAGGCTGATCTCTGTTTATTATTGCATTCCGATAATGTAGCAAGCCAAAGCATACAATCTTTTGGCAAGATATTCTCATTGCAACCATTATCCCAAGTAGAGTATTCAATCATATACAGTGCATTTTTGTTTTTTTAAGAAGGATGTACTTGAGTGACGATGATACTGCTAAAGTCCCAATTATTAGGAATAAAAACTCATGGAACATCATTTTGCATATAATGAAATATTTGGGTGTTTCCTGTTTGTCCCAGTACAAGCCCATCTTTGTGAGCCTCGCAAGCAGACAGCTGATTGGGTATATAATGGGCCCTGAAGGTTTTGGTCATTGGCCAAAAGTGAAGCGATGTACTAGTATTTTTATAGTTGAGCTCCCTTGTGAAGATAAATTCAGACTGGTTGGTCCCCTTTGTCTGCTTGGTCATAGTATGGATAAGAGTGTGGTTGCAGTCATTGGCCAGTCACCTAGAACCATCCAGCAGTTATTGCAGGAGACTACTTATATCTTCATTCACGGTTGCCATATACAGTGCCCACTAATCTTGAATTGAACTTCAAGTATTTTTGTAACTATATACAGTAGAAAATAAAACAATTTTATATGATATAAATAAAGTGGTTTGTAAGGATTCTGGGGAAATACGTCTTACTGAACTTGTTTTGTTTTGAGGCAGCTTTCAGATCTAGTAGTAACAGTACTGTATGTATGTATGAATGTATGACATGCTGAAAATAAAATGGCATGGACGGCGGTGAAAATGAAAACATACAGTAATTGTAAAAGTTATTGACAACTTTTTCAATCATCAGAGTAAATTATGGGAGACACCATAGCTCTCAACTACCTTTGTCCATGAGAGGGCTAAGTTAACCAGGAACGGCTCCACACCACCGGAGTGAGACCATCTACACTTAGCTTGTGACTGGAAGATGATGGTTGACACCAACCAACAACTCCTATTTCCTCCAGAGATTGCTAACACCACCGTGAGGCCTGATTTGGTGTTCTGGTCCCTTATTCTCAAAAAAGTCTTCATCGAGCTCACTGTACCCTGGGAGGACTCAGTGGACAAGGCTTAAACGACAACACCTACGCTATGCCGAGCTAGCTGCTGAAGCACAACATCATGGCTGGAACACTGAAGTCCGACCTGTGGAGGTGGGGTGCCAAGATTTAGTGGCAACATCTACCACCAGATTGCTCAGAGACCTGGGAATCAGAGGACAGAGACTTAGCCATCAAAGCAGCCAGTGGCTTTGGATGAAGAGGCAAGACCTGCTGGGCCCCGATGGAGCAGGCCAGGACGACACAGCGGGTGATTTCTGGGATGCTGGAATTCACTGTTGAGCCCTCCAGAGGTGTCGTGGATTTATCAATTACACATCAGTTAGACTCCTTCCATTGTCAGTCACTTTATTGTTGCGTTCACAATCAGCAAGAAGACTCTCTTGTAAGTGTTTGCACAAAGGTTACTGACATCTTATCCTGTGGGGGTTTTTTTATTTATCAAATTCAAGTCCCAGTGCAGATTGCAATTAAGCAAGTGTTCTTTGAAGGGTGTGACTGCCTCCAGATACATTAGTCAGAAATAGTATGATTCATACTCCAGTACATATTTCTGGTTATTGTATGACAGCAGACTGAATAATTGGGCTGCATATAAACCTATATGAATATCACATCTTCCTTTCTTTATTAACCAATTATTTAAGAAATTGAAATACAAAAAATCCAGCTATGGAAAACAGAAGTACAGTCTAGTATATAGGATTTACAGATATTTCCCAGCATACCAGACACACTGTATTTGTACTTCAAGTCTGTATCAACTGATGTGCAAGTTTGAAGGGATGGATTTATTCTTCTTGAAGGAACATTTGAAAGATCTGGAACCATGTCAAGGAGGATTTACTCCTTAATGTTTCCAGTTGGCAGGGTTGAGTTCACAAATCCCATCCCAGCTATGAAATTTAATTTTTACAAAGAGTATAATGTGTGAATGTTAGGAAGGAATTCACAGTCAAATATTCAATTGCACAAGAAATCTAGAAAGAAAGGCAATCCATGGAATAGTTGTTGAGATATTTCAGTAAAAGTAAAAAGTGTCAACCGGCTGGTGGCGCTAGAGGAAAGTCAGGGGATCATCAAAGTCAGTAGACTTCATCATCTAGGGACCATGAATGTCTATTCAAACTTTCACCTCAATCTATTCATTACTTTTTGAGGTATTTCAGTCTGGACCAAAGTAATGGACCAACCAACCAAATAAAAATAAAAACCAAAACTATAATGGCCTAACGAAATACGTATTGCTTTCCACTTATGGCAATGGAATCAGCAGAAGATCATCTTGGGCAAGTCTTGTTAAACTAATGGAATTATTTTTCTGCCTTTCCTTCACTACCATGGTGCTTAAACAACTACAAGTATTAGCTATATGGCAAAGGTGCTTTTTTAAATTGTTCTTTGTATCAAAATGTCTTAAAAATGATGTTGGCATAGTAAGTTGTTGTCAGCCAGAGTGATTGTTAAAACACCTTGGAACAGCACAGCCCTCGGCCACAGTCCTGTCACAGACTAGCCCTCAGCGAAAGCTGACCTCACCAGCTTTGCAGCCTGTGTCTTTGACAGGGTTTACAACCTCCTCGTTCAGATGCCTAGACAATACCAGAAAGCCACAATTTTGAATATTATATTAAAGAATGCCTGTTTTTCATCTTTTTAATGGTAAGTTTTAAAGTTTTAGATTAAACAGAACATACACAGGCTTAGAATTAAAAAGAGCACTGTATTTAATTATTTATTGTTTTATTTTAAAAGCACACAAAGATTTAGAGCATTGCACTTATGATGAAAATGGAGTTCAATAAAACTTAAATCAAGAAGACTACTTCATTCTCTCGCTTCTTTTCCTTTATTAAATTTATTCACCACACATCTTGGTTCCTATTCTTTCATATATTTCCTGCTTCTTTGTATTTAAAATTTGAAAGGCAACCTCCTAGTAGATTACATCTAATCAGTATGCTTTAAACTACCATTAAAACCTTTTATCCACACTGGAGCCAATCCCAAATCAGCATGCTTGATGTAAACCTAATGTTCTGTTGCCTGCTGCTTCTGTTGCTGATGTCAACATCTAACTACCACATTCCCCACACCACCATTTTGACTCCATCCAGACAAAAAGTTAAGATAAACAAGCTGGGGGTTTATGTTGCTGGCATTAACCACTGAAGGAGTCTGCTTCAAACTCTAATTTCTTTTTATTGCCTGTATCTGTAAACTAGTCTGTCCTGAAACTAGTCTAAGCTTTTGAAAAACCAAAGGCTTTAAAGAAAGAAAATCGTATGCTTTTGAAAATTGTAACCAATAAATGTATGTACAATTAATATATAATGGACTGAAACATGGTAGTGTATCCTTTAAAAAGAAAAGGAGGTAATCCACCTAGGATGTTTTTCTTTTCTTTTTATTGCTGGCCAGACTGTAGATGAAAATGTAATCCTTGTGTTTCAGCAATCAGATTTCTCCTCCGTGTTCCACCTACTATCCCTATATAGTAGACAAAATCACACAAAAAAAACATTTTTCATTTCACAGAGCACCCACACTAGTCATTTCCAATATACATTGTCACAGACATAAAAGCTACTGGGCTATAAGTGCTTTGTGCTCTGAGATGAGCACACACCCGTCCACCACCCCAACCCACACACACACAAATCGACACGTCTTTCACACCAACCTCCAAGCAATGAACAGATGCACTTCCCTCTAACATGTAAGTTCTATTATGCATGGGGATAGGTCTTCACATCACAACAGTGGGGCATTATCTCCCTCTGTCCCTCCATCACAACATCCATTGCCCTAAATCCCAAAACCTTCACATGATACCATTCTTCACATCCCCTCTTTCCCAATATAATCCCTCCTTGGGGCATTACTCATTTCAGGCCAGCATGTTGGGAGGTGTGTTTCAATAGACTGTGGACAAAAGAAGCTCATGGAGTGTGTGTCTGATACTGAACTGCAGTCAGAGTGTGAGTAGATGCTCTCTGTAGCGTGTTGACAGCCTCGTAGCTTTTCACTTTAACTTTACTTCATAAACAGATTCAGACTGATGATAATCCAGACAGGTTGATGAATCCAATTAGGGAACTTGATAAGGCACAGGGTATGTATAAACCATTAAACTGAGATATTCTGTTTCTATCAATCAGCAAAAGCGCTACATTTGCAAGTGAAAAAATGCATTGGATGTATAAAAAGTTCCCCTGAGACATATGAAATGAGATTATTACCTATACAAAAGGGACAGCGTGAGAGGGAGAGGGTAACAGCTACAGTAAACCTGGGCTAAGCTTATCACCACAGAAAGACAGTACAGCTTATTTTATTCATCGTTTTATTCAAGCATTAAAAGACAGACTCTCATAAGTCGCATCACATTAACAGCCCTCAGTGCCTTCATTTTGTCAGAGCAAAAATATGCAGCTTGTTGCTCATGAGGATAAGTCTTGAAGCAAGAAAATAAAGTCCAAATCTCTATTTATCTTTCAACTCTTTCCACGCCCGAAGGTCAGTAAGACTTATGGAAGATGTGACCTTAAAATATCCTACTGGCTCTGTTTGTTTACTGACTATATGGTATTAAGAGGGAGAGAAAGACAAAGAAACAAAATACAGACTTAGGACTAAATTCCTATTCCAGGCATCATTAGTTTGAAATGACTATCCTGGGTAAAGATGTGGTGCAGACTGTAAAGGGAATCAGAGCATGTGGTGACATGGGGAATAAAATGAAAGTAGTGACAAAAAACCTCTGAGATGGCAGCAGATGTTAGAGTTTCTTCACCAAGGATTTGTGTGTTAATACAGTGTGGGTCTACTGGCTTTCTCAGCTCTTGACTGCCACATCAAATAGGGATGGGGGGGACATACAATAAGGTAGAAAATGAAAACCTAATATGCGGTCCAGATCAGGATGAAATGAAGGCTCTGAAACAGAGAGAGTCAGGTTGAGGAGAGCTATAAACTGATCCTGATATAATGAAATTTGTGTTTCCTTTGCACAGCTACTGTCAACTTTACCACAATAATATGTTTTTTTCTTTTTCATTTTGATCCTTAAGAAGAAGAAATGTGACTACTATTAGAGGCAAATCTTCTCCAAACCACCTATGTTTTTGCATCCATCTGTGCAAACAGCACATATTCAGCCTCTCTCTGCTCTTGCCAATAATCATGACATCTCATGATTTATTTGTCAGGAGGGTACTAGAAAGTGTTTGCAGAACTTTTTCACAATACACTTGCAAAGACTGCTAATAAATCTGCATTCTAACTTCTAACCATACATCTGCATCACAAAACTTGCTCAGGACAGAAAAGTTGATCTACACACTGTTACTTTTTTTTTTAGATTCTAACTGAGCATGCCTTGCTGTTTAAAAGGTCAGTTCCTATAATAAGATATTATTCCACTTATTGATAGGGATATTGAGCCATGCAAAATAGTTCTGTTTTATCTACTGATTTGAGATATTCCTCTCTAAGATTTCTGCACACACTCAAATAGGGTGGGAGAAATCCTAAAATAGGGGTGAATGAATTTGATCAGACTTAGAAATTGGCTCACCAGAAAAACTAATTTCTCGCTTGCCTCTCAGGGATTCAGGAGATCTGGGCCTTTAAAATGTGTTTTGCTTGGAACAAAACAAAGTAAGGCTTTGTTCGTTTACCTGACTGGGGAAAAGTATGTTGTAAGCACACTTATTTCCTGCAACTGCCATAGCTATTAGAGGGAAAGGGTGAAATGCATACTGTACATTCAGTGTGGTGGTTTCTGTCGAATTTTGCAGTGGTTTTGTAGCATACCGTAGGATTGCAAGTTTAGCAAAAATTCAAAAATATTATAGACTGGCACTGATATGAATGATGAATTGGGATGCTTGGGGCTTCCCAGTTGTCAATAGCTCTTTATTTGAGCCATGCTTTTGCCATAGGTTGAGGCCCACTCAGCTCCATGGAACTCTCCTTCACCTGAATACTAATGAAAAGCTTGTGATCTTAACCTGACTTTAGCTTCAGCAAGGAACAGACAATGTCAAGCAGTCTGCTGGTCTGAGATAAAGACATGCATAGGGTTGTCTGAGACCGGGCTATGGAGGATCAACTGGAGAAACAGTGGAGGGCAGGGTGAGATGATGAAAATGTCAGCATGTGATTACTACCTTGTGTTTAACATCTGTTCTAAGGTCAGTTTACACATTGTGCAATTATTCTGAATCTCCTTTTTTTCTACTGTTCAATTTCATTGTCTTTACCTCAACGGGTACTCTAGTGAAGAAGCCCTTGATCCTCTCTATACTCCAATAGCAATTAAACTTCATGTTAATGAGACTTCATTTCTATTTGAATTACAATAAAAGTAAGTGGGAGAGAGGGGAGTCTGGAAAGTGCTACATGCTGAACTGAAAGTGTAAAGGGTTGACTGATCCCCCTGAGACTGGAGGCGTAGGGCTCTGTGGGGAGCGCTAGAGATGTTTTGTAGTTGGAAACAGAAAAATGGAGGACTACCAGGGATCAGAGAAAGCTGAAGTACACTATGAGAAAAACATCTCCCACTCCTGGTTGGATCTGTGTGCGTTTGTGCATTCGTGTGTTGCTTAGAAACATGCCAGCATCTCTTTTAGCATGGTCTTTTGACGTTGATGTCGATTGTTGGCCACAGTGACTCCCACTCACTATCGCTGCACTCTAGAGTATGCTTTATATTCAGCATATGATTGAGCAGATCAAATCTCGATTAAAGACTGGTACTTTGCAGCTTGAACAAAAGACAACAGGGATACACAGTATGACTGA
The DNA here is from genome assembly GCA_011952105.1 of Coreoperca whiteheadi. Taxonomy (NCBI): domain Eukaryota; kingdom Metazoa; phylum Chordata; class Actinopteri; order Centrarchiformes; family Sinipercidae; genus Coreoperca; species Coreoperca whiteheadi. The sequence goes on from CM022485.1 coordinate 19,590,871, forward strand.
AGCAGAGTCTGCCTTTGCTTTTATAATGTCCACAGCTGTACAACTAATAGTTTCAGTCATACAAAAAATAAACACATTTGAAATCTAAATAACATTAGTAGTTAATGTCCTGGGACTACAAGACTAAGAGAAACCTCTTAAAATGTGGCAGTAAAATTAATAAAAGATGAAACATGAAAGTTTGAATTTTAATGAAACAGTCATGCCACTTTGGCTATGGTTGATTTTGTGAAGATGGCACTTACTGCATTTTATATAGGACAATTGCAATTTAAATATAATCATTCTTGCTTAACTCTTCAAATCACAGTTTCAAACACAAAAGGTTCCTAATTCTTTGTCAAAGCCATCTTTTTCAGCAAGTGATAGCAGTAAACACATTAGCTTCACCGGGGTGCAAGTTAAAAGGTGAAAGTTCTTGACACTAGCCAAACTGAGAACATTTGAATGCAAAATTATATTATTTTTAATTATATTACCATCTTTCTTATGTCGTCGTGGCTGTTACAACATTGTCTTAAAAATGGTGGCTCAGTGTGACGAGTAGAGATGAGGGGGAAAAATTCATTTTTACTGATTACTGAATTTTGTATAGCCATAGTAACTCCCATATCAATATTTTTGCTTGCATATTTGGCACATACAACAGTATTGTGCTCTTAAAATCTTACTTATGATCTGGGAATATTCAAGAAAGTCTGGGAAAGCATCACGTAACTGTTCATCACAGTTCAATATTGAAAAGCAACCACAAATAACACAAAAAACATAGCATCAAACTGCAATTTTAGACAATTAAAATACCTATCATCAGCAACTATATAATTACATATTGAATAGGTTCCTGCTTGTTCCATTCCTAGTAAGGGTTGCCACATGGGTATGACAACCTAAATATAGGAAGTTACGGAGTATTCTCCCACATTATGCTTGCAAGGAATGTGAGCATATAAACCATGAACCTAAGAATGAACAGTGATAGGGCTTTCCATCTACAAAAACATTGACAGAAGTTGCTATTTGTTGTGATTGACCCGTATTACTATTGATTTTGGTCTATTAGACCACTGTGTTCAAAGACCACTGAAGTTTGCCATTAAGGCTTGATTTGGAGTTGGAGAAAATGTGTAAGAACCTGTTTAGATATTACACACAGAACAATTTAACTCTTCACCACCATCAGTTAGCTCAAAATCAATGTCACACAACTACCTTAACTATAGTTTGATTATTTATTGCAATAAGCTTTAGCAAGGGCAGTAGTAAACAACTCAACTCAACTCAACAACAGCAAATCACTTGGGCTTCAATGTGTCTGCTTTAAAACTGGGCACAGAGACACATGTGCAATGTGGCTGTGAATACTTGTCTTGTTTTAGCTACAGTAATTAGTATGATTTAAATACAATATAAATGTTTCCTGGATATGATTATTAAATAGTTGAGAATTATTTGATAATTTCAGAATTGTTTCATGAACTAATGGTACACTCCCAATTAAAACTCAATAGTTGGGTGGATGGTGATGTAATTTACTTGAGGGGATACAAACATATTAATTAATTGTAAGGTAGTAATGAAGTAATAATGCACCCCTAGTAACAACTCAGTGTGAGTGCCTCTCCCTGGAAACAAGAAGAAAAATCTTTCTTGCAACTAAGACTTCTAAACTGCTATGGTAACCTCTTATGAAGCCTGGCCTGGACATTGGCTCATCTCTAATCTTTCTTACCTTGGTAAACTTCTGGAGAGGACTGTTTTTAACCAACTATATGATCATCTGAATAACAACAATATATTAGAAAAGTCCCAATCTGTTAATCAGGCCACCCATAGCACTGAACAGCCATACTGAGGAATTGACTGAGAATTACTGTTGATCCCAATAAAGTCACCTTCCGTCTTCTTTTAGATCTAAGTCCTGCATTTGACACAGTTGATCATGGCACTGTTATCAACAGACTTAAGAAATGGGTGGGTCTTTCTGGTTAGTGCTTCATATGTGTCAAACAATAAAGTTTTTTGTTATTTTAGGTCATTTTGTAGCTAAGACAATTTATATTGATTATGGAGTTCTACAAGGAAGCATTCTGGGCCTTATTCTGTTTTTTTTATACATGCTCCCTGCATTATCAGTAATTAAAACAGTCTCAGTAGCCTGATTCCTAATTATGTGTATCCTTGAGTTCTAACAAACATGTTGAATGAATATCGTCCCTCACAAAACATTTGCAAATCTGATTGTTTAATATCTTAAATCAAGTGTTGTTTAAATCCATATTTGTTTGGTAGCAGCCTTCTTCTTCACTAAGGGTTCCTACATTTTTCCATTTCAATTTCCAATTCCATACTTTTCCAGAATCAAATTTCCAGACTTCTTAGTAGATTGTTTAGACCATATTTGTCATTGGAATACAAATAGGTAGATGTCTATTATGTAGCTAAGTACTGTAGCTCATGCAAATCAGTTAATACCAAACCCAAAATGCACAGCATTTTACAGTACAATGTTATTCAGTTTTTGTCAAGTAAATTTAACTAACTTTATACCTTCAACTAAAGCCAGAGCAATTTTAAAACTAAAGGCATAGCCTACAAAATCTCGTGACGCATACAATTTTTGCGGTCATTTTCAGAACACTGAATTTGATTTTTGTGTATTACGGATGACGTGCTACCTAGCCAGGGGTAAGGACAAAACGCAGCTATACAAGACGTGGGCACATACAAATTTAAATATTTAAACTTGTGTCAATAGGACATGCTGCATCGTTAGATCAGTAAGAGTCGCTACAATTCAATCGTTCAGTTTATTTTACAGGAACCATGAGCACCAAAGTAAAATTCATTAAGTTTTACCGGCATGGTAAACAAGAGAGACAAAAAACAAGTTGACTCTCTTCCTTTGAAGTGGTCATAAAGTCCAACTATGTGTCCTTCCCTCCAATATTTATATTTCTTTAGTCCGTAAGAGTCCACCGATCAAAAGAATCAAACGAGTTTTTCATAAAAATGTATCCAAGTTGTGAATATTGTTATGTGAGTAGGGTCTCTCGCTCTCTGTGAATGAGGCTAGCCTAGATGAGCGGTCTCTCAAGAGCTAGATCAAATGAATGATTCGTGTTATTTGATAGTATAACATATATAGATAATATTCATACTGGATTAAATAAACAATCTCACAGTGTTTCCCATCGTTGCTGAGCAAGAGTTTTGCCCGTGTCATTCATATATATATTGTTTATGCTGTTTTTCTGCCACCACAATGCGCATGCAACTGCAGTGACATAACCGTGACATCGCTTCCAAATTGGTATCGGCAGAAGGAAAAGCCTGTTAATACATTGGTGTCACTACAAAGTTTATCCAGCAGAGTGCTTCATTTCAGTGGCAAGCAGTGTAAAATGAGACAGAAGAAGCAGCTCTGAACATGCAATAAAATACAGCTAGTGTCAGGAAATGTAACAGCCACAGAAATGGTTAAAACCCAGCACAAAAATAACAACTACCAACATAAACCACCATGTTCTGAACAGACACATGATGTGCAGTGCATGCTGGGAAATATGTACTGTGCTTGTATAGTGCCTTTCTAGTCTTCCGACCAATCAAAGCGCTTCACACACATATCACATTCACCCCATTCATACACATTCATACACTGAAGGAACTAATCATTCACACACACTCACACACCGAAGGCAGCGCTCAGGAGCAATTTGGGTGTTCAGTATCTTGCACAAGGACACTTCAACACGTCCACCAACATTCCGATTGGTGGACGACCTGCTCTGCCACCAAGCCACTGCCGCCCACAAATACTGACAATTTGTGACATAATGTGACAATAATGACAATACTCTCAGCACCGTGCAGCACATGTGGTAGGGTCCCGAGCGCAGGGCGGAGAAGATGTAGTGGAGTCAAAGTGGTGTGTTCACCATAAGTCACTAACTAGTTTGTAAAATACATTGCTGGAAAGGTAATAAACAATGAACTCATCATTTTCCCCTTTCAATATAACTCTGATATAACCCTGTCCCTGACAATCGTCACATCACTCATGCTTATCACAACTGTTTGCTGTGGTGGCGAGGTAGCTAACAGCTATAGTTTGTCAGTCGGTAACAGTTTAGCATCATTCTGCAGCTCAGCAGACAACGATGTGGTGGTTTGGGTCTTTTGAGTGCTGTCTTCAAGATATACATTGTTACCTAGTTGGTGAGATGCAATGCTGGAAAGCAAATAAATATCGTCTCCGTACTGGAGTCACAGGAGCCTGTTTTTCACAGGATACATACATACATACATTGATCCTATGATAGCAGAGGCAGAGCAGAGGTTAATCTCTTGACTCGGCAGCAGCGACCAGGAGTTAATTTTTGTGACATACATTAACAGCAAAATATTACTAAAGATGGCCTATTTTGATAAGAACGCAAAAAGCCTTTCTGATGGGAGTTCAATCCAATGAAATAACGGTTCAGAATCTGAACAAAGCTGTAGCATGAATCTCACAGCTTGATAGAGTTTAGAGAGCAGTGGTGGAATGTAACTAAGTACACTACTTGAGTATTTCCATGGCATTTTCTGCTTTTCAGCAATTGACTGATACTGAAAAGTGCTGATGTTTATTTAGCAATTAATTTTTATTTATTCTTTTTCTCAGTGTTCATGGGTGGATGCACTGGCTGCCTACTCCAAACACAATGAATAACACTCAACTTGTATGATCAATATATTTTTTAGAAATTCTCAAAAGGGGCAATAATCTGGAAAGACAAATATTTTTTTTGAAACTCTTTTCTTTTATCCAATGTGCTTTTGTTGCCTAAGCCTAACCACAGACGGGACTCAGGATGCAAAACCCCAGTGTTTGGTGTCAAGGTTCAGCTCTTTGTATGGACCCCCTCCCTGTGACTCTGGTGTAATAAGTAAATGTAGCATTTCATTCACTCAAACAACTTTGCCTCTGAACATAATCCAGTCAGTGATTACATTTTTCAGGAAAAAATTTTGTCCTATATTAAGATGATTTCTAGGAGACAGGGTTGCTCCATGACAACCAAGCAAAGTCCATTCACTGATGTTTAAAGTGAGATGTGGTGTGATGTAGTACATGGAGTGTTTCACAGCGCAGTGGGTGAAGTTGAATGGGGAAACGCCTGGACACGAGGAAGCTGATCCAGTGTTCATCAGCACAATAAGGCCACCAAAAAAGGAGACAAAAGCTTACTGACTACTTGTGACAAATGAGCTCTCCATGGCAACAGGACACTATTGAAATTTTGCCATCAGCTTCTTCACAAGACCCTCCTTCTGAGTGCATACAGTATATCACACATACATACAAGCATGCACACACACACACACACTTCAACTATATGCATACCCAGTCCCCTTATCATACTCCTAAGTTTAATATGAACTCAAGTCCTACCCTACAACAGTCTCTTGGAGAAGTGAGAACCAGTCAGAGGAATCTCATTGTGAGGGTCTAAAACTCCCATAAAGTTAGCAGTTACACACGCACATCTTCTCCTACCTACAAGGTTGTAAATTATGCATTTACACTGAAAATGTTTTCATCGCGGTCTACCTGATATTTGAGTGTGACAGATAAACCATCGACAAAGTACCATGGTAAATTAAATCCCAATGGAACTTTTAATTAGAACAGTCTGCTGCATCACTCTCTCTTCTCTTACTCATTGTCTTTCAAATAATGTAGCTCATCAGTACTGACAAAATCACTACCCATCAAATATACAAAAGCATGTCCTTTGATAAGAGTGATGTAATTTTCTACCCTGCTGAAGAGCAGTTATCCTCTTCAGTCTTAGGGAAACAGAATAGTGTAATACAATGTGTCAAGGTGCCACACAAAGTTGCACTGGCTAGTGTGTTTACCACAGAGGTAATGAATACAATCAGCCATCACTAACTTTTCTAACAAATGAGTATGGGAATATTACATATAAAGTAGAAAAGATCCCAGCTGTAAGATATAGTTAATATTCTTGGGAAGCAATTTATGCAGGAAATACAGGCTTTGATCCCCAAATTATCAATAAATCATCAGTTTATTCCTTTACTGCAGATTGTATACCATCAGTGATGCATTATTCGCATTATATTTGCCAACATAAAAAATAAGTCATATTTTCAGATGTGGGATTAAATTATGCCATTTCCACACTGCAGGACAAATAAAGAATTAATTTACTTAAATCCCATTTACATATTTGTTGCTAGTTAGATGGTATACATGTAGTATGAGCACAGTTATTAAATGAAAACATCTTTCTAAGTGCACAGAATAGGCACACATGACAGCACACAAGAAACTGCATCTAATGTCATCAGCGAAAACAAGTAAGACTGTCAAAATTATTTACAATGTCCAGCCTTCAAATGTCACATTTTTAGGAGTAAATGTATAGAAAAGCAGTAGAGGTGTTTTGATAAAGCATGCTCTCGCGTTCATGTCAGGTCTTCAAAGCACAAAGTTCTTTGCAGACAGTCATTTACTCTTTATGGTAAATGGACTGTACTTGTATAGCGCCTTTCTAGTCTTTCTGACCACTCAAAGCGCTTTTACACTACATCACATTCACCCCATTCACACACATTCATACACTGATGGCAGGAGCTAACTGCCCATCAGTACAAATTAAACTAACCAGGCACACTCACTCACACACCAAAGGCGCAGCTTCGGGAGCAGTTCAGGGTTCAGTATCTTGCTCAAGGATACTTCGACACATGGCTGGGGGAAGCCGGGATCGAACCGCCAACCTTCCGATTGGTGGACGACCGCTCTGCCACCGAGCCACAGCCGCCCATTTATAATACAATATAATTTTATAATCTGTAATTAACAAAGCCATTACTCAGCCAATCAATGAGCTGGCCCCGAGACAGTGCATATGACCACTTGATCTACCACCAAGTGTTAAAATGTATGTTATAAAACAACATGACTCGCAGCCACTCAATTCACTAGAACGCTCTCATTTTAATCAATTTAGATGTTGAAAACCTCAGGCGATGTATGCTGTACTAGTCCTACTTCTTATTTGTATGCAGCTCAAGTCCTTGAGACTGTCATTGCCGGAGGTCTCTGAACCGATCCTGAACATGCTCCATTTATTAACTCTTAGTCTGGTCACTTTATGAGTGCACAACGACTCAAGAAGCCAGTCATATTATACTCAGACATAAATGAGACATATGAGTTCGCACACTAGACACATGCACATCAATGTGTTGCTGCAGATACAAGAAAGAAACGAAAGAAAGCACCTGTTTATCCATAACACTTTGCAGAAAAAGAATTACACGTGTTGTGAATTAAAAATAGTAGTTAGTAAATCGCAGTGAAAATTGATACCAGTGTCATTAAAATACAGCACTAAACCTGATCCCGATAGATTCAATGCTATCCACTGTGTATCAGTTGATAGTTCATGAAGTACATCTAGCTCAAACTAATGCAATCTAATACAACAGCCCTGCAATAAAGCCTGCATTCATTAAAGGTTCAGTTTTTGTTATTACGGTTTCAGAGAGGTGTTGAGTCAACTCCGTGATCATTTTCGAGGCTGTATTTTGTGGTGCTGTTGAATTGTGCTGTGTTATACTGCGTACTATTTCTGTTTGTCCACCCCTTTTATATCAATGAGGGTAGACTAATGTTAGAAACACCTCAGAATAATGAGACAAGTCATGATCCAGGCAATACAATGACCATTGTTTACATTTACATTTAGTCATTTAGCAGACGCTTTTATCCAAAGCGACTTACATATTTAAATAGTCAAATGCAGATACTCAATTTAATATTAAATTACTACAATTGGGCACCCTAAGTGTACTGCCTTTTAGGTGGTTAAATATTAAAAAGTAATCGTTAGATATTCACAGAGATGTTGTAAATAGATAAATGACAATTTGTTAAACAACAAGGTTATGCAACAAAGATCACCCTGTTACATCAGTCTCTATTCAGGCTACCATAAATACACACTGAAACACAACTTCTCTTTCACATTTAAAATAATGATTTTACATTTAAAGGAATATTTCTTATGTTCACAACCTGTTGATTATTTTCATAATGTTGGCCATCACTGCTATCAGTTAGGACATAATTTAAATGGTAAATGGACTGTATTGTATAGCACCTTTCTAGTCTTCGGACTGCTACTAGCACTTTCACATTACATATCACATTCACCCCATTCACACACTGATGGCAGGCGCTAACTGTCCATCAATACAAAGGAACTTTGTACACACACCGAAAGCACAACCCTCTGGAGCAATTTGGTTGGTTCAGGATCTTGCTCAAGGCCACTTCGAAACATGGGCTAGGGGAAGCCGGGATCGAGCCGCCGACGTTCCGATTGGTGGACAACCTGCTCTGCCACAAAGCCACAGCTGCCAAAATTTACTCACTACCTTACTCACTGAGTCATTGTTGAGTTTTGTGTCTCAATCTTTAAACTGGATGTAAGATTATCATTTTAGCTTTGGCAAACAATAGCAAATATGCTTATACTGTATAACATTTCCATTCTTACATAAAAAACTTACATGGCTGTCCAAACTCAGGATCATAATGCTCTATAGGTAGTGTGCATGTCCAATGTCTCAAAACCCACTCTCCTTTGCCACTTACAATTCTCACGTCTGATGTGTTCATGTGAATAATTTAAAGTGAAACTAATTACTTTAAAGCAATTCAGTGGGGTTAGCATGCAACTCATTTAAGAGGACTAATGAGTTTCAACGCATGTATTACAAAGACATTCTTCAAGACCAAGAAACCTAGCTTGACATCGGTGCTCTCCTTTAGCCACCAGACTGAATTTATTAACATTTAACTCTTGTGTGATATTGAAATATATCAGCCAGTGATTGTGGAATGAATGTTTGCCTTTTGGTGGCTTAGCCTTTTCTCAAAAATATTTTACTTATAAATAAAATTACTATTTTACTTTATAAATTCTCTCCAGTTGTGAAGTGATATAATAACTTCAAACAATCTGTGCAATGTTCCATTCATCAATAGCCTTTTATGTTTTTTTTCTCATTTCTTTTTGCCAGCATATTTTTCCATGAATAAGGCTGATTGCTTAAGGGTAAAACATTAGCAAAACAGAGCATCGCTCCCGGAAGTACTTTTACCCTTGCAGAGTCAAAGAAGTGGTCGCTGTGATCGTGATCACTAGCAAAGCTGTTTGGATCTACAAAGAATGGCACGCTGACCTCAATGACCTCTTTTACAGCGATGTAAATCATAATCAGCAAAAACCTTTCAGAATTAGGTGAGCAAGAGGCTACATTTTGAAACGATGAATGTTGGCCAAAACTACAAAAATATTATTTTTCTTTAAAAGCATCCATTTTCAATGATTTCACGTAAAATGACCAGAATCAAACCCACTATGATAAACATACTTTATCATACCTTCTACCAAGATAAAAGCCAGTCTCGCAAGCTTCATCATATTCAGGTAATATATTGTTTATAACAGCAAAAATGGATGAAAATATATATGGTGCCTGAGTGCCATCATGGCCTACTATTACTAATGCTTTATGGAGGCACAATAGACAGGACAGTTTGGTGACAATTATACTAAATATCACCAAACACCCTTTAAAAATGGAGAAGAACCCGGACAGAAGATGACACAGTAAAAAAGACCTGTAATTGCATAAGAGGTAAGATTAATTAAAACATTTCCATCATGGTGGTTTACTGATAATAATTTATAATATTTCATCCGTTTATATGTTGATAATTCTCATCAGTGTCTTGCACATTATCACTGAAAGCAGGAGGAGAGAAAAGAGGGTGCTCCGGTATGTCCAAATTTCTTTTTCATTTCCCTGTAGGAAGTTTGTGTCCTTCGGCTCACCTTAGTTAGTTAATTTGAAAGCTTTTTTCTTCAAAGGCACTTGCCTTCGACTTGAGGTGGGTGGTAATGAGAGAAATTGCAGGGCTTCATTTACTTTTTCCCCTCTTTAATCTAGTATATGGAAGCAACTGTGAGAGAATCAATAAACTCTTTGCTGTGGAGGTGAATCCAATATTTCAGAAGGTAAACGGTCGGACTGAATTGACAGTATATGTACTGTATGTACTGTGTACTTTTAATTTGATGTATAATTTGTATTTTCTTGGCATATTTTTACATACCCTACGTCAAGCCAGCTACCCTTATCTGCATTCATGTGGGAGAGATTCCTCGAAGTAATGATGGCTGATAAAGTATTAATTGATTGTAGTTTACTATGACCTGTGACAGTACATTATTTTGGCAAATATTGAATCTATAATGAATCGATCTGTTCATTCAGGGTAAGAATTCTGTACTCACTGTTAACACTGCAGTCAAACATTTCCTGTGCATCTTAGCTAAGTGCCGAACAATCTCTAACTTCTGCTTCAGGTGCTGAGACACCATGCTCCAGCTGAATATGAACAATCACAAACAAATCATACAGGGAGAAGAAGAGGATGATGGCTTCAAACACAACATAGTTACTAGTATGACACCTGTGACTTTGATTGCAAAGGCAAAGACATAAAGATAGACAGCTGAGTGCAACGAAAAATTGCCCCATAGTTTACTGATCTGTACCTTCTGTTCTCACACGAATCTGTAAATCCCTAAGAAAAGACTTTGGGGACATCAGGTGAAACAAGGAACCTGAATGATAGACAAGTCTTATCATTTCTATAGCATTTCCTCTCTCTAATTGAACCTATAGGAGGCATAATGCAATCTCCAAGTCTGTAATCTGAAGCTTGTGCAAAAAACATTGTCATCAACATGACTGCAGTAGACCACTGTATGACAGACAAGTCTGCACAACAATTATGTCTGTAGCTCCTACAATAAATATGCTCTACCACGTGGCTTTTTTGGAAGTATTCAATGAGTTTTCGATAATTCAGTCACTCTGTGGTTATCTGGTATATTTGACTGTTTTTAGCATAGTGTTTAAAAACCCTAAGTAATAACATAATTAAAACACCAGGCATCATGAATCATAAATCCAGTCATAAATAATTTAAAAATAGTAAACAGAACAGGACATCGATAAATTAATTTCATTTACCAGGAAAGTTTATATCAAATTGTTTGTGGATGCATTTGGTGCCTGCAATAGCAGCAGCAGAGTCACTTAAGTTTCTTTGGAGTAATAAGTGCTCATTAAAGAGTCTCATTCTGATGCAAGGTTTGGTGTTCCTGCTGGGTTTGCAGTTGGCAAAGCTCATTCAAACATCAGGAGGGCTGCAGCTGGAGGGTGTGAAATATAATAGCCTGTTTGGTTTACATGAAACCAAGGGAAGAAGTTGGCAAAGAGTTTTTTTAACGAGAATCAGATGCATTACTTTTAATAGAGTATCTTGACAGCAAATGTTTATGTTTGTTTCACTTGTATCTTTAACTATTTACCTCCATGGAGAGTCTAAGGCAACACCTACAAACATACAGTAACTTCAGATCTGTGCTCCCGTAAAATGGTAATTTAATGTCTCATTTACTGTGTCTATAATTGAGATCATTTGAAACATTTAGAAAGAAACCACGTTTCACATATGCCCACAAGCATACATTACAGCAATTTCAATATGTCAACTCCCTACTATTAATGTATTCAATCTGATTCGCAGACCAAAATCAAACTTTGTTGTTTTTTTCTTCTAATTAATTTGTATCTCCAGTAGGCCATGCCTTCAGGGGTATCGAAACATATTTATATATTTTGGCAAGCTAGCCTCTACACAATGAATGTCGGAGCATGCTTAGTCAGAAGAAATATTTTCTATAAACAACCATACGTCATTGTCCACACAACAGGCCTAAAATTAATATATTGCTATGTTGTTGCAAAGAATAATGCTTTGATTTAATTTTTTTTCCACAAGTTAGAAATAACATTATTTTACAAATTATCGTTGAACCACAAATAACAAGCATGTAATTCATAAAAGTGAAGAAATATCCTTAAGCTGATCATGAAAAGGCTGGTGATGTAAATAAACATTCCGATAGATATCTTAACATTTATGTCAAATCTACCACTGTACTGGAAAGAAATCACATGCTGCAAAATTGTCAAGCATCAACAGAACTTCCTTAGGACTCGGAGTGGGTATTCGATACTGAAAAGAATTTATGGAGCATCCCATAAATTAATTATTTGCTTCTGTTCATAATTAGCTCTGTTAAGAACATGTTTATAGAATATTGACTGAAATGTAGCTTCCAACAATCTCTGTCAGTCGCAACATAACACAAGGCCACAGAGGCCCATTATTTTCTGTCAACAGACAGAGCTGGGCTGTCACTGTTGTCAACAAAGCAGTGATGGATAGGCATGGAAGGAGGGAAAGACTGTTGGCACATCATTCAATAACTCTGGACAACAGGAGTGTTATATCTAAGAACAGAAATGAGTTGGTCTGTTGGACCGTCAAACCAAAACTATGAGCTGAAGAGTTTTCTTCTTTGCAATGCAGTACCAGGCAAATATGGGACCATCTAGTGCTGAGAATAACTGGTTACCAGTAAATATTTCAAACTCAAACACAGATGTTATATGAAACCTCTTTGCAAGAATTTCAAAGCTCATAAAAAGCATATTCACCTCAAAAGAGCTCTAACTGTGAACTGCCATCTACAACATCCTCCTTCTTCTTCACCTCTGAGATACTAAATTAGATTCATGAGAAAATGAGCACAAAGGACAAAGCAATCAATGACTCCAGCTGTTCCATACTAACCAGGGGATCTCTGTACTGTATTTCTCAGGTAAATTTGTGGATCACAGCACTGTCATATTGAAAGAACATGATGAGTATGCCAATCGTGCAATGACCTTGACTACAGTCAAGAGACTTTTAATTTGAAAAGTTTGGTCTGTGGTGCCTAGCTAGTTCATCAATACTACAGAATTTTAGGGCCATTAAGACACAGGGGTTTTAGTACAAATGTAATGCCCACTGATTTTTAAGGTTAATTTTCGCTTTGGTTTAACAAAGACAGGACAGATGGAGAAGAAAAGGGAGATATCTTGATGCTCTCAGGCCAAACTCAATCCTGTATAGTTTGGTTAAATGGTATGTCTCTTAGCCAAATGTGTATATTGTTTCTTGATTTGTTATTCATGTTACTGGCCACATAAGTAATGTCTAAGTTGATAGGAAGGAATCAACTGACCACTCAACCTACAAGATTCAGAGCACAATCTGCAAGTACAGTACATCCATCTACAGCTGAAATTATTAGTCGATTAATCGATCAACAGCAAAGTAAAAGTATTTTGATAAATGATGTATCATTTTTCAAACAAAACTACTGAGAACAAAAAGCCAAACATTCTCTGATTCCAGCTTCTTAAATGAGAGGCTCTTCTTTGTCACGTTACTCTAAATTGAACACAATATCTTTGGGTTTTGGACTTTTGGTCTAATACATTTGAAGACCTCACATTTGAAGAGGCTCTGTGACTTTGTGATGGGCATTTATTCACTTTGTTTTTAATGTTAAATAGTCTAAACGATCAATCAAAAAATTATTGTCAGATTAATCATTAATGAAAATAATCTTTAGTTGCAGGCCTACATCCATCCATTTTCTATACTGCTCATTTATGGTCATAAGGTTGTTGGAGCCTATCCAACGTACAATGGTACAGATTTAACATGCATAGACAGACAAATAGATTCATACTAACTGACTCCTCTTCATCTAAACTGCATGTGTTTGGACTGTAGGAGAAAATCTGAGCGTCTCGAGGAAACCACAAAGAACACAGCAATGCATTTTACTCCTAGGAGTATCCTTAAGTAATTAATAAGACTTTTTCCTTGTGCTTCCAATAGAGAGGTAAAAGATCTAATGAATAAAAATGACTTTTACAGGATTTTGTTTACTTATTACCCTCAAAGAAAGAGCTGTATCTACAGTTCATCACCCATAGTCCAGGCAACCACATCTGCACCTAGAAAGAAAGACTGTAGAGTCAGTGTAATTTGGTGGTCAGTGTCATAATGGACAGGCCTGTCATAAGACACAGCCATGGGCTTTAAAAACACAAATAACAACTTGACTTTCTCTTCTGTGCTTAATCAAACAAGGTTAATATTATGAGAAATATATTTGAACTAGATAGAATTTGCATTTAAATGTTGTCCCTTTAGTGCCCTTTAGTATACTTATCATAAGGACTTAGAATGAGCACACAGTAAAAAGATAATGCACTGACAATATTCCTGTTATCATAGACTGATTTTTAACAATTACATTGCTATTAATAGCAGACAATTGAAAGAGGTACAGTGCTGCAAGATTTCTGAGAAGAAAATTAAGGGCAAAAGTGTCAGAAACGAAATACAACCAACCACAGACCATATCTGGAAAAAATGCAATAGTTTTAGCCAGGCTGTTATTACTACAACACACCCACACACACAGGTCAGGGTCAGTCTGGTCCTTGTTATGTGTGCATAATTGCAGTCGTGTGTTTGAGTGATCATTGACAAATCTCTTTGGAAGGGCAGTGTGATTTATGGGACTGTGCCTTGAACTACTCAAAATGCCTTGTGGACACATATCACAGAAAAGAGCATTTTCCCCTTTGTACTGACAGTGTAAATACATCTCATTCAAAAGTGAGATGTCATAATGATAAGAATGTTTTAGAGGCTTTACATTACTGATCATACACCCCTACAAATGTTGTCATGTATGCACATCACACCCAGAGATGGCTTTCTGACTGGCCTGGAAAACTGCTCGGAAGAGTCGTAACACCTTGGCTTACCATGTAGGTAACTATGTTAAAATGTAGTAATCTATGACTAAAATCTTTTTCACAAACAACCAATATGTGTTGATAAGTGTTCAAGTTGAAAAATTATCAACTTTTCAAAATGTGTCTTCACATCAATTCACAGCCCATTGAAAATACCTGTGTCTGCTCCACCTCATGAATTAGCTAAAATAAATTAACTCTCAATTCATCTTTAGACTAGATGTGTGTGTACCTTTGTGCATGAATAAAAACATGGTCATGGTCCCAACTTTAAGTACTCCACATGCAGCAGTTTAGGCTTAATCTGACGTCTTACTTTTTTAGGACCATATGCTCACACAGTGGCTGAAGGGGACTTTAAAACAGTCCATTGTCCCTGGATGTAAAGTGACAGCACATAAAGAGCCAGCACCAGTATGCAGTGGATGATCGAGGGACAGAGACATTTAATATGCAGTCCTTAGTCACTCCACAAGGACAAACCAGTGTCCTCCCATTTCTGTGATTCAACGGTGTACAACAAACCTCTCATATCTACATCCCTCCTTCTCTACACTATTCAGCAACGTCAGTTTGTTTGAGTGTAAGATATGGGATTGTCAGTATTCACCAGCGAGGGAGGTGGTGTGATAGAACCGCAATTTCCAAGCTGTAGGCTCTCCCAAAATTAGAAATCATTCCTCCCCCTATGGAAAGAGGCCACCTATTGTACGAATCACTGCCTCGCTGAACTTTGACTAGTTGAAATGCTATTGTACAGAGAGAGGATAGATATTTTGGAACTCTTCAGACAGGAACACTGTTAAGCTTAGATATTTTTCACAGACAGAAGAAAGGGGAAAGAAATGAAAGAATTTGTGTAAGATGAAAATAATGTGTTCATAAGGGATCAAAGCTATCTCCCATTTTAGTTCGGTTAAGACGGAAGGGGTGGATGAAAGAGAGGGGAAGTCAGCCATGCGTAGAATTGCCTCTTCAATGGGAGCACATCTCTTACATGGCAAACTAACATTACAATCAAAATGGTAAAATGGACACATTTATACATATGGCAATGATCCCCGTGAAATCGTATTACTCAGCATGGCCTCTGGACAGTCCTCCATACTGGAGACCTTGCCACTACTGGTCTGTTTTACTCAAAGACCACAAGGACAAAACCTGGGAGACTAACATAAGGAATTACTAAGCTTTTGTTTTCCCATCAAGCCCATTCAGTCAACAACATGCTGTACTATATACTTTCTAATTTATTTGAAGAGCTATCAGCAAGGTAATTTGACAGTTTTCAGTATCACTACCTTTAGAATACTGCTTGGAGATAAAGACACACAGGTGCATATGTCTAATGCATTATCAAGCAAATTAGGGACATCCAATGGCTAACAGGTGCTGGAAAAGTCTGAACAAAAGTCTAGACAAAAGATTAGAGTCTACAGTATATCTGCACATTGTTGTGTCAAACATATGAGGAAGATCACTTCTCCTAATATGAAGGTCAGACCACGGTGTGTGCCATAGATAAATAGTCGCTGTAAATAACATCTCATAAAAAACACTCTATCAAGACTAATTCATGCACTGAGCTCCAAACCCATCTGGCTCTACAGGCAGTAGATTGGTAATCAAAACTCTAAAATGATTCTAGTGGTTGTTGGTAATATGCAGTCACTCGTCTTTCTTGCCCTCCAACAAAATGAGTAAAAGGCCAAATAAGGTCAGAGGTGTGGAGGGTTCAGTGGATTAGGTTTTCTTCAAGTGTGGCAGCACAGTGGTCTTCAGTAAATATTAATGGATGTTTGGATGGTTTATACATACAAAAATTCTTAAAATCAGTATCAGATTTTTCTTTGACAACACTCATGCTTCTAATACAGGAAGAAAAGTCTTCAAAATATTATTAATATTTGTCATGTGCTTGTGGTTCACTTATCCATGCCTTTTCTTATCCATAGATTGTATGATTGGTTCTCTACAATGAGTTCACCCTTTAACTGCATTCTTTTGGCTTGCTTGACTCAGCAGTTGTGTTTATCCTCTGATATTGGTGATGTATCTCTGTAAACTAAATGACAGCCTCAATCAGGGGTTTTTGACAGAAAACCTTATCTTTCCCGTCACAAACAGTGGAGATTGAAGGTTCTTTGCACCTTGTGAAGACTGCTTTCACATAATTCATATTACTAAAAAATAGGGGCTGGCCTGTTGATGTGTTGCTGATGGACTGGACTAGCCACAACAATATACTGTATAACTTCATTTTCTATTAGTACAATAACTTAAGACTATAGATTTGAGGCAATTAAGTCACTAATTTGGGCATGATTTAGACATGTAAAAGAGCAAATTATTATACAAATATTTTACCCCGATACCTGCCATGCTGTGGGGAGGACACAACACAACTAAACTAATTTCATTAGAAACTAGCCATGCGCAGAATAACCAGCTATTTCTCCCACAGTTAAAACATCTCACTAAAGAAAGATAAACACCATATGACTCTCTGCAGAAGGCTGTGGGGGTAGCTCCATTTCACACATAATGGCCACATGGCTTGCAGCCAAAGACCAATATTAACTGTCGCCTTTTCCATTTTTCTACCTGGGAAAAGTAACAGATTTCAGGATGTGCCATCGCATATGTAGCTATGGTCTACAGAAGAGTGATGCCCAATGCTAAGTAGTGAAAGTTGGGAGTGAAGGCGCCATGTCAGATGTGGACATGGGGTCGGAGTTCATTAAGCATCTCCGCCTTCTAATGAAGCAGTTTCCAGCTGAGGGATTTTAGCAATCTCTGCTGTAAGGCTAGTGAAGCATGAGGAGTCAGGAGCCTAGGAGCACAAAGCCAAAGTCAACTATGCACATCTGATTGAATATGACTCACCTGCAGAAACAACCATGATTATAATAAAAAAATATATTTGGGGTGCAAAAAGCTTCTAAAAATGCCTGTATTTCTCTGGTTGAAGAATTGGAGTCACACGATCAAGAAAACAGACCCACAGACAGGGTTCGAAATACGGGGGAGCTCCGAGGAGCTTGGCTGCCCTGAAAAAGACACACAAGCCCTTCAGAAAGCCACATTTGAGAAATTTAGGGGGAGCTCTACAATATCGTAATTTTTGGTGCCGCCGATTTTTTCTGTATAAAATTGATATTTTCCTGTATATTTAGGTTCCTAAAATAAAAAACAGTAAAGCACTTGGTCTGATCGGTTGAACAAAGTAATGCAAACCATCGCCTGTCTACTGTGCATTGGCATTTTTATAGTTTCAAAGATTGTTTTTAACGAAAAAAATTTGCAATGATTAATCATTTTGATGTTTCTTTGTTGTCCCAGGCTAAATATTCTCTGAGAAGAAATGTACTGATAGTAGGGCAGGGTCGATTTGTCAACGTAATTGCATATCGTGCGATGATATATGAAGTATGGCTGTACCCGGTCAAAGCATGGATTATCTCTATACTTTATACATAATAACGTTTTCTATACACATATACACCACTTGGTGTCAGCTCCTCTGGTTCAATTATGGCCTGCGGAATGTATTGCAATTCTTCTGTTACCTGCACAGCAGTGCATCACCATCCCCGTGCAAACACAACCATGAGCGTTTATTTTTATGTGACGTCTTGAAGTTGTATTATTCACATGGCTTCCTTGATTACATTAGCATACCAAAGAAACACCCCTACCACTGTGGCATCTGGACTTCAATCAGAAAAAACAGACTGAACCATAGTGTTTTTTCATGATAGCATTTTTTCATGAGATGCATACTTAGGCTGTCTATGAAAATAACTTGAATTTAGATATGGTTTCCGATAGTTTTCAGAAATAATTCAAGGACGAGCTGGGACATTATGGCTGGCTGGTCAGGTATGAACTTTTGGTGACTGCTCAGCATTAGGGATTAATGCCACCCCTGAGGTGTACAAGTGCCCATTTTAACCAGAGAGGAGAGAGGCAGGAGTGAGAGCAGTAACCTAAATACTGCTTGTTTTGCAATTCTGTGTGAACCCCAAATTCCTGAAAGAGAATATGGGAGGACAGGAGGAAATCAAAATTGAAAGTAACAGAATAATGTCTTCTATCTCTCTTTGCCTACATAAGAGTCCGAGTAGTACCATGTTTGGTTGTGTGCACTGTGATTTACAGAGCGGTGTCAGAGATCCATTAGCAACGAAACAACATACCCTCTATCCAGGAAGTGATTTATGTATTCAATAAGTCTCTCTGGCTTTCATTCCCTCCTTCCCCTCATTTCACTTCCTTATTCTTGACAGCAGCAGTAAGAAAAGCCAAAGCATGGGAAGTGGAATCTGCCAAGCAAAGTGTCCTAGTGGTCATGAACCTGCTGTAATGGCAGTTTGCTTTGGCTGCTTTGCACCGGTAACATTGTCTTTCTATGTAAATCTCCTGCAATGTTGTTCAGCTATGCATAAAGTTCATTTTAAAAGGCTACAAGGCACCAATGCTTCTAAGTAACAGATTTTAACTCAAAACAGAAAACATCAGTAAAAGGAAGCTGTTTCATCAATAGTTGAGGCAGCAACAAATAATTTATTGACCTAGACAGATTGCTTTGGATCTAAGCTGTAAACAGCGCAGCGCAGTTAATAACGAAGCATCTTTTACCATAACATTACAGAAGGATATTAAATGCGTGGTCACTACGTTTCACTTACTTTTTAATGAGGAAATTTCCTATTTACTGAATAGGAAACAAACACAACACGTTTTCATTTTCTGATGTACAAAAATGAATACGTTTAAATCATCATATCATCACAAAATGCTGTGGTTGGTCTACTATGCTATACTATACCACAAACAAATGCCCCAGACCCTCTTTTTCATGCTGTCTCGGAACGATTGTTTGGGCTGCACCAGAGTTCGATTGACAGCTTCCACACAAGCCTAAACACACCAGAATTGATTTGAACTGAACCAAACAGTAAAATAATGTAATCATTACTGATAATACAGATAATCATGTAAGAAGATGACATTGTACATTAAATATGTAAAGAGCTAGTTGAAAAGCCTTTTTATTCTTTATAATCTGAGAAAATAAGCTCTTTTTATTTAGGCTAACATTTAAAAACATAAGAATTGTTGAGGCTGCAGCAGAAGTAGCAATGATAAAACTAAAATTGGCCACATCACGACAGTGCCAGCAGGGAAAATTGCAATGAAAGCAGGCAGATGAGTGAGAAGGGTAAAGGACAAGAGGAGGAGCTTTGAAGGAGAACTGGAAAAGAGAGGAGAGAGTGCATAAGAGGTGGCAAGTGAGGACCAAGCAGCCAAATCCTGCTGACTACTCCATTTTCAAACAGCTGGGTATGGAAACTCACAGCAGTCCTTAACATATGGTATCACTGAGCAACTAACCTACACAGGGAAAGTACGGGAAGGACAACAGAGAGATGGAAAAAGAGCTGGCAGAAGGGGTCAAGAAAGTAAAAAATCAGCAGAAAAGGTTTGAGGAAGAAAGAAAGCTGCTTACAATAACACCCATTAATTTCCCCAAAGACAGGTGTTGGGGATATTAATCCAAATAAGAGACTTAAGCTTTGCCAGCATCTCTGCTCCTGCTCTAGCCAAAGCTCTGCAGATCCCATCCAGGCAAAGATGCTTTCAATTAGAACAGAGACAGAGCTGTAATTTAATGGCAAAGTTACAAAGGAGGAACCCAGCCGGCTATTCATCACAGTATAGCTTCCAACCTAGTTCTAAATTGAACCCAAAATTTAACCTCACTGGTCTCAGATCTATACATCTGTGCCTAACCTTAACTAAAAATAAAGACACTAATTATGGCCATTTATTTCAAAGATATATACTCTCTTATTTATTATTGTTTGCTGTTTGGTCAAATAGTTAAAATCCCAGAGCAGGGACAAGTCGTAATGAGAGGAAGTATATGACAGAGAATAGTATAGACCAGGGATCTGAATTAAAGGACAATTACATTATAGCGCCACCAGCAGGAGCTTTATAATACATCTGAGCCCATACACTACAGCTGTCTCACTGTCTATTGAGCCAAATCAGACATTTATGGCTCTCATCACACAGACAGTATTAGAGAATGGGCTTAACTGTTTTTTACAGAGTTTGCATTAGGGAAGAGTTATAAGTTTGGTGACTTTGCCTCATCAGCTCTTTGAAAGAACAAAGGCAGACTGAAGCAATACGGGTTTAGTCAATTTTTTTCTGTCGACCGTGAAGTGGTAGCAAGATAGAGAGCTTTTACGCGTTTCAGTGTGTGTGCACACCTGTGCATATGTAACAGCTAATCAGCTTCCTCTCAGTTCTTTGGTTGAGTTACAGAGAGCTGAAATTTTGACATTTTTCTTGGATTGGACACATTCCTTGGTTGTCACAGCCACTTGCAGACAAAATTTAAAAAAATTATCATTTTAGTAAGTTAACAGCAAGCCTGTCCTTTTACCAGTAAACCTGCCATTAGATAAAAATGATTCAATACACATGAAAGTGAATAAATTATGCCCTATTGTCTGGACTTGTAAGTACTGACTTACTGGGAGAAAAATACAAATCTTAACTGTTGTTGAAAGACTGTTACAATACAACAACACATATACTCACCATGTACTTGCATAAGCAAGCATGTAGGGAAGCATACCATATCGCAACTAATAGCTTATCATGTTTATGACAAAAGGAATCTGTGTATCGTTTTGACAAAATTATTACCTGCAACATACCAAACATACAAAGGAGAAGTGGATTATGCTGCAAAAGTGGTTTCAAAACTTCCATTGACTTTTAACTTTTGTTTCCACTATTAAAATGACTCGCCACTGGTATCTGTTGCAACCAGCAGAAATCAATGCTGACTTAAGCTTATGCTTAGGTTTGTCTGGGCTGCACATAAGTGAACATGTACGGACGTTGCTCAGTGACAACTTTTATGCTTGTATATGAAACATTTCATTTTGATTTGGTCTCTGTTTCAGACCCACCTCCCAATAGGATTTTAATCAACCAATCAACTTGCTTGACACACAGGTATACACGACGTAGTGTTGATAATTGGGAGGGGTGTGTGTCAGGTCCTCTACAAGCCTCTGTGAGTGTATTCAAAGCATAGATTTAGATCAAGAGATCTATCTTTTCTCCATATCCATGTCTGTAGGGGTATCTTGGGCTTGGGTTTTTAGATAAGAGACTTCTGCAGCCATCCCAATAAAATTGAAGTAAATGGAAGATCAGTGGAAGATCAGTTGTGGTGCTCAAATGTCAAATGTGGATAATTATTGTCATGAACTATTTTCTACCACAATATTCAATATATTCAATATATTCTAATATTCAATCAGTGTTATTCAGCAGAAACGATATGCCTTACTACTTCTAGCCTCAATAAACAGTGGGTTCATGAGAATAAAATCTGCTATGCTAAGGTGTTAAATTGTACTGTCCTGTCCTCTAGCAATAATGCAGCCAACACCCAGTGAGTTAATCGCATCACTAGTAGAGAGCATCCTTTTGTTACAGAATGTCTTTTAATGACATGCTTCAGAGCCTTTATAGACAGTATAGCAAAAGAAACAGGTGGGTGAAAATTGGTTTAAAAAAATCACCATAAAAATATTGATTATGATTCCATACTGGAGATAAAAACCTATTGTGGCCAGATGAAGGACCAATTTATGAACCAATCGAAAAAATTACAGTCTTGTTGTATCCATGCAGAAGATCTACTGGTAAAAATGTCATATTTATTGGCAGATCCTTCTACTGTGTGTACAACAGCTTAAATCAGAGCATAAATATCTAGCTTTGACTATGTAAGACACATTGTATCAGCATACTGAAAGCTTGTTAGCATTTGCTGAGGAAAAAGCCTCCAGCTGACTGGCTTTCTTGTGGTACTGAGGTGATCCTACATGTGCATGGCTAAGTATCTTGGACAGCCCCTAGTGTCTTCAAGCAGCCACTACAACAAATGTGCGTGGAGAGAGCAGCAAATGAGGGGGAAGACTGAATGGGGCATGCGGTTATTTTGAAATTGTCCAGTAATGCTAGTACTGAGAATCAGCACAAAGTTTTACACTCAGTAACCAGGTCATTGCAGTGGTCTGATCATTTTTTTGAGGAGGTGGACAACTTTTGTGGATTGGAATTTACTGCGATGCACCGACCAGAGTAGGCAGAGAAATAATCAATAGAATTACATGAAATAGCAGGATGAAACACACAGAACTTCTGTTATGAAAACCCTAAAGGTTTGTCTATTTAGAGCTTAACTGCGCTGACACAGAAAAAGTTGCAAACCGTTATTTACTATAGACGCATGATTCATTTGAACAAGAGTATCTGTTGCAGAGGCAGGACAGGGGATTACAGGGGGGCGGCAGTCCATGGGGACTTGGCTTGAGAACTGGAGGGTGGCCGATTCAAATCCAGCACGGAAAGGAGTGTGGACTGGTAGCTGGAGAGGTGCCCTTGGTACTGAACCCCTAACTACTCAAGGAGCGCCATCACTCTAACATCTCTGCCCAGTTGCATGTCCATAGGACCTGTGTGTTTGTATTTCCGGCCTATGTGTGTAAATTGTAAAACATTGAATTTCCCGAAAGTGATTAATAAAGTGATTAATATTCTTCTAAGATCATTTTAATGTTCTATTATTCAGTCAGTCTGGTTTTGAGTCTGACTTTCAATGCACCACCCACTGAGCTCACATTAAAATAAAATTGCACCACTGGGGAAGAGTTCAATCTGTGGAAAACAATGTGTCATTTTCATCCATATCAAATTATATAAATAGAAAAAGAACATCTTTTGGGATATCCATTGTCATTTGATCATTTAAGGGGAAGGTAATATATCATTAGTCTCATCAAGACCTTCTGACTCATACTAGTACCGGAGAATCTGTCATTACGCTTCATTTCACAAATCCTGTCTAATCACAAAGGTTTCCAACAACGCCTCAGCCTGAATCCAGTTTGAGAGTGATATGAAGGTACAAGTATACTCCTGGCTATGCAAACATCATTTTTAGTGTCACAGAAGATTTGTTCACTAGTTACTTTCAACTGTTTTCCTCCCTTGACCTGTCCTTGCACTGACCATTGTGGTAATTATCTAATATCTGTGCTGATCTCTGCTCAACAAGGCTGTACTATAATTACTTTAAGTAGCCTTTATTAGAGATAATGGACAATCAGCAGTTGATCACATCTAATTACAGCTGCCAAATTAGGCTCTAACTATCTACACTCTACCTGAGAGAGAAGACATTATCAAAAACAAGAAGAAATCATTTTACAAATGTTGTACAAGTGGATGAATTAAAATGGGGACTTATCCTAAGGAGATTGCTATAAATGGAGAACAAAGATATACAGCACGTGTGTATACAAGTCAAGGAGTGTAAACTAAAGACATCTCGAAAGGAATACATTAACACTAATGTATTATATCCCTATAATACGACAGACAAAAATATCAGACGTATTTGGCGTCCTCATTTTTTTCCTGAAACTCTCCCTTGATTAGGGCCGAACAATATGCAAAAAAAAAAAATCATATTATTATTACAGATATTGCAATTGTGATATGAGTCACAATTTTAGTGGGAATGGTCATTTTTGCATTTCATTTTCACTGTATAAAATTTAAAAATGGTGTTATTTTTGCTAAGCTTTGTACCAAACAAGCATGTTCCCTTACGTCTGGAGAACATGCTTTGTAGGCCGGGGCATCTCTGTAGCACCACAATGCTTCATTTAAAATGGTATGTTGTGATTTTACCTTTATCAAAAATTTGCAGCTACTGCAATTTGGATATTGCATTTGGCCATATTGCGATTTCCCTAATTTTTAGATTTATTATTTAGCCCTACCTTTGATGATTAATACTTTTAGGGTGCATCATGCCCACAATGCACATCTGGACACATATGTACACAGACATTGATAAACGGATTTGTTACAAGACCTGATTTGTGAATGGACAATAATTATGTGTAGAAATGGCAACAAGATTAGTAACAGATATAGAGCCACATTTCATGAAGGTTACAATATCAAAGTAATTTCTTTATGCGTTGGAAGATAATGGCAGACTTTGTGCATTTAGAGATCATGACAGTGGCAATGCCAGGTTTTAGCTGCCTGATTATAGTGTTTACAGTAGAATACCTCATTATTATTGCTAACTATTACTTCTATCACCCCTTCCAATTTGACATGTTAACAGTATCATGAGTTACTTTCTTATAATAAGTCATAATTTTTTTATAAATATTATAAAGAGGCAAATATGAAAAAAACAGACATTAGGATTAATAGCAAATCAATCAGTCAGTCATTTTCTACCGCTTGTATCCGTTGGGGGTCGCGGGTGACTGGAGCCTATCCCAGTGACTTTTGGCCTTAGGCGGGGTACACCCTGGACAGTGGCCAACTCGTCGCAGGGCTGACACATAGACAACCATTCACTCTCACATTCATCCACTAGGGCTAATTTTTTAGAGTTACCAATTAACCTACTAATAGGAAATCAAAGTAGTCAAAATAGTCAAATATATAGCCAGTACAGAACATTTTAACATTTAAAAGTAACCATACTAGGCAAGAAACATTACTTTTGATGTATATCATTGTCTATTCATCAGCCCCATGATTGCACAGGCTTACAATTATGATTATCATTGCACAACCTTAGCCCCTGACCAGATGATCTTTACTGTAAGCACATTTTCTGTGTAAAATTCCTGGAAAACCTTTGAATATAATGCAGTTCAATACAGCACCACAACCAACTTAATCCTCACAAATACACATAGCTGAATCAACAGCGCTCTGACAGAATGTCAACAAAACTTGAATATTATCAGCTTCAAAATCTGTAATATCTGTAATAAACTATATCATACTGTATTGACTAGTGTTTCTGTTATTCTGTCCACGTCATGTACCATTTCATGCAAGGCTGTATCCCCAGTGAATGCACAGCTCTCTCTCTCGAAAAGAAAATCAAATTAGCCGTGTTCTGACTTGGCTAATTTGCCATTTAGATAAGGATATGCTTCTCTCACTGAGAGAACATTTGTTTACATGGCTTTAGGCTGAGCCCTGGTGGGAAACTGCTGAACTGCAGATTTACCGCACTACTTGTACACAAGCACACAACAATGATGGGACAATCTGGTTTTGGCACTGGTGGTTGCAACACAAACATGAACATGATAACAGCTTTTTCCTCTTATTTGACCTTGTGATAAAATTATTTCCCCTATAGGTTGGCTGGTTATTTAAGTTTAAAAAAAATAATTGTGCGCGACTGGGCTTGCTCTTTATGTGGGGATCCAGAATAGGATTTCAAGTCCAGCAAACCTATTAAAGCATCTGGGTATAACAATGTATAGTAAGGCTGGAGGTGATGTTCCTGGATATTTCTCAAATCTGGGGTAAAATGACTTCCACTGCATTTTCTGCACACCCTTTAGAAAAATGGTTAAAATGAAAGTGTAGAAAGTGTAAGAAATTCTATAAAAATGCCTATGGAACTACTGAGCTTAGGTGACTTAACCTCAGTATTTCACCAAATTTGGTAGGATAAAATGATTCACTTACTATTGAGACCCAAAAGATGACCCAGTGACAAGCACAGCAGCCGCAAGCTGAGGGTTAGCAGCAGGTACTCAGTTGACTTGTGGCTGGCTGGTCCACATCCTCAGGCATACAGGCGAATGTTCAAATAGCACCACCCACTTGCCTTCATACACATCAGATTCCTAGCCAAAGTCCTGGAAAAATGTACACAAGTTAAGTAAGGGGTACATAAACTACTGTACTGGAATACATAACATATATAGTAACATTCTGAATATGCTTCTCACATTGATCACAACTGTTAACAGCAACCAAGTAGATTGCAATATATCTGGCTTGACATTCATCTGTTTAAATGTGTCTCCACTGTCAAATAAATGGTAGGCCTATGTGTATAAAGTAAACAGGATCTTCTTAAGTCAAAATGACACAACTGTTTTTTTACACTACCTGTCAGCAGCTATGGCACTGTCAGTCACATCAGGATGGTATCTCCAGTCATTGCCATCATGTCTCCATGTTTTGATGGGTACTGAGCTTGCCACATGAATTCTTGATGACAGCTTACTTGTGTCACACTTTTATTTAGGGTCCTGAGTTCCACAGGAAACACAAAGTGCATACTGAGATTACGCTTGCTATAAGCCGATGTGTTATGCAGGAGCTGCGAAGACACTTGTCAAAACATGACAGCGGCGCCAAGAGTGAAAAGTGGATGATGGTATGCCACTGGTGGTTCAACAACATAGCACTGTAAATAAAGGAATGTATAAGTTTCTGCAGTTGTTTTAATATGTGCTGTGTGCTTTTGAAGTGACAGTAAAGTAATATCGTCTTTACGGATTTACTCAAAAGGTCAAGTTGGACCTCGCCCTAGCTAATATGGCTATTGTTAGTCTAGCCACAGTAGCCTGTCTGACTAGTCGACGACAGAAATTTAGAGCTGACCAACCAAATAATAGCCTGCAAATCAGGCTGAAGACTTTTTGTTCTATAGGTCCTGCAAAACTGCTGTATGGCCAGAGCATGTATACTGTTAAAACAAGATCCTTGAGAACTTAAAATACAAATACAAAATATTACACAGGAATACATACATTAAACATTATCCTTTAATGTCAATAAATTCATTAATACAATTCAATACAACAGACTTGACTCAGAACTAGAGAGTGTGTGAGGATTTATGAGGCTCACTTTTTTGTCTTTGTTGCCATAAAAATATTTGCATGTACTCGGACAATATAATGTCTCAAAATAATCACAGCCAGCTGAAAAAATGCCTGTTTACAAATATCGGCATAAGTCATATAGAGCAAGAAATGTTCCATTTTAATGACCCCTGTTGGAACTTTGTTGTTCTATTGTTGCATAGAAATGTGAGTCTTTCTTGTATTCTCTGCATATCTAACTCCAAAGTTGAAATAGATCCCCAGTAGGGCACCAACTCCCCAAGAGACGTCATCTGGCTTCGCAACGTCAACTATGTGAAGAGAGATTTCACCTCGGGCACTGAAGGGGTTCCCGTTCACCAGCAGCATGGGTGTTGGAGCCCTCGCCACCTATGAAAAGCACACAACAAAATACAGTATCTGACTTGAATATCCCAAACAATAACATTATTTTGCAGCTAAGCCGTAAAGTGCTGGTAGGCGTACGGTTTGAAGGCTGTTGCAGACGTGAATTGTGGAAATCTTGTGTGTGCCACTGACCACTTTTCACATAATGCTATTAGATACAGTATGTCTACCCTTTGTTCATTTTCCCTGTTGATACAGGAAAGTGTTGACACGTCAACCCACCATAAGATGTGATACATTACTTTCACTAAACAAAACAGACCACACCATGTATACCTACAGCCAATTGCTTGCAGATCTGAGGATATTCACCCAATTATATGCAATAAACGGAAATAAGAGAAGCTATTTGCAAGATTGTCATAAGCAAAAGAAAATCCCGCAATTTCCAGTGGGCATGATGGGAGAGGGACTAATGTTTTTCTGTCCAAATGAACCACACCCAAGGAGTAATACACTCCAGAGTTTCATAAAAAAAAAATTATAATAATAATACAGCAAGGAATACAAGAGCCCTACCTATGAATGACTGGTGGTGCTCTAACCTTCACAATTACATAGAGCCGGTCTGGATTTTCATTAAAGAGGCAGGGAAGCAGGAGCTAGCGACAGAGTCCTAAAGGAAACAAAAACAAAAACTTGGATCTGTTTTTATAGCAATGATGGCAACATTTATTTTACCTCAAATAAAGTTATAAATATGGTTATTGTGTCTCCTTACAATCCTGGCCGAGTGCCTTCTGGTGCTGGAGTAGAATCTCCTTGTCCAGGCTCTTCCTTCTGGTCTCTACAAAGTTGGGATGAAAAACAGCAACAATGTCCTCCTGCGAGCAACTGCTTGTGAAAATCAGGCAAAACAAACTGGGCTTAATTTCAGGTTATTTGTTATTTTAATTTCCCAAAGTCAGAATAAGCTGCTGATTTGCTAGGCTGGTAGAACAACGAACACTCACCATGGCTTCCTTCGCTGGTTTTTGTGACTGTAATGAGATCCCTTCAGCCGAAAACACCGACAGCCAGCCTGCTTTTCTCTATGCTCTACTTCAGGACAGACAAGTGGGTTTCACTCCGTTTTGAACTTATTTTTAAGAATTCCCAACCAAGAATCCTAAGAAAGATAGTACATTTACATTACATTTAGTCATTTAGCAGACGCTTTTATCCAAAGCGACTTGCACACTCACATACCGAAGGTGCAGCTTCAGGAGCAATTTTTGGGGTTCAGTATCTTGCTCAAGGATACTTCAACATGGCCGGGGGAAGCCAGGATCGAACCACGGACCTTCCGATTGGTGGACGACGGCTCTGCCACCAAGCCACAGTCGCCCCATAGTATAAGGAACTTAACAGAAAATGACTTTAGTCTTACAGACACCACATTAAGGAATATGCCAATAGAAGTGTAGCCATTCAGCATGAAGACCATGCTTTTAACAATTTACTTACATATCCTTGTCCTGTGTGATCCCAGAGGAACGGATGTTTAGACACAAGAGTAGCACAAACATGGTTATGCCAACCAGTTGGGTACCTTTGAAAAGAAACACAGATCATTTAAATGACTGATTAATAATGGGACAATGTTTCTCTGTATATGTTTGTAAAACCGTTCTTATTTGGATACTTTATCATGATTTAAGCACTGCTTGTCCAGGCTTGGATGTACTGTTGATAGACATTGATGTAAATTATAGTTTTGTTTAGTTTTTGTTGCGTATAGGAAAGTTAAACGATGTTGCCTTCTAAAAACCACGGACTGTGGATCAGTGATCCTCCAGTCCATTAATCTCAAGGCAATGTTATTTACATGTGGGGACATTACGCTGTGTAAGGATCACCGAACTGACCTGTTTGAGAACGGAAAACCGGAGTCAAATTCCTTGTACCTGGCTAATAAAGCGGATTCTGATTGGGATGGTAATGCAAATAGGCACTTGTCAAACTGAGCAGTCAAAACAATTTGTGTTCTAATGGTCATCACTCTCTCAGGTTTTTGAATGGCAATTGAGACAGAACCAACCAAAGAGAGCATGTATGAATTAAACTCTCCACCTATGTATTCAACTGTCAAGGGGAACATTACTTGGCTATCATGTGTGTCAATAACTACCATAGATGTCGTGTTATAGTGCGTCTTGAGCAACCCAGTATGTCTGCAATCTGCTGTTCAGTGAAATTGAAATAAAACAACAACAACTGGAGTTGTTCTTGTGTTATGAAACAACGTGGCTGTCCAGCCGCCTGTGCCCTCGTTCGGGGAGCTCGATATCCTGGGGACACTGCAGTGGTGAAAAAAACAACAACAAAATGAAGTTATTAGGAAGTTTCTAACACATCATGACAAGCCATCAGCGTTCAGTAACACTGATCAGACTATTATGGTTATCACATGTAGGTAGTACCCTGCCCAGATAGGCCTTTGTTAATGTTGCAGAGTTGAGAAAGCCAGTAAGTCAATGTATGCCTATGACTACTCATGTAGGAATAAAGTCTTTAGCTTCAGCTACGCGTTCAATTGAGGAACCTACGAGGCCGTGGCTGCTCTCCTGACGAAATCCCAAGATCAGATCCAACAACTGGTCTGCTGACTGCCATTAGTTAACGTTACATGATAACATTAGTCTAATTCAGTGCTTTATTGGATACTTTCCACGACAGGTTTACCTTACCTTGCCACAGCTGCTTGGACTGTTGCCCCATCCACCGATGCTGCTAACGGTAGCCTTCTGCAATTGTTAAACGCGCGGTTCATATTGCACAAACAAATCCGCAGCGCCATCGCAAAACTAGCTTTCTTCTCGAACTGTTACTTCGATCTGAATCTTCACCGCCCTTTAGATTGGTTTCTTCTAAACCTCAACTCCGACTTACCTTTCATTCACGCAATTTCCTTTGCGGTAACGTGGGTTCCTGGAACGCGTGCGTAAATGTATGGCAAGCCGTTTAATGGACGCCCATATAGGTAATTTATGCAAAACGTGCTCCCTTGCGCTTTCTCCTGAATATGTAGGCTACGGGGGCCTTGATTCAGGGTCCCTCATTGGCCATAATACTAAACAACACTCAGCGTGTTATCACGCGTTTTAATGTAGTCTAAACAAGAAAAATCTAAGACCATATTTGCGCAAATGGCCTTCAATACTTTTCACTCGCGGTGTCACTCAAAAAAAGCCTGTCTGGCTTGAGTTGACACTTTGGAGCAGATTGGATCTGACCATGGACAAAACTAGGCTGGCCGACAAGGGTAAAGGCACTGCAACTAAGAAAACATACAAATAGACAAAATGCAAGCAAATTGTGAAAACATCTTCATTAATTTGACAACATATGCGCAGCATTTAGGAAACGCGCTGCAAATAGTGTAAATAGTGCAGTGCCGTGTAGTGCAAATAATGTAAATAGAAAAAACATTTCCATTGAAGAAAAGTGCTAGGGGCCTACAGCTTCAGAAACGTGTTGCAGTAAGCTAAAACAAATACATGAACAGCAAACATGCTGCAAAATCAAAAACACACAAGCCACCGAAAAGAAATACAATAGATTTACGCAGATTTACGCTGCATAGCCAGTGTACACTGGGGAAGGTCTCCAGGCCTGTAGGGGGAGCGCTGTGCGCAGGCGGTCAGTGTGGGGCAGGCAGCTTAACTCTCCAGATCACTTGTTTGGGCTGTTATAGCTTATAAATATGTAAATAGTTAGTTTGATCTTGTAAATATTTAAATTATCCGTTTAATCGCCTTCCTCCTCGATCCCTTTTTGTAGATTTTTATTTTTTTTTACTTTTTTACTTCAAATACACGATGTCCCTGTAGTGAGTTTGTGAGTATTTGGCCAAAGATGTCTCTACATTTTAAATGACTTAAATTAAGGGGATTTCCCCCACTCCACTAAGCTGTATGCAAATAAATGTGCGATGACGTAATCAGCATGCAAGCTAACGTATGACGTCATCTGGTGACTTTTAGAGCTAGCTACTTTCATTGGAACAGATTTGGCAACACTGCTTAGGGCTCCACCTGGTCTTGACAGTCGATGACATCCTCATGGGGTGTGTACGGATGTAGTACTGTACTGGGGAAGATGTTTCTGATTGGATTGAAGCTCATCCAGTGCAGTCTATAACTTCATCTGTGACAGAGGAAAAATGGAGGCTGATCTTCGCCACCCGCGGAATCCCCACAAGAAATGGCATCAAGCGTGTAACAGCTGCATCATGCCATCCATCATCCAGTGGCGGTGCTGAGCATGCATAGGACAGAATCAGGAAGATGGGGGAGGAGAGCCTTGTCTAGCTGTCGGCTGGAATCAACTCCTCAGACCATCACTAGAGCATCACCTGCTGAGCTGCTAATGAACCAGAGGATCAGGACTGAGCTGGACCAGGTGTGTCCTTCTCTGACTGGGAAGGTTGAATGGAATCAGGCCAAACAAAAAGGGTATCATGCCCGGGGCAGAGTCTGAGTCTTAATCGGTTTATGGGAGAGGGTACGCAGGCCATAAGTGGATTCTGGGAACACTCATTGAAAGAAGCGGGGCGTGTCTTGGAAAGTGAAAACTCGTGAGGACAAGCTGAAGAAAAGGCACCAGGATTAGCTTAATTCATTATGACAAGAAACAGACTACCTCCAGTCTACAAGATGAGAGCTGTCCAGGGGACTCAGCTCCACAGGAGCCAAGAAACACTGAACCAGAGACTCCAGTACAGGAGGCAGTTTTTCTTGGAACAAGGATCAGAAATAGAAACATGGTTTCCAGTTAGAGTTGGGAAGACACCTGTGCATCTCAAAGACTATGTTCATGCAGGGGCAGAGCAATTCCCTTGGGTGTCTCAAGGAGGGGCAGTTTACCCCCTATACTTTGTAGTTCAGATTGAGTTTAAGTTAAGGAATATAATATTCAAATTCATAGATGCTATAGACATTGTAGTTTGTGGAATATGGGGGAGGGATGTTGTAATGTGAATTTGTAAAGAGAATGTTTACTTTTGGTAAGGTGAACATTTCTCTCAGTTCGCCTTCAGATAGTTGCTCGGTGGATCTGGTGACTAGGGAGAGTCTACACGGTTGCTCCGAAGTAAGGAAGTGATTGTGAAGCATAAGAGAATAAGCTAGTTAAGAACAGTCAAGAGTGTCAACCAGCGGTTCGAAAGGCAAGTTCAAGCTGAGTACTGAATGTTTGTAAAGCCTTCTTCAGCCAAGTGTGTTATTACAGACTTGAACCAAAATGTGAGCAGGTTGTATTGTATTGTTACATTATGTATGAATGTGTTGGGAGTTGACAAAAACTTTGTTTTGAATCATTTGCACTGAGTGATCAATATCGATTTTTTTAATTAAAAAATCATTCCCCCTGTATTCATTACAGTATACCAAAAGACATGAAAGTCTGTGCATTCTGTGTCTCAGTTGTCATTTAATGGGACACTACCTCTGAATGCATTCACCTTTAGCCATTACTCTGCCTCCTGGAGCAGGGAGTAATCTGTGTTTTATAATGTCATTCTTTGTGATACAAAAGGACCTTTGACATCCCTGTGTTGTAAGTAGTTGGTAATAGTAATCAGCCCTGCTAATAATTAGGTCTAAATGATAATGAAGTGGCATACTTAAGTACCTGGGAAGACTGTAGAAGTGGAGCATCAGTGCAACAAATGCTTCAACTCTTTTGATATTGCTTATCAGGAAAAATGACAAGCTGTGAGTAAAAGAGGTACTGAAGACACGGACTGATGATGGATTCTTCAAATAAAATAGTTTATTTGATTTTAATCATGTAGGCTAATATTTCTTTAATTCTCCATCTGTCTCAAGGTCTGTCTGTCAGATCAATCTCTGAGGAACATCAAATATAACAAGATCAAGCAGATGAAAAAGCAATGAGAAAACCAGTCAGGAAGACAAAAAGACATTGATTTTTAATAGATTTAGCTCACTCCATATTTCATTTTATAGAATAAATAGTCGTCATTTTAGTAAACCAATAAACCACCTAAAACCCTTTAATGTATTATCGCTAAGTTTTCCATCATGAGAATGTGGAAAGGTGTTCACTTCTGGTATACACAAAAAAATGGTTTCACTGTAATTAGTACAGTTCTTAAGACATTAAGTGCTCCACTGAATAATGGGTAAAAGGAATCTTGGGAAAACAAGCAACAACAAAGTTCTTGTTGAGTTTAAGACATACAGTATTTCCTTATACCTACTTACACACCAACAGGCATGAGTATAAAAGAACATTTCTTGGAAGAGAGGGAGGGTTTGTTCAAAAGTCATAATGCATAAAGGCTAAATTCATTCAGGACAGCTGTAACAGCAGTACTGTTCTGCAAAAGAAAATAATGAATTAAAGGCATTTTCACTCAGAGTTTTCTTTCTTATGTCACAACTGGCATACTTCTTATGACCGTATTGATTATAATAATCAGCAAAGCATTCCATGTGATTTGCAATAACATAGTCAACGTAGGAAAATCTATAGCATCTGAATGTTTATGCAAACATATTGCAGCACCCCTGCTATAGACCTACATGCACTCATCTGCAGTCAGTCCCACTTTGCATTCCCAAGCCAGCGATTCTGCACTAAGAATTCATCATAACCTATTGGCTGCTTTTATGCCACAGTGAAATATGAGTATGAGTCTTGATGAAGTCCTTTCATGTGTGCAATGATTTAATTACTTTTGTTTTATAGGTGTTTTATTAAATAGTTCATAGTTGTGTTCTATGCACTGCCCTGGTTTGGTGGCCTGACGAAAACATGGGTTGGCAAAGGTGATTAAGATGAACAATTAAGTTATTCAGATAAAATAAGCTTCAAGATATTAACTGAAGCATGCCATCAGAAAGGCTAGTTGGATCCTTGAATGCTAAATAAAGAACTGACCTCCTTCCCTCTTGTCGCTGTTGGAATAATTCTGGCACACACGGTTCTCCTTTATTCCAGCAGCTATCAGAAGGTTTGGTCTTTTGTTTAACATGTAAGCACTTTTGTCAAAGAACTGTATTCTGCCCAGCACTTTACTTTGTACTTTACATCACATCAGGCGGCCTAGGCCCTAATCCTTTATTCTTTGCTCCTATTTTTGTAGTCTTTTTTAAAATCTTTTTACATGTTGATGTTAATGTTTTAATGTGACCTGGTATGTTACGTTGCTCTGTCATGCTTTCATGTACTGTCTGACTGATTTAAAACATAATGAAGATTGATGTGAAGAAGCAGTTTTTATACATGAAGTGTGTTTAAGGTAACCCCAGCATATATGCACTTTGCACCTTAATAAACCGGATGATTCCAGGGCAAACTGACGTTCCACATTGATATCTTCACACTGAACACGTTGCTTCTGAAACAGTTCTTGGACAACCACAGGTGCGGTACTATACGCACGACTCTCAGGCAGACATTCACAATGTTACACAAAGACATCAGGGTTTGTGCACTTTAAACTTCTTAGAACAGGAGTACTGATGTAGGACCTCTCATTAGGTCAATAGTTTACATGAACTTTGTATTTTATTCATGAAATGCACCCATTGAGACCGTTAAGTTGCCCGAAGGCCAGTAAACAAACTATAGGCTCACCTTTTTTATAGTTTAACTTTACAAGAAATTGTGGCACTACTACCAGCAGCAAAGATAATTTTTTTGTGACCAAGGTTATGGGGTTTTGTGTGCACTGAACCGTCCGTGCATCTTCAACTCTCTGGGCTCAGTATGAAACTGCAACTCTGTGATGTCCACCCAGCTGCAAATATGAATTAAGTTAAACGTTTTTCCATTTGGGTTTTGGAAAGTGTTTTTGTCTTTTTCTTCAAGAAAAAAGAAACATGTAGCTATTCAAAGTTCATGTTTTTAAGTGTTTAAGTATAACAACCACCCATTACTGTTAAAAATGTCTATCAATCTCAACTGAGTCTATGGTCCTTGTCTACACCCAAACAAATATTGCAACGATAAATGCTTCCCTCTCTTTCAGATACATAAAGGCAAAATCTCATGTTAACATTAACATTAATGTTTAATACGGCTGAACTAAAAAGCTAGATACATATAAACTGTATTTAGTCCATTTCATAATTAACAGGAACTACAACTTAAATCTCTAAAAATTATTAGACCACCAAGGACAGTCAGTGTTTCCTGTTATTGTAATGGTGTTGACATGTAATATGAAGTGATGTGGTACTTTGATATGGTATGGATGCTTGAATAAACTGATATTGATGTAGCCCGTTGAAGCTAATGGTCTATAAAAGGAGATAAGATACATGATGTCCTAATACTGTACATGCTCATATACACTGTGGTTTATACTTAACCATCTGACAGGAAGTATTTGGTCCTCTCAGTACAGACAATAATGCTACTTTTTCTCTCCTTTCAGTTGATGCTGATTCACAAAAAATATCTAATCCTGGAAAATTATATTTTCCATGTTTAGCGTATCCTATTGACATATCTACAAAGAAGAGATGCATGTAGTTACTTGTGACATCATCAATAGAGGATGGCAATTTTTTTTCAAAAAAAAAAACACCCCATTATCTTTTCTGTTCATTTAAGTCAGGATCTGCAAAACACCAAAGGCGTGTGAAAAGAAATCAATCAGTGGGTAATCAGTGAGTAGAAGAAGATCAGTCCGTTTTACAGTACAAACATCAAAAATGTGTCTAAAGGAGTACCACCTTTGCGTGCCTCTGTTGAAGATCAGTCCACAGTTAACCATCCCCTACACACAAGGGGGCAGAATTTGAACTAGAACTCAAACACGTCGTTCTGCTTCCTTGCCAACTTGGCCACCTCCTGCCGGATAGCCTGCACGAGTGCAGAGGTGGAGAGGCTGCTCAGGGGCATGCTGTCCATGGCCTTCACCACCTGGGGAAGGCTTTGCTGGGATCCTGTGCTAGGGGCAGTAGGTGGCGGCTCCAGTGCCTGGTTATACTGCAGGGGCAGCCTGGTGGGGCTCCCCTGTGGGTAGCGAGGATGAGGAAAAGCCTCTACATACCCAGGGAGGGGCAACTGAAAAACAGGGTAGACATGAAATCAGTAATACAGTAACTTCATATTATTACTACCCAGGAAATGAATGGCCTGCCAATTAGATAATAAGGATACAGTATATGCGATAGTTATTGTCTTTTCGCTGAGTGAACAATATATCTTGCACCACTATTGGGTGATAATATACACAATTGTATCTGGGAAAATCAATTAATTAATCAATCCATTAAAATAAACCAAAATAACAGGGAAAGTAACGAGTGTGGAGATCTACTGTACAAGGATATGACACTGAAATGGATTTTGGTTCAAACAGTGTTTGAACTCCAAAATGGACTACTTTTGAATGTTGATACAAAATCTTCATACGTGTCAGATTTACACCACAAGAAATGAAAAAAAGTAAAATAGGTGTTCAGTTAGGAAATGTGCTCAACTACCCCGGTATTTTGTTGTGTCCACTCAACGGCAGCCATAAATTCAGATCAGCAAATGGTTTCTAAATGACACTGGTTCTGCAAAAAGACACTGCGTGAAGGCATCTGGTTGAAACAGGCAAACAGACAGGGAAAAAGGAGAACATTCCATACAAACAAGGAGAGTCCTGTATGGGAGGGGAGGGAGGGTCACCTGGGTTATAACAGATCTGACCGGATGACTGGAACCTCTTATTTTAATGAAAAACAGAGGAGAGGATAGGAGGATGCTTAAATAGTACTGCTAAATGAGGCCCAGTCCTTTCAAGGGTAGACAGTAACATGAGTACAAAAAGACTTTTCAAATCAATGTCAGTGGGATGGTCTGCAACGGACAATGTTTTAACACACACAGGCAATCTCACCTACCCATTACAGATATGTTTCCTTACTAATCTTCCCATTTTGTGTTTCAGAGTGTCTATTCCTTTTTAGCCCTAGCTGTTGCAGCGCTGTAGCTCACTTTCTGGCTCCGTGGGGTGACCAGAAGTTATGTGAAAAACATCCTGACAACCAGGAGATGTGGGTGGGATATTTCTATAACACAGTATATAACAATTACAAAATGTTTTGTTTACTGTTTTACTAGTCTGTGTTCAATTATTCAATTAAAACATATAAAATTCAATTGGGGCTTCTTGTCTTTACTGTATAAAGCCAGAACACTTGCCTTTTGTAATCTCTGCAGGAGTCTCAAATAACAATAATTACTGATTGAATCTAAACTTACAACTACTACACTCGCAAGAGAGAAACAAAGAGCTTCTCTTCTGTTTAGAGCACTTTTCTAACCTGTTCATGGTCTGGATATAGCCTTAATTCTGCAAGAAATGTCCCAATAGCCACTTAGAATAGTTTATTTTCTGAAAATTAAAAGGACTAATTATAAGGACAAAGAGCTGTTGGGGCACTGGGACAAATGCTTGAAAACTGGGACTGTCCTAGTTTAATCAAGATGTCTGGTCACGTTACTCTACCACTATAAATTGCTCATCTCTGAGTTCTTTATTTTTTAGTAGGATTGGGTGTTTCCATAGCACGCAAAATGGGCTTCCTTACAGAGTCTGCCCACTGTGGTGGCACGTCCTCAGGCTCAGGTGGATAGGACATCCAGGAGGGACTGTGGTAAGAGGTGGGTGGTGTGGAGACAAAGTATTCTGAGTAGCCGGGCCTGGTGGCTGGGATTGCGTAGACGGCTGTTATTGGGTTTCCTACAGAGAATATAAGAGAGAGTGACGTTCACTAATGAATGTATTTCAAGGGGATGATTCAATTTAAGATTTTAATTCTATTACTATTCTTGCAAAATGTGTTTTGGCAAAGCAAAGCACATTATGGATTACTTTTAAAATGTAAAGTCACTTCCTCATGTGCTTACCTGAGTAGTTGGACACAGGCTGCTCTGCAGTGATAGATGGAAGTGCTGCTCTAGTAGTTGGCCCATATGGGTTGTTGTCATGTTGACTCTGCATTTCAGTGACAGATGTCTCTAAACTCCTTACCTTAGGCCCCAAGTCAGAAGTGGAACTAAGTTGGACAGAGATTGGAGAGGAATAAACTGCATTACTGGAATACTTGGTCAGTACCACTAGATGGCAGACACACTCCATGTGGGAAAGTGAGTACTTCATTAACATTCTTGGCATCTCTCAATGCACTAGTTCAATATTTAAATTTATACAAAACCTAAAATCACCGTGGCCACAGCACATTACCTAGTGAATATCTAGTCCCTGAATATGAATTTCAATGTGAATAAATGTGGAATATCTGATGGACTTTGGGATGCTACAGACAGTGTGTGTATGTCTGTGTCTGTCTGCAACTCTGTGCATGTGTGTTTGTGTGCGATCTATTCAGCCTTACCGTCTTAAGGAGGTCCCAGGAGGAGGTCCAGTGCGAGGTGGTAAAGGGGGAGGAGAACCCATAGCCATCTCAGGGAGCTGGGTGAAGTGAAAGGCCTTAAGCAGATAGTGAAAGGCATTAATGGTTAGATAAATGCTAAAACACTTCTTAAGAGAGGGCAAATAATCCCATCCCACTTACCGGTTTGGGCAGGCTGCATTGATACACGTCTGTGCCATAAGATGGTACCCACTGCAGGCCTCCCCGTCCATAGCTCATTGTACCCGGGGCACTGGTCACCACATCTGCGTAGGGGAGGGGAGGCGGTGCTGGGTTGTAGTGATCGGGAGGTGGGTGGTGGTGATGGGAGTGCCTTCCGGATGTGGACTGCCCCCCTGAAGCCAGGCTGAATGCCTCCTCCAGCAGCAGGTGCATCTGCTGTCGCACTTCATCAATGGACGGCTGTGAGCTCAGAGTGGATGTCTCTGAGTGGCCTTTTAAGCCCCGGCCGTACACAAATCCTCGCGGCCCCATTAGACGGTCAACATTTGTCTCCTCAATCAACTCAGGTTCAGTCTAAAACATACACAAACACATTCACAAGAGAGGCACCGCTATAAACATACATCTTCAAACTTTGACTTGCTAATACTTAGAAACAGAATGTGCAAGGGTTCTGATTACTAATACAAAAATAAAAACATATGATACTTGGGCTCTATTTTAAGTAAAGCGCCTTATAGTATGGTGATGGCTTGTGTGGGTGAGCCTGTAGCAGCGGCCACCTGGGGAGGCATGTTTTGATTTACATCTGGATCAAATATTATAAAATGAAACCTGTCCTTATTGAATTAGCAGGATATTAACAGATATAACCTGAGATAGCTGGAAAATTACAAGTTCTATAATGTCTCCTGTCATTCTCTCAGTGGGTTGTTGACAAGGTGCTGACTGAGCTAGAAGAGGCTGTTTAATGTTACTTAGAGTTTCTGAGACAAGTCAGCAGGAAGAGTTTGATCCAGCGGTGCAACTGCTTGGTCACAGTAGGTGCAGCGGCAGAACCAGACAGTTTGTTTCGGTGAGTGCCAACCTGCACTTTTCTGTATTTATAACAATAGTGGAATAATTGTGTGCTAATGCTATTTTTTATCTTCCTTCTCAGCTTCTCTTTTCTTACCTGCAATATATGCAGCATAACCATCATCTGTTTCCCCTGTATATTCAATGATTCTCCATCTTAATTATTTACCTGCTATCTCAATCCATTTTTTCCATCCTCTTTCTCACATTTTTTGAAAGTCCCTCCACCTTTTCATACCCTGTACTCCATCCTTCTCCCTATCCCAGCCTCTGTTTCCATCTATCCAGTCCTCATATTCAGTGACAAATGAATACGAGTTGAGGCTGCCCTACTTCCTGTGCGAATAGAGGGTAGCCACAGGAGACCTAGCGTAGTGCACCTTATAAATCAGCCCCCCCTGCAACATGGAATGGCAGAGACTTGCATCTGCAGCGATGGGGCCTGCAGCTACACTAGTCCCATTGTAATCAACAGGGCCAATTCTGAAAAAGGTCTGTGTAGCTAGCTTGTACTGGCTATTGTGCCATATTTCTAAGAGAGCTGAACAGTTGGCTAGACAGAGTTTACCCACAGCAAGTAGAAACCGACCAAGAGTCATGACAATGAGAGGTCAGAATGAAGGACTGCTTCACTACTATTTGTCAAAATAGAAAATCAAACTTTTTGGAGTTTGTCAAGAGTCTTCTGTGATAATATTACATAATAAAAGATTCTGAAGTTTGTTTAGTTAAGACCTGTGGCATTTTGTTCATGGCATCACCCTGTCATCCCAAGAGCCTGATATATCTAAATCAAATGCACAAGAGGCTGTTTTCACAGCAGACATTTGACTTGCAATAGCATGAAAAGCACAAAATGACTGGTCAAAATGGCTGGCAGGTCAACGGCAGTTCAGTGAAATATTTCTATCACTGCTCATATTTTTTACAAAAGGACAGCTCAGAATGAAAACAGTATTTTCAGAATGGCCTGCTCGATTACTCTTGGGAGCTCACATACTAGTATTCATAACAGAAAGAGCCATACACAGAGCCATAATGGAACAATAAAAGAATGGAGACATAAACCAGTCATCCTGAGATGCAATACATATAAAAATGACAGGACCTTATACATTTTAACTCTTAATTATTAATGAATCACTTATCTTCTTTCAGCTTGGTGTGGCACACTTGAAACCACACCTAAGTAGAATATGTCTGCTTTCTACCTCAGTGGCTGTGTCTTAAATAGGGCAATATGGCACAGATTTAGCAATAACAAGCTCTGATTAATAATAATCTTTTCTCTTTTTACATTCCGTCTAGATTGAAAACAGCGACATTAGGTTTTTTGAAATGTTTTTGAAATCATCATCTGAATTTGGTAACAAATATTTGTATTTTAATAGTACATCCTTAGCACATCATTAAAACATATAAAGTTTATATGTCACAAGTTAAAGCCACTAATTCTAGTACATCACTTGTGTTACCTAATATTATTTAAAAAGGACCAACACAGTGTTGCTCTGTCAATCACTTTGTTAGAGTAGGTGCTACTTTTTCAAAATGGTGAACATCAAATGTTTTGGCAAGTTTACCTGCATCTGTTTGGGAGACAGGCTCAGTAAGTGATAACATGTGACTCACATCATAGCCGCTGTTGCGAATGCCTCTCCTGGGTCTCTCCCTCATAACAAGCAGATCCATCTCTGTTCCTCCAGGACTGGGACTGCTCAGACTCTGTCTGCTGCGATAGGCCGTCTGCCCTACCTGGGAGTGCCTGCCAATTAGGGTAAAGAGTGCATTCAGTACAAATCAGACCTGGGGTATATTTATTATGAATTGAAATGCTTTCAATCTGCCTTCTGCCAGGTATGTGGAGATGCTTGAGGTGTTGCACAGCAAAATGCAATACTGATAAATCATCTAGTAAAACAAAACAGTCAATGCAAAGGAAAATTATGCATATCAGCATGTTGTTGTTGTAACTGATCAGCCACACACTCATTTCGATATTAAATAGCTACTGAAATGTTTATCCTGCTCACCGTGGTGGGATATAAAAATAGCAAGTCCATTCAACCCTTTGCTAAGTCAACACATGAGCCAAAATTCAAATGTTGCTTTCCGCTCTATAGGCAGCCAGTGTGACGTAATGTTAATCTCATGTGGAAAAGGCTGTTTCCCCCCTTGCGCTGAGTCTGTTAT
The DNA here is from genome assembly GCA_011952105.1 of Coreoperca whiteheadi. Lineage (NCBI taxonomy): Eukaryota > Metazoa > Chordata > Actinopteri > Centrarchiformes > Sinipercidae > Coreoperca > Coreoperca whiteheadi. The sequence continues at coordinate 19,633,493 of CM022485.1, forward strand.
AATCAAAGACTCTTTCCATCTTTATGTGCATCTGTAAAGCAGAAGCAGGAGAGAACCAGAATAGTGGACCGCCCGACACCCTGCCAATCCTCTTATCTCCATTATGAAAGCTCAGGACTTGGATCAAACTAATCAGACAGGCCTGATGGGTCTCTCACTGCTTACTAAGAGAGGATAATGACAACATTAGAGGAGACAGTTTTATTTATCCATAAGCAAATTAGGCAAGGCAAAGGTCAGCAGGGATGGATAATTGGCCATGGTTAGAAGCCCGATCAACCAATATGAAATGCCACGTCACCTGCAGCACTTTGTGACTGCTAGATTTATATCCCCACATCCTTACATAAGCATGGCTTTTCTTTTCTGTTTACACCAAACCCAGGTTCCACTTGTTTTTCCACTCTCCCCTCACCTCCTGTGAGACTTGACATAAGTGGAACCTCGCTCATCATCAGGCTCCAGTGGTCTGCCATGCTCACCGGCTGCCCTCTCATGGTCGTGCCGCTGTCTCTGTGGCAGGGCTCGACCGCTGCTGCTGCCATCGGTGGAGGGGAAGTCATAATAGCCCTTCCTCTTAGCCTTCAGCCTCAGCTTGTTCCTGTAGTGTTCAATGTCTGACTTCTGCTTCAGAGCCAAGTTCACCTGCAGAGAGGAAAGAGCCCAGGATGATGCAAACAAGAAACATAGGGAGATGAGAATGAATATAGACACAAGGTAATTCTTGCTTTGTCTTAAAAGCCATGTGTGGATGAAAGATCAGAGGCTTCGTGAGAATAAGAAGCTCTGAAAATGAAAATGTTATGCAATCATCACATTTAGAAAGATTCAGAACATATTCATTATTTTCCATGTTTATTATGTTGCTTCAAAATCACAGAAGAAATAATGAAATGAAATAATGAATAATGACAAAATAATGAAAATTAAAAACTAAAACAATTCCAGTGTGGTGTGTCCTGTTATTGAACTAATTGTTTTCGGTTGTTGATGTTGTGATCAGTTTACTGTAAAGACTGAATTATGTAATTTTCTGGGGAATAACACTCTGATGAGCTTACAATATATCCAAAAAAATCATATTTTAAAATAGAGAAATAGAAGGAATATGTTTCTGATTGCAGTACCACAAGAAAATACCCCTTTCAAGCTTTAAACACTGTACTTTTTTAACACCTGATTGTCTTCTGATGTGGTCATCTGAGGTCAGAGCTTCATCAGATAAAGAGAGTTTAACACTCTAAATGTCAGTTCATCTACTTCATCAGGACTGTGTTGTTCTGGTTTAATCAGATCTTGATTGACAGTTATTTCATAAGCAAAACACTCCACACCTGTCATTACATTTTGATTAAAATTTAGCTTAACTGTATTTGGTGGACAGAAATATATGACATTTTCAGCTCAGTGCTGTCTACTTTAAACCAGTGAGAAAAGCAAAAAATAAAAATAAAGAGATTTCTCATGTGAAATAACCAAAACTATTCTAAATTACTAAAATAGGGTTTCAGGGCCTTTAATACATTTGTGCATCCGTGTTATTTGTACATAAGTCTGTGTATCTCTCTAAATGGATGTGTGCACATGCATCACCTCTCCGTTGACGATAGCTGAGTCCTGGCTTCGATCAGAGGAAGCAGGGTGTGAGTAGTTGGTCTGAGCCGCCATGGGCTTTATGGAAATGAGCTGCAGGGAGCCAGAGGAGGTGTCATATGGATCTGAAGAACAGAGAGGGAGTTTACTCACAAAAAGACTACAAATACCGCTAATCGTTACATTGTCAGTCAAAGGAGAGCAAACTGTCACACTCCCTCTTTGTCCCTCTGTCGGCCCCCTCACTCTCTTCACCATGTCTCTCTGTGGATGACACTGTGGGATTATGTCAAACGTCAGTCGTCCTTGTCAGCAAATGAAGTGGTGGACAGAGACAATACATCACAAAGATAGCGTTGACTTCAAAGGTTGTGCCAATGCCTCTCTCTGATAGATGAAAGAAACTGACTCTGCACTTTCATTCCTTATCCGACATCAGACAAACTGGATTAAATTTTAGTTTCCCTTAACTCAGCCAATGAATTATTCAAATCCACCCATTAAGAAAATCATAATCTAGCAAACTCGTTCCAATTTACAAGCAGTATATTGGAATTTGATTAATTTAACTCACACCCACCACATGTGGAACATTCAGCTTCTGTGGACAAGAATAGACCAGCAAATACTTTAACGTCTGAGCGTTTTTTACTTAAACAAAAGACGTGTGACTTCATATGGTCTTTCTGCATTTTTGCATTAGTGAGTGTGTGCATGTGTGTGCTTCGGCCACTGTTTCACAGCATCCACTAGTCTGACATACTGTATCATGTCAGCAGAGTGTCTGTCTCGTGCATATTCATCGGATCCATCTCTGCTTACTGCTGAGTGGCTACCTTTGCAGTAAAAAAAAGCTGCAGTGGCAGTGCATTTCTCTTAGGGTACCTGTGTGCATGAGAAACAGAGACTGGAAAAGTGTTTCATGCAGGAGAGGATGGGAAAAGATTTTTGGCATGTGTGACACACCTGACCTCCTCTGCAAAGGAGCTGTAAAATAAATTATTTGTATTTGCATCAGAGTGTGTCTCTCACCATCCCTCTTGCGCGTCTCCTCCTTTGTCAGTTTCTGCTGTGCTGTGACTTTCAGCACTGTCAAGCCCCTGCCGGAATTCAGCTTCTCTGATTCGTTGCTGATGACGGAACCGTCCTCACTCGGCAACTTGCTGCAAGTAACCATAGCAACAGGAAAGGCGGTGAGCTCTCCGGAAGCTGGGCTTGCAGCCAGGTTATGTCATCCCTCCCTTTAAAAACCTCACCTTCCTCTCTGCATCACTCAAGCTTGAGTCCGGCAAACACAATGTATAATAATTTTGGTTTTGTTAATTATTAAAATCATCACTACACAATGCCCGGTTTTGAAGAATATCAGTCGAATAGTTGGTGAAATGGTGGCAAATGCTAGAAAAATCAGCTGATTGTCCCAAAACTGCAGCAACACCAAAAAAAAGCATCCAAGGAAGCATCAGCTAGTTGAGTTTCAAATTGTTTGATATTAATGCTGAAATCTTGCCAAGTGGCAACTGTATGTGTGTTTGTTTTGTACATTTATCTGCATTGTTTCCATTAATAAAATTGTGTATTTTTGTGCTCATGTGTTTCTGCTACATATGCATTGTGGATGTACTCTTAAGCATGTGTCATGTATGTCTCAAAATCAGTGTGCATTCATGTCCAGAGTGAGGCAAGACTGGGTCTTCCATTAATTGGACAAACAATTGCTTTGTCCAATTCTTGTTTCACTGGCTTCAAACGCTGTACTGTAGTTGGAATTAGAGCTGATCAAGCATTGGCTCAGAGGACCACGAGGCTGACAGTGACATCAAAGCACCGAGGTCTATCCCCTAATTGTCTGGTAAAAATGATAACAGCAACGAGAGACGAAGAAGCAATGGCTGCCCTCCCTGCTCTCGTTGAGGCAGCGCTGCAGAGAGCCAGCTCCATGCAACAGTCACAAGCTCTACAAAGACATGTAATGTGAGATAATTAATTCAGTTGTACAGAATATGTTTACATTGGAAATTTGTTGTGTAGAAAATAAAAATAAGATAAAACAGGAGAGCAAAAGTTACAGTACAATGTAAGAAATGAATCATTACTTGACATAATAAAAGGCAGTGGCAAACAGAAATGTTTTCAGCCTTGATTTAAGGCTGTGTGTATGTTTGATCCTGTGTTGGTGTTTAGAGGCTAACAGGTGTGTGACCTTGGTCCAAATGAAGGGATGACTTCAAAGAGGAAGAAGCAAATTAGTGTTAATTATGTACTGCATGCATGTTTTTAGATTTAATATAACCTCACAGCATCATCCCACACGCTTCCCTACACTTCTGTCTGGCAGGGCTCAGCAGGCATTTTGGGACGGATGTTATTTCAAACCGGCTACACAACAGGTGAATGACAATTTCACCTTCACTCAGAAGTCAACAACAACTGTGAACCTACAACTGATTGAATGCATTCGCTCATCTGTCTGGCATCAAGTAGAGAGCTAAAATCATGTTGCCCTTGCAGGACAGTTGCTTTTCCACTAGCTACAGCATACGTTTCATAGTAGCCAATAGCCAAAACACAATACTGAGATGATGATATCTACTAATTGTACTCTCTTATTAAACTGGAAAAACATAGTGGCTGTTCTATAGCTGCCAAAGTTCTCCAATATACTATCCACCAAAATCCGTTTCTAAGCAAAACTGAGGCCATAAATTCTCCACGCACCTAATTTATATAACCTGGTTCAGGTATTTTGAGAGGCACGTTAAACCTAAACACTCAACATAGTTCACTGATTGATTTAACATGCGTCTGGGCTTCATGCATTGTCATTGGATGTTTTTTCAGATTTTCATCTCACAATGAAAACTGAGCTTGTGAGCTGTAGTCTACCTTTGTGTGGCTAGTAAATGTCTAGGCTCAAGCAAATTTTAGAAAATGTGCTACAAATTATTTCACAGTAGATATAATCTCTTGGTTTTCATTTATGATGTTACTATCGCTGCGTACTTTATGACAAAGCAAGTAAATGGCAAATGGACTGTACTTGTATAGCACCTTTCTAGTCTTCTGACCAAAGTGCTTTACACTGCAGGGAGAAGACATATCCTGGGATAATAGCATATAGTTGCCTGAAAACCGGAAAACGCTAATGAATGATGACATCTTAAGACTTGATCTTAAAAAGATAGGAACCGTTCAGATCAATAGTTTAATAAATAAGAAATGAAAGACTTTGCTGGAGTCAAGAGTATCCAAAATCATTAGTGCAGGACCTGCAGTACATAGATTCCCTATTCTGTCACATACATTTCATTTGATCTCATTATCCTGCATGGCTTTGAAAAATTATGCCCTTTTGCATTCCTCAATTAAATAATTTAGCATGATTTAACATGGCAATTAATTTCCGTAATAGCGCTACTGACTGTCAGTTGAGGAAAATGGTCAATTTCACCTGCCCATACAGAGAACTCTGTTAATGACCACCTATCATTCAGCATCGGGGTAGAATGAGGACAGACAATAGGGCTGGAGAGCTCTTTATGTTTTATTGTCCTGCCTCTCTCTATGCGGCCCAGGAGCTTTCTGACAGAGCAGTGGTGCAATTCTTGAGAGAACACACACATACTGTAAGCAAATGTAACAGCCTGTGGGAGGAGGATTGCCTTCAGTCTCAACCGAAGGAGAAACCTTAAAATATTTCTGAACAAATTGAGATGGTTCAGCTCATTATCATCTGGTTGAGGAAGAAACATGTTTCCTTCTAACAAAGCCAACTTGTTAACTGAGACAAACACAGACTGATGAAAGTTGAGCCAAGTCTGTAGCCAAACCTATAGCTTAGCTGAGCCTGATAAAAATTAGTTTGAGATAAAAATCTCAAGCATTGAGACTTAAACTCCTTAACTTGCATTTATCCAAAGTGAAGTAGGCCATGTATGTAATTAAAACATGAGTTCTAATAAACTTAAACAATGTTTTAAATGTACTTTTGACTGATGTTTGTCATGGAGCTGTTTCATATCCATCAATATGCCCATTTGCACATACACGTACACACACAAACAAATCTGTAGACTAACACACATTATCTAAATCAACCGTGTAATCGTGTTTTAATTGTTTTTTTGTCTTCTTTGTGAAGAAGACGGTGATGCATCTGTAAACAGACTTTTCATTTAATGAGATATTATAATTATCATAAATAATAATCATGCATATTGTTTAATCTTACGTCCAAAACAAATAAGAGCACATCCTATGTTAGACTGAGTATCAATAAGGTATCGGTTACCCTACATCCAGTTAATCGGAGTAAAACTTTATTTTAAGGCGAACATCATCCAGATAATGTCAAGATTTCATTCGACAAATAATAGTATTATTGTATTCTTCACCCTCCAGTTAAGTATTTTGAATTGAAAATTGTCTAAATGTTGTGATTAATAAAGTACACAGTTTTTGGTGATACAGATTACAGCATGAGGAGGTGAATATGTGTAGATATAATGATACCTTTTGTGTTTGTCGGTGGTGAGGCTTTTCTTATTGGCAGTTCCATCTTGCTGTAGGGCCTTTTCTAGTGAATGTGGTGTGTCCCGAATTTGTAGAGACATCACTAAGGTATCCTGACTGACAGGCAGCGTCTCCTCATCCCCTCCTTGTTGGCCCAGGTGCTGCTTGGCATAGTCAAAACCCTGGACTGGCTGATGGACAGGTTGAGGGAAAATAGAGAAAGACAAAAGAGACAGCTTAAGTAAGATTGATTTCCTTTCAAATACCAGTAGACATAAAAGTGACTGATAGGAGACACAAAGAGATATACATTAGCTGGCCAGAAGTGTCATGTAGACAGACATCTCAAAATAGCTCAAAAGTGTATCTTTTTAAGAGATGTCCAGAGGATTTAAGGAACAGAACTGGGATTACTGCGCTGCTGTGCCTTGAAATAGAGCTGAGCTGAGCTTCAACTGAGCTGATTCAATAGCATAAATTCAAATAGAGGCCCTTTTTCATCTTCTTCCAAATTCTTGTCAAATAAATGACTCACAGTGGGCGGTGACAAGATGAGATCTGCAGACTTTCACAGAAATATAGTAGTTAAACGTTAGAACACATTAGAAGATAAGAGCGAATAGGAAGAGGATTCATGGCGTGGTCACTGGATGTCCAGAAAAGGTGGGGGCCAAAAGAGTTCAAACCCCCACACAGACATACTGAAATATTTAGGACTACTCTCATCGCTGTGTCATAAATTGTCAGGCACACATCGTTGCCTCAATGCAGCAAAGCCATGGTGCAAAATCAATATGTGATACTCCTCTCACTGAAGAACATGCATCCTCTCTCTTCCTATAGCACACACACACACATATACACACAGAGTAAAGAGTTTCTCTGGATCCAGTTTTCTCACTAACTAAAAGTGTTACTGTAGGAAATTCTAACAAGGGTATGTGATGTCTTTGGCTTACAGACAATGAAGGTAATACAGAAGAGGTAGTGCAAGAGTCTCATTTAAATTTTTAGGAGTCTCTATCTTTAAGCACTTTAAGAATGTTTCCTTGGTTTTCACATTACTTATTAGAAAGAAACGGTTTTATACTAGAATGTGACTAGAATGTGTTTTGTCAGAAGCAACCCAATAATATTTCATTTCTGATTAAAGTGGTTTTAGCATGATGAGACTTTGCAGGATCTTAGATGTTGTATAATAATAACTGCTCTGAAAGTAGCCCTGAAATGACTTTCACAGTTTAATGTAGAAGATTTTACTAGATTTTCTCTTATGAAATTCCATAAATAAAGCAGTGGGATGTGCTGAGTGTTATACTATGCATTTTTATTTAACTACACTGACATATAACGGTGAAAAGAACCACTGAGCAGAAAAAACAACACATATGGAGGTGAAGAGATAACTTTGATTATGACATAGCGACACCCTTAATGCAACAATAATGGAAACAGTTTTCAATCTTCTCGACACAAAACAAACAAGTGTCAGTGCACACATACACACACACACACACACACACACACAATTCTCCATAATAACCATTCTCCATTCTAAGCTTAGTCTTTCAAATTTGCTATCTGGAGACTGCTATAGGGAGAATAGGCAATACCAGCCTTTCATCCAAGAAAATCGCATTGTGAAAGCTTTGTTACTCCAAAGTGCTGTTGCATCCTTAGTTTTCATCAGCACAGCAGGATTTATTGAAATATATCGTAGGTGATGTCTGCCCAGAATGCCATTTAAATCCCACTGTTGGCACAGTTGAGCCCTGAAGATGAAAACACAGATCGGTAATGATAGGAAATACAGAGAGGCAGATACCTGGTGATAATAGCCCACATCTCTCCGATATGCCATCTGAAAACAAGAGAAACTGTATTTTAAACAGTGTGTGTATGTGTTAGTGTGTGTGGTGTTGAAGTTTCAAGATTGACTCGGATTCTGCCAACACAGCTTATACTGATGCCGTTGTGCAGATAACAAAAAATACAACACAAGAAACATAAAATTCTGTTATCTGCATACATAGTCACCCTCATCACTCACTGACACATACTGTACCACACAAACTGTAGCTATAAAGTCACAAACACCTACTCTTGGGCTGCAACTACTGATTATTTTCATTATCAATTAATCTTCTGATTAGTTTCTCAAATAATCAATCATTTTGCTCATAAAATATCAGAAAGTGAAAAATGCCCATTACAGTTTCCTAAAGCCCAAGATGATGTCTTTAAATGTCTTGTTTTGTCCGAGCAAAAGTTCAAAACCCAAACACATTCAGTTTTAAGCACTATAAAACCAAGAAAAGCACAATGACACAATGAATCAATTATCACAATTCCTTCAGCTATAGCCTGCTTCAACACACACAGACAGTCATAGAAAGAAAGACAGATACCTTAGCTCGGGGATTGAGGTTGCCAATGGCATCCGCTTTAAAGTCATTTTTATTCTTCCTGCATAGCACAGCTGTGATGATGATGATAATGAGAGTTACTACGGCGATGGGAGCCAACACTGCAGCAATTATCCAAAGGTTATTAGGAGGGTTCTTGACCACAGCTGGAAAAAAAAGAACAACACTTTTTCACGATCATCCCTTCATTACATGGCACCCAGTAGACTGTAAACACTACATGATAACAGATAGTCCATTGATTGGTTCATTGGAAGCAAAACACAGCCTACTATTTTTCCTGCTAAAACATGCAGAGGCATCCATCACATCCACGCTAAGTGACACTGCGTACAGCTCAACCTGATATACAGTGGGCCTGATTCAGCTATTGCAGGCAACAATCTGTAAAAGAATGCAGCAGGCTCTCTCTCTCTTTCTCTCCCTCTCTCCTGACCAGCTCAGTCTCACCCTCTCCCCCCTTCTCCCTTTCTCTTAGCAGTGAGCAGCACTGCAGACCAAACAAACTATGTCCTGCCGGGAGCATTTCAGAGAGATTAGAGAGCAAAAAGCTTCCTCAAACTTTTCTTCTACTCCCCTCACCCCAGCCCTTGCTCCTCTTTCTAAACTCAGCATGAGTCATGTGTTTTGGTTTGCATGTCTGTCTGTCAGTGTTTCTGTCTATTTGCCTACTTGTCAAATGCTAGAAGGATGCTGTGCTTACGTTCTGCTTGCAGCTGGACAAAGTACCCCAGGGTGAGCGCCATGGTCTGAGAATCCACTGTGTTCAGGACTTTGGCAGCTGACGTGCCCGATAAAGGAACGCCATTGTGTTGGACATAGTAGGTCATCTCTACTGGATTCTTCGACCCTGACACCCTACGGATGCTCACCATCTGATTGGAAAAGAAAAGGGATGACACATGTTTCCTTGAACTACAGTACACTTGATATATGCATTTAGGCGTGGCGTCTCATGAGAGGAAAAACCACACGGACAGAAGAGAGTACTAAAACATTCAACCTTTGGCTTGTTTTCATGAGCAATTAGCAGATGATGAGCTAAGAAGCTCCCTAATTATCAAGGGATGACCATGAGTAATCATGCAAGCGTGTGCAGAAGTGTGTATCAAAGTGTGAATCTCATGAAACACTCATACTGTAAGATCTAAGCCAACAAAACCATTGGATTATTGCTTTCATTAGACTTCTGAGAAAAAAACCCCCATCAGAATAAGAATCTAAAATGACTTGCCATATTCACTCTCTAACCCTGTGCACCGCAGACTGTTTGTTCTTCCAGAGAAAGTCAGACGTGGCACTCCCTGTGGGCTTCCGTGCCAGTTTCTTACCTGGACAGTGTAGCTGCCTACAGTAGTGGCTCGTCTGAAACGCGTGCCCTGCTGGCCTGCCAACACAAACAGCTCTGCCAGCCGCTGCTCCATTAGACTGGCAAAGCTTTGGTACTGCCCCTCCAGGCTGGTGTTATCCACATCCTGGATCACTGCAAATGTAGACGGAAAAAAAGAGGATGGCCAGATGGTTGTTAAGACAGAAAATGAATTGTTGGCAAGGGAAAAAAGTGGCACAAAGAAAGAAGAGATAGAGGTAAAATTAGAAATGTGTGAGTAAGACAAAAACACAGTGTGTGACTACAGTAAGACCTATTCAGGATTCCCAGGCTGTAAGGGCCATATGGGAAGCTCATGTTCCTCTGTATTTGACGGATATGTAAGTTGGCAAGTTGTTATTAGCCCTAACAACTTGCTTGTTTTAGTGTCTTTCTGTCCCCTTGTGGTCAAAAATCACAGCTGAAAAGCAATAATCCTGGTTGTACATCTTGTTCAGTGTGAGTAAACTCCCATCATCTACGGGGCGACCCTTGAACTGACTCGGCCTCTCATTGAGTAAGTGCAGTGTTAAGAGCTACACAGACTGATCTGAAAGGCCTATCCATTATACACCCTCGAACACTGTGCAATATAGTCATGTTGCTCAGTACATGTAATCATTTTTAAAGCCAACAGGAGAAATACTAAACAACAAACAATCCAGGAGTCATATGCATCTAACAGTTAAGATCATAAACACAAGCAGATGCATAATGTCTTTCATTAAATTAAATAAGACCCTGTATAAAATTGTAAAGGTGTAAAACTGTTCAGGTGTTTTTTGTGTTATGAAATACTATAGAAAAGAAACACCTTGTTAAATGTGATTAGAGTTTAGCGATTTAGAGATTCATGACCAGATAATAGTAGACTGCAGCAAGGGAGGATCAAAACTTTCTTTTCTTGCAACATGGCACACAAAAGTTAGCCCTGTTATTTTTTATATATTTAGTAAAAAAAAGATTTTAAACAATGATATCCCTACCTGTAATAACCCAGAGGTCTCTGGTAGCAATGGAGGTGTTCAGATTGTGGTACTCCATTGCTGCAAGGACATAAAAACATAATCATCCACCCCCCCCTGTCAGCATCAGCCTGAATCAAGCATTAATCTTCATGAATTAAAACTTACAATTTACTCTTTAATCTTCACAAAACTGTTTTATTTCATTGAATTATTTTTATGCAGGGTTTTTCATTCAACATTCACTTTTGATTTTTACTGTAGCAAAAAAATTATATCAAATAAAAACAGATTGTAACAAAGTAAAATTGAACAAAAAAGGGAAATTGAACATGACAAGACAAAAGGTGCAGATGCAAGGTAAAACAAACTGCAAACTGAATGTAATGTTCTATCCAAAGAATTACATAATCATCTTTTCACACTGCAGTTACATTTCCGTATGCCTTTTAAAATTTTCAACAATTGTCAAGAAAGAGCTGCAGCCTTTCTATCCATATAGAAAAATGCAGAAGCAATACAATTTCAAGAACAGTTGCAAAAACTATTTTATTTTCACTGCTGTAATTGATATCATTGCAACAAGTGGTGGTCTTGCTAGCCATCCATGTATTACTTGAGGAACCACTGCTTATAAACCTGGGCCAAATTTTTTAAAAACCTAAACTTCTGGTGAAGAAGGGGAACAGTTTACAGTTTGGTGCATTTTGTTTGGTTGAAATCTCAGTTTCAAGCCTCACTATCGCTGCATGTCAGACAAATACAGAAGCAAGGAGAGCTTTCAGCTGCCTGAGCTCTGGCTGCCTCTGTGTTCTTTTACATCTATTTCCTGCCTGATTAAGCGCTTGTGCTGGAGGCTGGTGCAGTGTTTGGGGGTGAATGCTGTATCAGTGGCCTGTGAAAGCAGACTCGCTACAGAAATGTACACTCAGGCATGACAGGGGAGAGGAGAGAGCGGTGGTGGGGTGGGGAACAGGGAAAGAGGAACAGTAAGAGCTTTGACATTGTTAATGGATAGGGCTGCAGGGCTGTCAGCAAAATCAGTTCAACATTGTCTATAAGTTTGAATCATGGAACATTAATCGGCGAGGAGGTTTCACACGAACCTCTGCTGTTGTGTGATGAGAGCCTGGGGGACACAAACTGAAGAGCATTTATAAGTCATTCCAAGAAAGCTATTATTAAAATAGTATTTCATATTTTACATCAGTGCTTGGGTTATAGTTTTCAATGATTGTTATGGTCTTAAAAGAGACATTTTGCGAGCCGCTCCACTCGTAGTCCAGTTGAGAGCAATTGCTGAAGAGCAGAGGGGGAGTAAAACAGCTGAATGCAGCCGTCCAGCCTACACAAGCGCCACAGGAACGACAGCGTACTCTGCGCTACAAACAGGCACTTCAGGGTGGTGTGAGATCTCGGGCCTTTTCTGTGAGAGCAGAGCCCAAGGTGGTATGAGAATCCTCCACTGTTAATTATTTACTGCGATAATTGGCTTTGAAGTGAGGAGGCAGCCGCTGCCAGCATATGCTCACACCTCCTGTGAACAGTGCAATATCACTTATGGCAAGGCTACAAAACAAACAGAGCAAAGTCACTGTCACACTCTCTCTCATTCTTTCTTTTAGTCTTACCTGTTCTCCCTGTTTGTTTATGCGCCCTTAGAGTCCCGTCTTTGTATCTAGTTGCCTTCCCCTCATTCTCTGCTCCCCAAATTAATCATCCTGCCCGTGGGTAACTTCACTTTCTAACTTAATTCAATCCTAACACAAAGTGAGTTTTAATTTAATGCTCACTAGCAGAAATCCTATTCATTATGATTTAAACAGTGTGTAAACCAAAACTGCAAAACAGTCAGTCATTTTCTTCCGCTTGTTCCCGTTCGGGGTCGCGGGTGACTGGAGCCTATCCCAGTGACTTTGGGCCTTAGGCGGGGTACACCCTGGACAGTGGCCAACTCACCGCAGGGCTGACACAGAGACAGACAACCATTCACTCTCACATTCATCCACTAGAGGCAATTTTTGACGTAATCAATTAACCTACACATGCATGTCTTTGGACGGTGGGAGGAAATCGGAGAACCCGGAGAGAACCCACGGTAACACGGGGAGGACAAACTCCACCCAGAGAGATCATGTGACGTTGGTCTGGTCCGGGATTTGAACCCACAATCTCCTTGCTGGGAGCTCTAACCGCTCTGCCACCGTGCATCCTAAGTGACACTGACAATCAAATGTTTGAAGGATGTTGCTCCTGATTTGGGATACAGCGTTCCCAATCCAGGAGCAACATCCTTCGAAAATTAAATGTAAGGGATACAACCCTGGAATTTCTTTGTTTTGGTTTAGTTATAAACAAACCAAAGGCTCTTGTAAATATGGTTGAGAAATGTACTTCTTTTCCCCAATTTGGAGGAAATAACCTCCAAATCTGTATCTTCTCTGGCCCTCAGTATCTCATAATGCACTGCAGGCTGGGCAATTGTGTAACGGGGCATTGAGGCTCTCCACATCAACTTGTAAAGCAGGGAAATATAATCTTATTTACCAGATATTGTCATCAGTCACCTGTAAATACATCACATCTGGACAAATGAACAAGCCACAGCAGGAGGTAAACAATGGAGGCCACTGTTTGTTCTTGTTAGTAGCCTGGACATCCATTTATCTCTAACACCAGATCACAGGTGCTTAACTTGTTAAAATGCTTGTAAGTTGTTCATCATGAGCTAAGGTCAAATGTCTAACATTTGAGTTGGTTGGTAGGCTAGAGAAGATCCATAGCCAATTTACCCACTGGACTCAGGAAAGTAAAAAAAAACAACTAAAGGTTTGGGCTCAGCTGGATAGAAATACAGGGAAGCCCCTGGCTTAATTCCTGGCTCAAACATCAACTCTGCTGTGATCCTGAGAATGATCGTGCATAGCCAAAGCTTGGTCTTGTCAAACTGAAGGTGCAATTTCCAGGTGTGGGCTTCTTCAAATCCTACAGCCAATCCAACGGATGCCTCTTCGATTTCCAAAGCCTCCTCGACCCAATGCATCTTGATATACATTTTCACCAGACCTCCTTGAGCTTAATAAGATGGAGGTTTGGTTACACAGGATTACATTATTCAAGACACTGAAGCCCCTTTCGCACACCACGTCTACTCAAGAGGTGTAGTGTGAGCACCATGTTAGCAGAGCTGCAGTTCAGTCCTCTGTCAGTGTTGACCCAGGATGCGTTCAGGCACAATATTGAGTGCAGGTCACCTGCATTTTGGCAGAACTCAGAGCCCAACACACAATCACTGTAGTCCTTTTAACAGCTGCAGGTGCCAAGCTTTTGCTGAACCTATATTCTGAATTTACTGTGAACAAGGTCAAGCAAAACAGTGAATCTCTCCTTCAGAGATCAATAAAATACCATAATTATATCTTAGAGTTCTGCATCTGCCATATCTCCCTCTACTGAGAAGTTTACATATCATTCCCCAGTTACACTGGAGAAGGAAACAGGCAGCACACTTGGAATCTGCTAAGATTGCTATTTAGGCTCCTGCTGATTCCCTGTCACTCTTCATTTGTTTTACTCTGAGTACAACTGTAACACAGATGGAGCGCTAGGCTGAGTATGCCCTCAAAGGAGGCTGAGATGAAAGGCTTGGGCTTAGTTGTGTCTTTACATCAACTATCTTTAAGTGACTCAATCATTAAAAAACAACTGTGATCGTAAAAGCAGCAGAACAGTCACAAACATCCAATTACTAAGCGACTGGACGTCAGTCAGACTTAGCGGTTGAATTCCTGAGTTCTATCATTGTCTAGATAGACCTTCTGAGGTAGTCTGGCCCATGTGAATGCAAACAAAATGCTCAGAAAACAACAACAGTTTCTAAGAGTGGTTCAAGTCTTGATTTCTACTAGTATAGTCAATCGATATATCAGTTCCTATGTCCAAAGGTCTAGGACCGAAGATGAGAGACCAGCATGGTTTGTGAGACACAGCCTGACAAGTGTATATAGCACCTCTTGTAGGATTCAACACAATGACAAAACAAGGAAAAGTAGAGCACTTGTTTTTTTTTTTCGTTGAATCTAATTTTTATTTGGAGAACAAATCATTCCCAAGAGAACATGAGAACTACTTCTGGTGTCTCTTCTTGTAAGGCTGCTGAATTACTCCTGACTAACAGACATATTTTGAAATGCAAATTGCAACTTACGCTCAGCAATGACAAGTGGTGGATAGAAGAGGAAGTAGCCCACCAACTCAGCTGACAGCTGACCAAGGAGGTTTGAGGCAGTGGTGCCATTAAGGAAGACAGTCCCATTCTTCACAGTGTAGACCAGTGACACAGCAGGAGAGCCTGCTGCCTGCGAGACACTCAGCATCTGGGAAGAGTACAGGCTCAGAGTAAAAGGACAGCACAGAAAAACATGTATACATGTATAACTACACTTGGGATTACATTACTGTAATGTGCAAGTCTAAAAGATTAGTACACATCTTGTAGAACAAAATGACATAGTAGGGATGACAAACACCAGAAAATCAATTATGGTCTTGGATCAACGAATATGAAAATCATCAAGAAGCACAATGGCTGGGAAACTGGCAAAGCATGAAAGAGTGTAAAAATATTGTAGTATTTCATCCATGCATAATCATTAAATTAGCTTTAATATAGGGTGCACTTTAATGTGGCAGCTCATTAAAATTAATACAAACATTCCCTCCATAAACATAATTAATTTGCATATCAGAAGCAGCTTTTGTTTAAAAGGCAAAGTTTGATACACTGAGGGACAATTTTGCACAAATTGCTCACAGTTTACATCTGTTTGTAGCTGCCAAATCACCTAAACCACATGGTAATACTGATGTGTAACGGGGGACAAATCTATTCTAATATGCTGCAAACAATATTTAGTAAACTCTAGTATACACCATCTAGCTTAACATCTGTTTGGGTTGCTAGATGGTTCTGTATACATTACATTGTCAAATAAATTGACTATCTGAGTCAGACCTCAGATGTTTGTACACTGTGTACACTGCACACATCCCAACACTGGCGTTATGTTAAATATCACAGCATTACCGCTGTAACAGTAAGGGGAACACCTACGCAGTGCTAGGAGTGCAACACAACTGTTACACCACAGTACCTGAACAGAGAGTCTGCTGTTGGTGTTGAGCACTTTGGCCTGCGCTTCAGAAAACACCTTCTCGAGCCTCTGTTCCATTATTTGGGAGAACCGACAGGACCGAGGATCATCTCCTGCTCCAACAAACTGCAGAACTGGAACATCAAAACAAAATAAGCTGACAAAACTGTACACTTGCAAAACTATTCTTCTTCAGGCTGCTACACATGTGTTTTTCCTATATTTGGGAGCGTATAGAAAGATTTTAGGACTTATGTACCAAAATTCTGACTAGACATGCAATATTGTCATTTCCTGCTCTGATGTGGTATCACAAGAAATATTTTATCGTCTTAATTATCAAACGTAGTTTCCACTGAAA
This sequence comes from Coreoperca whiteheadi, assembly GCA_011952105.1. Lineage (NCBI taxonomy): Eukaryota > Metazoa > Chordata > Actinopteri > Centrarchiformes > Sinipercidae > Coreoperca > Coreoperca whiteheadi. The sequence continues at coordinate 19,649,872 of CM022485.1, forward strand.
TTTGCTTCAGTGCACAATCACAGCATGAAAAATTGTCAGTAAGTCTCAAGCTGATCTCTGACTTATTTTTTGCTTTCATCCTAACTGAACACTACCTGACCTGTTTTCAGTTGGAAGCCAGTGGCTGGGCTGGGTCTCCATGATGCAACTGGGAGGGGCAGGGCTGTTACCATGGGAAGGTACTGTCGCAGGTCTGCAATCAACTTATCACGGCCATAGGAGTCCAAGCCCTCCAGCACTACAGAGGGAGGGTAAACCATGTCCTCTCCAGTCACGTGATAAGCCACTGTCATATTGGGCGAACCAAATACTGTCTCCACCTGAGATGGTAAAGTAGAGAGGAGAATTCGATGTCTTTGAAGAAACATATTGGTATTTTTTTACCATGTTTTATTTCATGAATTGCATAATGCTTATACCTGAGTGGGTGACATTAAAGAGCAACCACACCCAGCATCACGGATTGGTTATGATCAGGTGTGGTCAGAAGTGGGCTTGTTGGCCTTGTAACCACACCCACACACACCAGTGATGTCACGGGGTCTTGGAGTACAATTGTACATCACCACTGAAAGGTGAGAAGTTAAACCACTGGAGGTCAGCAAAAACATAAAAGTTAAGTTGCTCCTAAATCGGATTTTCTACCACAATTTTATATCACACTATCATATATCGGGATAAAGCACATTTTCAGAAAATTCACTTGAGAAACCATTTTAAGTTGAAATAAACAGAGGAATAAGTCTATTTTTTGGCTAATCCAGTGAATTACAGTGTACTTAAAAATCAAGATACTGTACGTTCAAAAGTTCAAATGTTTATTCATCCATAAAAACTCCCATTCTAACCAACCAACCAACTCTGATCACCAAAACACAGGAAATAAATTCTCACAAAATAAAATCAGAGATAAAAACAACATAAAACTACAATATATTCTATAATAAAACAGTTTTAAACATCCAAACCAAACATAAAAGCAGACGAAGATTAAAATAACTTAAAGTCCCAGTTCTTGTCCTCCTTACAAAGTTCCTGGTCTAGTGTCGTATCCCCTTTGGGATTAAAGAGGTACTTCGTCAGAGTGATGTAAAAATCGTGCATATCAAATGTTACCCTGCTGTTATCCACAGCATTGCAGCTTGATTTACCTCATTACCAACAATACAACCACAGTATTAAAGTGATAGCTGTCTCTATATAAACGCCATGATAAACACTCTGACGGTTGTCAAATTACGTCTCATGGTATCTAACGTACTGCCCACCATTTTCAAAATACCACCACAAGGTTTGAGAGTGATTTTCTACCTTTCACATAGCCACTGGTTTTTATCCATTTTTGTATAGTATGAAAATCACTTGCAAACACTTGAATTTAGCTTGAAACAGGTAATCCTAATAAAAGTGAACAGAGATAGTTAAGAAGTGTTACCTTCTTTACTTTACTTCTTACTCACAGTAGTAAAAGCACAGGTTTGAATAATAAAGTTAATGATGGCTGAATTTCATTTAGCTGCTTCAGTTTCAGGGTCCTGGTATTGTTCATCACTGTCACACTGTCATGGCTTACTGGGTCACTTGAATAGAACAGAGCCATCGGTATTGTTATTAGTAATACCTGTGCTTTTCCTACTATGGCAAGTCAAAAGGTCTGCGGTGAGAAAAGGCCAATCTGTAGCAAGTTTCACGTATATTTTCATACCATACTGAAATGAAGAAACACCATCCACTGTGTGGAAGTTAGTAAATCAATTGAATGCATGCTTTAGAAAATGGCTGGTCATGATGTAGTTGTAGTTAATCGTCAAAAACATATTCATAGTATGGTCCTTTAGGCAGGACAGTGCCAATCAGTCATATTAGCAAATGAGCTGAATGACAAGTTATTGAAATGTATAGGATTGATGGAGCACTTAAGAGTGTATTCCAACCACTCGCTAATTAAAGCATTCAAACAGGGGAGAGAGTGATTATGGAATACAGATATGTGGAGAGAACCAGGAGGGACTGAAGGGCTGCTGGGAAGAGAGAGAAGAGAGTAAAGATTAGCGAGACATGGGAGAGACTGTTAAATAGGGAGTTTGGGACAAAGAGCCTTATGTTCCTTCTTACCCAAGATGCCAGGTATCACTGCGTTCTCATTCTCACCGAAACACAGGTGAAATCAGTGTGTTTTGTTACTGTGTGTCATGACAGTTACAAATATACACGTGTTAGTCAGCAAGAGTTTGACTTTTTGGTGAACTGTATACGTACATGGAAACCGGAAAGGGAATGATGACAGATGTGGCAAAACTAGGTGTGTGCGTGTAGGAGTGGTGAAGCCATTCAAGTCCATTATCTAAACCCATCTGAAAGCCTGTGCTGACAAGGAGATCCACTGGCCCGAAACATTGAGAGTCTAGAGTCTCTGTAGCTGAGAGTCACCACTCTGCCTCCTCACAATTCAGCCTTGTTACCAGCTCTGTGAAAAGAGCCCTTTATTATCACTTCATCCTCTCAGGCTTCACCCATGTGAAGGTGTTATTAAGAGCTTGTATTTCCAGCAAGCCAGAGATTGGTAACACACCCACTGACTCTATCTCAAAGAGTGTGAAAGGCTGCCAACAGATTAACGCGACGGATCTCAGTCGTTTTCTAAAAGTTTCCAGTCACTGAAGAGCCCTAACTACAAGACACGAAAATACTTCACTTTTATCTTTTTTAAAGGTTCCAAATGGTTTTAGTCTTGTGGTTCAATTGATTTAGTCTATTTCTCATCATCTTTTTCGCATCAGCACGGCACATCTCTCTCCTCCCGACCATTTATAACCTATAATTAAACACAGAAGCAATTTCCCTTGTCAACGGCTTGCTTCCCATTGGATGAGAGAGCAGTGCTACTAAAAGGAACCCAAGCAATGTGAAAATGGATGACAGGAGTGCACTGAAGCAAGACACCTTCAGAGACTACACTGACAGAGAGAGAGAGTGAACATGTGAGAGCTTTGACCTTCACATGGGCAGGACGAGTACACAGGTCTCATTCTCAATTATCTGATACTTCCACAATACAGAAATACAACACGCCGAGACATTATACAGGATTGCAGATATACAAGTAAACACACACACACTGAAACAACACTTGCTCAAAATTGCAACACACTAAAGACAATCCATCCCACTGGAGACTAGGAGAAGAGAACATTTTTCTATGTAGGGAAGGAATCCCATTGCTGTTGCAATTATTTCCAGAACCCTGCAAACTGTTTTTTTACAACCAAATCTAATTCCAGCCATTACATTTTCAGTGTATGCACAGAATACAAGACAACACTCTAACAACTAGCTCGCATCATTCCCAGAGGAAGTCTTTATCTCTCCGTTTTACACACAAGCACACACATACAGACTCAAGCACACATTCCTACTTCTCAGCCACTGCATTTTAGTGTAGCTTCCCATAGCCAAGAGGTGCTCCTGATACAAAGTCACACTGAGCTGAGGTATTAGAGGCTTATTGGAAAGAGAGAATGGTTTTGGCACAGTGGGAACCATGATTGGTTCCACAAATGGCTAATCCACAAACACAACGATCATTGTGTGTGCACTGGATCTGTCTGTGTCATTATTGCAGGGGAAATGCTGGGATTGGTTTCCTCCTGAGTTTTTGTTAAACCAAATCTGGTGTCTCCACTGCTGTTGTAAGATTGCCTTTTGGTTAAGTGCGGATAGACTCTGTAGACTCTCTGATTGTAAATTAAAACACCCTTCTCCTGTAAATATGAGGGAACAGTTTGCATCTTCAGCACTGCTACATTGCTAATCTACATCTTGTTTTAGTGTTAGTAGAGTCACTCAAATATGTGACATCAACCACTGCCTTCTGGGACACATTCAGTCAACCTAATTTCTATATTAGTCCTGATCTCTTCTCACATAGCCTACATGAGGGTCCTTGGTATAAGTGTCTAATTCACTCCACGCTAATAAAAACCTCCATATTTTTGGTACAATTAGGAACCATTCACTGTTCAACAGATTGTTGACCATGCAACAGTTGCTACTGAAAAAAGTTGTTGTCAATCAACATGTCATATTTACAAACTGCTTCAAATGAAAAAGATTAAATCTATGACCCACCTCACATAATATGTAAGATACAAGATAAAAACAATTTGATCATTACATTCAGAGAGGCTAGTACAGCAATACATTTAAATACTTTTACTTCACTAATGCACAACATTTCTTCCTGCACAGTGTTTCAAAATCTCCAGCACTGGCAGAACTTTTAACAATTCCTAAAACAAGGCTGACAAGAACTTTTTTTCCTTTCTGAATTCATTTAAAATGTATTTTTACATTCATTTGGATTCATCACAGGGGTTGTTTTTAGATTGTAGGCAAATTGCCACAACTGTTCAATCTGTGTCTGTATATTAATGTTGGTTGATATGATGCTGTACAGATAAACAGCGTTGTGGATTTCACTCACAACCAGTAACAAAATATTATACTGTCTGGACTGTATGAAAACCAGGAATGCTACTCTGAATCTGCCCACAGGTCACTTTAGGGACATTTTTAATATCTTATAAAATGTGAGTACATCTTACATGAATCGCTTCCTTTTCACAGCTATACCATTTGATACATTTTTGAAGTTAACCTATCTTAAAAGGTGCCTTGTGGAGTTTTTGACAACTAGTAGTGCTACTGAGCAATGTTTTTAAGAGTGGGATGCACATGGCTGACGTCTTACACAGTCCTGCCAATAGTTTCCCACTATTACACTATTACCAACAAATGTAGCAACAAATGCAAGAAAGAAGTAGATTCCAAACAAGCAAACATGGATGTAATCCATGCAGGTTTCAAAGTCTTCCAAAAAATGGCTTTACAAATGTTTTAAAGGAAGGTAATGCATTCAGCACGTTTATTAGGCCTCAATGTGTTCTGGTAAGAACCAGCAAATGTATATAGAATTTTGTTTGTTTAAAAAAAACTCCACAGGGTATATTTGAGTGTATATGGATAAATGGATGTTAAGTATGTATCCATTTGTTGAAACAGCTGCATTTGCTGATTAATCAAAAGTAACTGATAACAGTCTGACCTGAGCCTGGGCTGAACTATCATTCAGAGCTTTTCGTAGGCCCTGACTTAGTCCCCTTCGCAGGTTCTGCCTCTGAATGCTGTCCAGCCTGTTTCTTCTCACATAGATGGAAACAACTAAGGGAGATATAGAGACAGAGAGAGTCAGACACATAAAAAGAGGGGGGCACCAAGACAGACACCGGACAAAACATGCTAGAGAAATTGTTTGAAATTGTGAAATTGTTTTTAAGACTGTGGCAAAAGTATTGTTTACCTGTTTTCACCCACAATCTCTCTGTGATGTTGCACTGCTGTGGTGGAGCCTCTGTGGTGGTGGTAAAAGGGGAAATAAAGATGGTGGTGGCCCCCCTAGGAGGGTTAGTTCTGGGGACAGGTGGTGTGAACGTTCTCCTGCTGGTTTGAGTCTTGATGGTTGTAGTGGTCGTCGTTGTGGGCTGTGGCGTGGTAGTGGTGGTAGACTGAGTGGTGACTCTAAGGGAAGGTGTGCTAGTGGTGGGGTTTTTAGTTTTGGTGGTTGAAGCTACAGTTGTGGTGGTAAGCTTGACAGAGGCTGTAGTGGTGTCCTGTCGAGGGGGCAGAGGTGATACCTGAGATGTCCTCTCGGTGGACCCAGAAAGGGTAATTCTGACTGATTGAGAGGGGTCTGGACTGGCCACTTTTTCTTTGGGGAAAGTGAGTGCATCTGCTCTGGATGTTCCAGTGGTTAACTCATCTGTCCCCGCCTCTGAAAGGACAACAAATGTCTCAGTCACTTCTTCTGAGGGATCGGAACCTATTGATAAGGTCAGACTTGGGGATGAGGATGGAAAAGTGGATGGTACAGCCTTTAGAGACACAGATGATGTTGCATTGCCTGGGTACATGGTTGGTTTGATTGACAAGATCACACCAGCTGAATGTAATGTTGATGATGATGATGATGATGATGATGATGACGATGATGATGAAGACAATGATGATGATAAAGCTTTAGAATACACTGAAGTTGGGGGTGTCATATATAAGGAGGACAACTGAGAAGCTTTGATACTACTGTATGAAAGTGGTGAAGTCTCTGAAGACCCCCTCAGTTTCGAATCAGTTGTGTTATTAATATTGTCAATGTCAGAGAAATTGAGTGCAGGGTTGTTTGAAAGTGTCACAGTAGTATCAAGTGCAGATTCAGGAGAGTCAACATCTGCCAGAGGGGGGCTGTGCTTGCTCTTATACACCCATGCAAGAGAAGAAGCTTGTGAAGATATTGCAGAGTCAGTAGTTATGTGAGAGGGGGACAGAAAACCGTCTGAACCCCGTGGTGAAGGAGCAGCTGTGTTCACATCGATTCTTTGCTGTACATTGACAGCCACAGCAGATCTGAGATTAGCTGGGGACAAATTCAGACTCTGTTCTTTATCTCCTGATGTGCCTGTAACATATGTAAAAGATGGATGTTCTCCAACAGTTAGATAAAGTGAATATGGATCACTGGTGACTACAGTTGGATCAGTTGAATTCAATATATGGTCATTACGCTCTTTTCCGTCTTCCAGCTTTGGATGTTCATATGATTGTCCATCTGTTTGTAAATTAGAATTTGCCCTATCAAAGCCAATAGATGTGTTTTCTAATTCAGAGGCAGTGCTTTGAAAAGGCACAGGCTTGGTGGCTTCCCACTTTGTATATGGTGCCATTTGTTTTGTGCCAAAGCTGAAAATAGCACCAAATGTTTCACTGCTCTTTTGTCCATCACCGGAGGAAGTAGCTGCAGCAGAGGAAGCAGTGGAGGGAATTTTGGTTGTTCTACCTAAATAAAAATTTGATATATAATTTCCCACACTGGTGTTTGGTCCCTGAGAGCGAGAAGTAGAGTTTGTCCTCGGTGTTGGGATGATTTCTGACCAGGAGGAAGGAGAAGACTGCTCATAACGGCCCATGAGTGTCACATCGTCTTTACGAGAAAGACTTCTAAGAGGTTCTAAAGCAGCATCAAAACTTACTGGAGAAAAAGGGATTTCAGAGGAAAATCCTTTGCCTGAACCTTCAGAGCCTTTATTCAACATAGACAAATCTTTTGTAGTCATGAAAGATGGAAACTGTGTTGTGAACTGCCCTGATGGAACACTCTGCTTGTAAAACGCAATGCCTCTGATTAGAGTAGACTCTTCAGTTCCATTAAATAAAGGGGAGACTGAACTCTTTGCTGCATTTCTGTGGAAGCTCTCAGCAGGTTTTCCATTAGTCATGTGAACATCGGAGGCTGGTGATGTTCTGCTGTTTCCTGCACTTGTTTCCACCTTGGAAGTCGAAGGTATACTGTGGCCAGCTCTTTCGGATTTAATGATATGAGGAGATATTTCCGTGGAGGACACAGGCTGGTGAGATTTACTGGGAGGTGGAGTTAGACCAGATGTTTTATAAAATTTGTGGGGAAATGTAAATAAAGGCCTTGTTTGAAAATGTCTTTGTGAGGGGGTAATCTGGGATGACAATGAGGATTCGGGTTGGTCTGCAAAATTAACCTCACTATTGGCAGATAGGGCAGTGCTGTCACTGGTGTTGTTGTTGTTCGGATTTTGGCTAAGAAACAAGCGCAATAAGTATGTAGACTGAGTGGGGTGGGAAAGACTTTTGTTCATGTTTTTATAGGTCATATCCTTAGCTATCCTTACTGGCAACGCTGAACTAGTAAGAGACATTGTCCTACCGTTGGAGGAAAATATCATTTTCGGTGTTGTCCAGCCTCTGGACTCTTGAGTTATGGCCTTGGAAGACCCTGTTTGTGTTACAAATTCTTGAACGTTTATGACTCCATTACTTGGCAAATGAAGCAAATCTGACTCTGATGTGGAGGAGGTTGTTCCTGTTCTGGTGATCGAACTGAGGATGGAACCAGTGGTGGACGCAGGCCTCGGCTGTGTGAGAGAAAGTGAGTTATTCAGGTGAGCTTGAGTGGAAATATATTTGAGATCTGCTTCTGCTATCTCTCCCTGGTTGTAATTTATATTGATGGAAGGAACTCTGGGGCTGCCATGACCCGCTGCCATCAGTAAATCACCAGGATTAGATGCATGCTCTGAGGACACCATGCCAGAGTGGATAGGTGTTAGCTTAGTGACTGCAGTTTCAGAGAGAGATGTTTTACCTGGTGGAGTCTGGGAGGAAATTGTAAAAAATGATCCAGTGGTTCTGAATGGCACTGCTGGTAATACAGTTAGATTTACAACATGTGAACTGAGAGGCGACATGACTACATCTCCATCGCTTTTGTGGACAAAAGTCTGACTATCCACTGCAGTCTTGTTTTCCTGTGCCATGTATGCTGTTCGATTTAAGATCTGCTGTGTGACATGACTAGAAACTGAAGAGCCGTTAGGATGGGCATACAGCAGTGCTGATGTGGGATTTTGTAAAGCTCCTTGCTGCCTTTGAACAGCTTGACTCTCTTGATTGGAGGGAAATGAGGTGCTAATTTCGAGATTATTGACCAATACAGAGTTCATACCTGCGCTCTGGGTTTGAGTGGGTCTGTATAAAATCTTTAAAAGATTTTGTCCATGGTAAGGAGTAGAATATGATGCATATGTGCTGGTTGCTGGTGTCTTGATTACTTTTGTGCTTGCAGTGGCACTCCTTATGTATGGTTCACTCTCTCCATGGATTTTAGCCACTGAGAAGTAATAGGAGTGTTTTGTCACTTCATTGCTCTTTTCAATGCTGGTTTCACTTGGAAAGTCTGATGGTTTGGTTGTTGTGCTTTGCAGTCCCTGTGCAACAGCTGAATGAGTGGTGGATTGTGTAGTTGTTAGACTGTCTGTCCAACCCAGAGACCCTGCTGGTGATAATGTTGCTGTTTCTGTCTGAGGGGCAGGAATGGACACAACCCTTTGACCATGAGATGAAGCAGCTTTGTTTATCCACCCAGCAGAAGACGGTAGAGAAAATAGAGACACTACAGACGATAACACAGAGGAACTGGATGGAGACGATGAAGACATTGATGAGGACAATGAATATGATAGTGTCGATGAGACATTCCTGTTTCCATAAATAAAGGACTCAGGTGATGGCCTAGAGACAGTCGATGCCATGGTAACAGCCTGAGGTGGTGTGGTGTGTTGGTGAGACATGTTGGAAGTCAGACCTGAGATGGCGAGGAGGATCCTATCTCCAGCAGACAATGATGAAGAGGACATCTCTGAGTCCTGGCTGGAACTATGTGAAGGCCATTGGGTGGTGTGGGTCTTGTCCCTGGTGATAGTCGGCGAGGATCTACTTTGATCAAGGCTCACTGGATGTTTGACAGTTTCTGCCATGACGGTTAAGACAGAAGAAAAGGCAGGCTGCCCTGATAAACCTTCCCCCTCAGGCTCTGAGTCACCATCTGAATGGACGACTGAGAAAGGCACCTCCTCCGCCACCAACAGGTCAGCCAATGGATGAGCAGGAGCAGCTGTGACAGCGGGGTCGCTTGGTAAAGACAAGGAGCCAGAGGCATCGTAGGTGGGGTTTTCTGTTAACAGAAAAGAAAGTGAAAACACAGGTTAATATTGGTAATCATAACAACAAAGGCCGACTTCAATAACTGAAGCTATATTTAATTCCATTTCAAGTGAGTCCTTTGAAATGCTCTTACATGTTGGTCAAAACTCTTATAAGGCACCCTTTATACAATGTAACTAAAATGTAAGTTGTAACTAATGGCTTTGTTAATGGTTTATTAACCATTTGCTAATCCTTTATAGATAACACATACTGGATTTTTGAGGCCGAAACCAATATAAATATTTGGAAGTTTAAAAAATCTGATGAAGATGGTGCAGCCAATAGTAATTTTTTTTACATAAACACATAACTTTTACTGTGACCAAGACACATACGGAGTTGAACATTTTAAAATTGACAAATCAATATGTCAGCGCTCTCTGACATTGTTGCCAAATTACTTCAAACCTAGTACTGCATTTCTGTACTGCAATTTCTTATCACTTATTGGCCGACATATCCACCAATATATCAGCAATAAGCAAATATTGGCCAATATATATCGGACCAGCACTAGTTGTGATAAACCCCCTTTGAGTGGTGTTAATCCTTTTGTATTTGGTAATAATGCATTTATAGATCTAATGAATCCATTAAATCAATACTCATGGGTTTCTTATTTTCTAATAAGCCATGGAGTATGCATTTATACATGTTACTAAGTAATTAATAAAGGGTATTTACAACAATCCACCAAGTCTGCAGCTCTGAATATTAATAAGTTGTTAATAAATGGATTTTGGGTTCAGATGCTCTGCCGCTCTTTTCCAGAAGGTGAGTGGTCAAATTCCCATTGGAGGATCTTCCTAAGAGCAATTTAAAACGAAATGCAGATGTCATTCTAGGGTTAACACTAGCCAAATTCACAAACTGGCAACCCAAAAGCTTTTCTAATCAATGGCTCAGAACTGTTCTATAAAGTATTAGTGAATGATTTATTAAACCTATTATAAATTTATTAGAAAGTGATACCAAATCCCTGCTGTCTATAAGCCAAAGAACTGTATAAACTGACATGCTGATGCTCTGTCCTATTAACTGGCAGCGTGAAAAATCGGATTGCCTAAACAGTGTGCAAACTCATTCAGCCTGCATGTCGGCACAGAATTACCTTCTCTAAACATGACAGATGAATCCATTTCGAAGAGTCAGGTATGTCACACCACCGTGTAAGAGATCTGATTCAGGAACAGTACACATTTGCAGATGGCTAGGCTGCCAGGATCAATTCTGTTGGTATTAGATAAGCTTTGAAAGTTATAATAAATAATACATTGACTTTCAAGTCCAATCTTTTAATTGACTGTTGAGCGGTAATCATTTTAACCTATGTGCCAAGGTGAAAATAAATCACAAATACTACTCACAAGCCAGGTTTGGAGGTGTAAACACATCTTTCTAATAGTCTCAGACAGTACACCAAGGGCAGACATTCATGTATTCCCAAAGGAGAGAAAAGGAGACAATCTTCAAAGTGGAACAAATAGAATTATTCAAGAGATGGCAGCTGTGTGCTCAAGTGTAGCTAAGATAACGCTACTTCTAAAAACACACAATGGACTCATGTTACAGTGTTTTGTGCCTTTGCAGAAATTATGCCTCAGTAAAAGGCGGAAAGAGAGAGATATGGAGGTTGACATTACAGTAACTATCATGAAGATGTGGAACGTGGAATTGTCTCTCATCCATTCCTGTCCTCTCCTCTCCTTTTATTCTCCTCACATCCTCAACAGATCCATATAGGGGGTTCTTTTATCCATTTATAAAGCTTTGCAGTCCTGTCACACCTTCCACCCCCTCAGCATGTTTCCCCTGTTGAAGTGCATCCAGCTAGCACTCACATACAACTCCTTCACTGTTGGAGGGACATGAGCAGGAGAGAAACTGAGTTTAGGGGGAACCTTTTGATGACCAATGATGTGTACCTGGATTGGAAAAGGATACTCGAAACTCACAAATCAGCCATTTTTCGTCATACTGTTGTCCAAGTTTGTTTAAATGAATACATACTTTGAACATAAACAGTAAAATTCTGAGAATTGTCCCACGCGTGCTGTGGAAATGACTGAGGCCCTTAAGTCTATGTTTTCTGAATTACACACATGATGATTTGCCTAAGGCAGTGTGTACTCACACAGCTGGCGCACTCACTATAAAGCTATCTGAAAATATGTTTTTCTGTCTTTAGATATTTGCCAACCATTAAATGAGTACTGTAATAGGAATCTAATACCTACAAATTTAGTAAAGGTTCCAGGTCACTAACACAATATATCAATATACCAGAGAACTGGCATAATGCTTTTTATGATTTGTTTTCAGATGAATAAATCTCTGAATTTCATTAACTACCATCATTCAATTCTTAAAAACAGCCCCTTAATGCTGCATTCATGATTCCACTTAATTTCATTTCTTTAATAAATCGCTAATGTGCTAAAATGTGATTACTGAAATTGCTATACTGCAATTCTTAATCCATTCGTAAAAATGGTGATATAAAACAAAGAGTAGGAAGAAGGAAAATGTATTTCTGTATTCACAAAATAGCTCAAAGATAATAACGGATATGTGTCCTGCTTCAAGGTTACTAAAAGGTCAGTCAGTCAAACCACCTGGTCATCAAAATGAAAGAGAACATCCTGCCTCCACTGGCAACGTGAATTTGGATGCACGGGACGGAGGCCAGTCCAAGAGGAGGTGCGGGGTCTACCTGTGGTTTGCCACCTGCTCTGACGGAGCTGGACATATGGGAGGATTTTAACAATGGATGAGAGAGGACAAGGTGTGCATATAAGAGGAGATATAGAGAGAGAGAGTGAAGAGAAATGGTGTTGTAAAGTATGGAAAAAGAAATTCGTATAGACCCACCAAGACCAGAGAAAGAAGTGCAGCAACTCTTTGGGTGAAAGAGTGGTACAAGAATGAGAAAATTATTGAATTTGCAGTGAAGTCTCTGCCGGTCCTTTCCAACAAAAGTAATTTGTCTTTATGATTCCTCATACTATCAAGCTTCAGTCTTGAAAGCAGATTAACAAATGATGTCTCACTACTACAAGTAATACAACATTTTGTAATACTTTGTGGTATTAAGTCAACTTGATTGTAATTGTAGACAACAATGTTGATAATCAAGTAATTGTTTTAGTCAGCAAATATGCCAAACATACACTGGTTCCCCTTCTCAAATGTCAGCATTTGTTTTGTTATATGTATAGTAAAATTGTAAATCTTGGCCAGTTGGGTGGACAAAACAAGCAACTTTAAGACGTCACCTTGGGTTATGGGAAATTGTGATGGGCATTTTTTTTACGATTTCTGACATTATAAAAGCTAAAAGATTAATGGATCATGAAAAGTATTAGTTAATACTGTGCGAGCAAAGTAATGCCTAACAAACCAACACTTTCTCTTTAACCCCTGAAACCCCACTGACTTGCTGGTGGGTCATTCTTTATTACAAACTTCTGCTGTGCAGCTTAGCGTTTCCCAAGATACCAAATATGGCTGAATTGTGGGAAGTGTGTATAAAATTATGCACAAGATATCTAGAATATTTCCATTTGATGGTCATCCATCCAGCCATAAAAGAACAGTGACTATTGGGTTTCAATATTTCACTGTATAAACTTCATATAACTTCAACAAAGAGGTGGAATATGTTATATATATTCATATAGCTTATCATATATATATATATATATCATATATATGATATTGTCAAACAGTGAGGAACGACTTTAAATCCACTTTACGGGAAATAAAAGGGGAAAACTGATTGCTGATGGTGTTAAATAACAATGAGATGATAACTTGCTCTAAGATATTGATACTCCAAGCATGTATGATCAATAACATGTTTGGTTTTGGTATACTTCTTTAGTGAAGAGACAGCAACATGATCCTTACCTGTCTCTAAAACCTTCTGCAACCGGCACACAAACCTCATTTCCACACACACTCCCTCTGCAGCCAGCACTATCTTAGAGCTTCCAGGACACAGACATGACACTGCCAGGGCTCCTGCTGCTCCACTCATATTATACACTGCTTCTCCTTTTGCTTTGAGCTGTTTTTGTTCTCTTGTGTGCAGAAAATGGTAAACAAGAGAGTATAATTCAATATTGAGGTGGATGGGACCCTGGGAGCAGAGAAACAATTTTAAGAAGCCAGGTCAACTGCTTCTGAGGAAGTGCCTCAGAAGTCCCTCCTATGTTTTGGCTGTTTATTGAAGGCGGCAGCATATACAACTGCTTTGAGCTGTTGTTGTTCTATCAAAATTATAAATAAAAGCTTGAGTGGTGAGGTGGCGGGAAGTCTGTGAGGAGTTTGATTGAAAAACAGTATCTTAATAGATGTATTGCACATACCCCCTTTTTGGCTGCGTATGGAGGCATCTTGTCTGCGCAGGGCTGTAAGAGGAGGATGGCAGTGATACCATGCACTGCTGAGGTGACAGTATGGATGGGAGGGAGGATGTCACACACACACCCAGCAGCACTATGCTTTTTATTTTTTTCAGACGGTGCAAACAGCACAGCAGGCTGAGACACGCATCAGCTGTCTGGAACGCAGCCCAGCGGACACTTAACCCTGCAACCACGCAGAGACGTGTACATGGAATTAAAAGAGATGTTCTTTCAGTCATCCACTCATGTATTAGTCCTGACAAGGAGGTCACAGTATGTTTTTGGTCCTGCTCGATTGTTTGTCTGTGGTCCAAGAAGACCAAGAAACATATAATTAGTTTGTGTTGTGATTCCAGCAATTGATAAAGCCAGACCAACATTTGATAAAAAGAACAAGAAACTCTTCTTACAAATTAAAACAATTTGTTTCGAAGCTAAATAACACACCCATGCTCAATTGAACACACTCACATGCTGCTACAGCCCTACTTGGTCTGGTATGACAAGCAGCTATTGGTGGCTAATGTTAGCTTATTTTAGCAAACTTTAGATAGATATTGTTGTGTGAGTCACTCTGCTGACTATGAATTTGCTATTCTTCTTAAGTAAGTTTCTACGGTGGCCCTGAGGGTCAAAACACAACAACATTTCACAAAACACTGCGACACGTTGTAGTACTCTTATCTTGTAATTGTCACTTGTTGCCACAGTAGGCACTGTTCAGCAAATGTTACATTGACTCACTTTTAAGTATTCCTTAACATTGCAATATAGGGCATTTATTTTCAACGACATGAACTTACATGAATGGGACATTCCCGTACAGATTGACACTATCATTCACTGTGTGCATTTTGCAGATTCAGATGCAGATCCACATGCAGATTTCTAAAAAAAATGTATTTCCTAAAAAGTTAACATTTTGCAGATTATGTAGCCTTGGTGGAGGAATGCACTCCATGCACTGAGTGCTTTCTAGTTAATACATCTTTTTGGGGGTGTTTCTTCCAAAATGCACTTCTAACAAATACCACATCTATGCTTGTTTTTGTTTTGAACATTTTTATCAATCATGTTAAGAAAGAAGCAACCCTCCGACACCAGCAGTCTCTCCCATTCATTGATAAAATGAAAACAAATACTTGAAGGAAACAGCTCTGGGCAATACACTGACTCAGGGGAAGCTGAGCACCTATTTTTCCCTGTCCTCCTTCTCTCTCGCTCTCTCTCTCTCTCTCTCTCTCTCCCCAAATAAAAGTCAGCCTGTCCTGACGCTAAGGCTCTTCGTCTTTTTCATCCTGACATGTCGACACACTGACTTCTGTCCTGATGCAGTTCGGGACGCTGTAGTCATGGCTTATGCTGTTCAAATCTGTCCACTCCTATTACTGCTCAGCAAGCCAGTTATCCACTGTCCCCGTCCCTGAGCTTGAGCTAGTCTCATTTAGGATCGAGCACTATGATGATATATGTGATAATAGAGATTTGTCAATTGTTAGTTATAAGTAGAATATTGTAGGTCTGGTAACTAACTTATAACTGGTACATTGTACTTACTAAATAGCACAGCACTATATTAATTTCTTCCTGTATCTGTATCTCCCTATACATAGGGACACATTAGGATAATGTTCCTATTGAGTGTCTCTGTGTTTTCCTCTGCAGGCAGCAGCTCAGTTAAACACACCAGAGAGCCATTATTCAGGGCTTTTAGCAAGCTTTTTGGAAGGTGACAGGGGACACATTCCCTCCACTCTCACATGAGGGATCATATATCTGCTGCCTCAAACCCGTTTGGCGAAAATAGACGAACAGCAGCCAAACTTAATTGATTTCTGGGCCTCATTATGTTAATTTAGAAATTAAGGCGCTGCAACAATTCAGTGAAAAAAGGATACAGACACAGTTCTGCTGAACAGAACAAACTATTCCAAAAAACTAAATGATTTGATGTGAACATAGTCAACACGTTTACAATGTTGCTGTATTTTGTTAATTATCTAAAACTCTTCAAAAAGGTTCAAAATATAGTAACAAGTATATTTTATACACGGAGAGATAGTCAAGTGATTAAGTCTCTAAATGTGGAACCAAATGTGCTGCTTTTCTTATGTAGACCTTACTGTCTACATAAGAAAAGAAAAACAATTAAGCGACTAAATGAACGTCCACATATCTCAAATATCACTAAAAAATATGCTTATCATTAAGCCACGTTTTGGTAAATGCTGTCCTCAACTTATTGTTTCTTTAAGTCTTCACTTTTAGTGCTTACTATGGTGCAAGTTATATTGTATGCTCCACTAGCAAAGACACTGAAAAACTGTTGATGAACTACACTAATGAACTACAATGAAAGTAATACTAAGACAGGAATTATAACTTTATAACATTTATGGGTAAAGGATAATGCATAAACACTAAGATGACTCAGAAGCATTTCAGTCTGTATCTCTTGTCTGACAGTGAGGTCCCTAAAATAAACCATCATATCAACAACTACTATATCAGTTAGGGTCGGGCGATATGACGGTATACAACTACGGTAGAAATGTGTCCACCGGTAGAGATTTAGCAATACCGTTTTCCATCAACCGGGGGTCTGGGGGTCCTCCCCCATGAGATTGTGAGTGACACTTAATTTCCGGCATTCTGCTGAATTTTTATGCACCAATTTATGTTTTTTATGCATCAATTTCAAAGGCCTCTTCTACTCTCAACATGAATGTAAATGAAATAGTATTTGTACACATTATAAAATAAATAGCATTTTAACCTTCAGACCAAAACCTTCCGTAAAGGATGGGGAAGCCTAGACTTTGGCAGATTAATGTCCACCAATTTCTCTAGCTGACTATCACATGATCAGTCTAAACACAGTAGATCTGAGGAACAGCAGTACACACATTAGCCAACAACAACTTACTCTGGAGTCTGGGGTATCGTGAATCGAGCGATTTAACTCTGCGTCCTCTGCTCTAGCGCTGCTCGGGCAGCTCGAGTCTCCGTAACCAGGGCAACGAGGACATTGAGTGACAGACAACTTGCCTGTCATTCTAGGTGTGATTCTCCACAGCGAATTCTGATTTAATACAACTCGGCTATGTCTCGTGAAACTCTCGTGAATTCCTCATGTCATTCCAAGCACGTGAAACCGCGGTGTATGCATTAGAGTACGGTGTGCACGGATATAAGGGACAAATCGCTTCCCGTATCGATTCAGTAAGGGGCGGTGCATTTTATTTTTCAACACAGGACAATCCCGTGTGAGGAGTTGTTTTTGTTTATATGGAAGTTTAGACCATTTCTTAATTTAATTTACATAACAATTACTGTATCGTGATATATACCATTACCGTGAAATACAATTACATAGACCCTGATATATTTTGGCCATAGCGCCCATCCCTAAACTCAGTAAAGAGTTAGAATAGTCTAAATTAATATAGATGATGTAAAAGCATGATTGGCCTTTAGAGTCAGTCAAATGCCTTTATTTAAAAAAAACAACTATTCTCCAACTGACAGAAACGAGGGTGCACTTATCCTCTATGTCCTCAGACCAAAGAAAACCTTCAAAATAACTGACAAATAATGATGAAAGTAAAACTCTTTAGGCAGTTTCAAACAACATTTCTAGGTCTGACCAGACTAAAAAATTTCACATGTATTTTTTACCTTTGATGAAAGATCTTCTAAAGAAGCTCAGACATTTTGGGGAGTGTAATGACTGAGTGGCCTATTCAATATTACATTTTGATAGACAGGACGTTAGCATCATCAGCAGAGCAGTGAAATAAAATATGCTGCCTGTTTTACACTTGCACAGGAGGCAGGTGAATTGCCAGGGGTTACTGTGCTGATGGCTGAGTTCAATACCCTTTGTATTGCAATGTATTGTAGAACTTGCAGTACACTGAGGTCTAAAGAAATCACAACTGAGAAAACATCTTATAACATCTTGTAATTTTTTTTTTTTTTTTTTTGCAGACTATAACTAAAGGCCAGCCTCCTTTACCCTAACCTTAACTATCCCCAGACTTCATTTCTAGACACAGGATAACTACAGAGCATCAAATAATGTTTTCTCAAATATAAAATAAAGTGGTAGTTAAATGCTTTCCTTCTTACAGTAATCACAAATAAACTTTCAATTTGCTGTGGCTTGTTTACTTTCAAGTGTATTTTAAGGTTCTTTATACAAGATTTTGAACATTAACATAGCAGCAAACAATTTGCTATGTAAGTATATAGTGGCGTAATGGCGTCCTGAGCAGAGAATGCGGTCACACTCCCTCTGCGTGTGTTGTCATCCGAGCTTCTCTGTTCTTTGTGTTGTTAGCTGGTCTGTCCGCGCGTGCATGTTAGTGAGCCTCTCCCTGTAAAAACTGTTGGCTTTGAGGAGAGCAATATAATAGCTGTTACTTTTCTCATCTAACCTGGTGAATTAAGGGTTTATTTCAACCAAACCAGAGTTGGTGATTCCACAAAAAGGATCTTACTGTTTCACAAAAAGGTCTATCTCTGTAGCGATCATTTTTATAATGTTGTAAGACACTTAGAACAACAATCAGAGCCTGTCAGTGCCAAAAACAAGTGCTTTTAGCAGACATACTTTGACAGGCACATTTGTCCCCAAGGATTACATTGCAGCCATTGCAGCCCATTTCGCGGCTGCCTTTTCACATATAACACGGTGAGTTAAGCGTTTATTTCGACCAAACCAGAGTTGGTGATCGTTGAAACAGTGAAAAGACCAACCACGACGGTTTTGGTGAGTTTTATTTTGTTTATGTCCAGTTTGAATGAATTGTGTCTGTCGATGTTCTGCGAGGTAAAATGATGGGCCACGGCGTCCATTTGTTTTGGTCTGAGATGCTGGGGCTCTAGTGCGACATTTAGTGACAGTGAACGTCGCTTACAGGACCTTTAAAGTGGAAATGCAAAGAGACTTTTTTCACAGCTGATATGTTGACTTGTCATACCAAGAAAAGCCAAGGTAGAAGTGATAACATTAACGATGGCTCAGCTCCATTAATTGTCCCAGTAGCCACCATGAACGATAGCAGAGCCCTAAACAGACTCACCTAAATTGAATGCATTCGTTAGTTATGTTGTTAATCACATCTGTGTGTGTTTCCTGCAAAGACTTAAAAGGGCCTATATCAAGATAAAGTTACTCCCCTGCCTTCTGTGACAAATAGGACATTATTTCTTGGATTAGAAGTAGCCTCGCTAAACTGAGGGAAATTGGGTGCATTTCATTACAAAATAACACTTTGAATGCACTGATCATTACAGATTCAGGGTATATAAAAATTTAAGAGTATTTTCGGTGTGAAATATTCCTTTGATGCGTGGAGCGATCAGATGAACCTTGCTGAGGCAGGCAGGATGGCTCAAAGTCAGACAGCTCAGTAGGATAGTGCAGGCAATCCCCGTCCCATTAAAACCACCAAAGTAAGGCATCTTTCACTTCAGCACCAAGCCCAGAGGCAACAGTGGCCTGTGAACTGTCAGGGTTGAAAGCAGAAAGAGCATGTGCCAGTGGTAGAGATGAAAGCAAAGGTAAATGCATGTACTGTCTTGTCAAGGAAGGATCACACAAATTAAATATAACGATTACATTTACGTTTCTTCACAAAAGACTATTTTTATCTGAAATGTTTTATCATTCAGGTTGTACAAATACAGTACACCGTAAAAAAAAAAACAATATTTCTGATTTTGTTAGACGACCCATATTTGAGAGATTAGGTTTGTGTGTATTATGTTCTCCAAACCAGATTGGTAATCTGAGATGTATCTGAGAAATTGTTCAAAATATTAATATCACTGCCTCTTCAAATATGTAACTCACATGTGTACATACAGATAAGGGACTGTATCGAACTGGAGCTCACGGCCGTCTCCTGGGGCAGGCAGGGGCTGAGTGTGGGAGTTTAGCTGCATGCTGGGGCTGTGATGGGCCTTGGGATTACAAAATCTAGTTGACATGGCAGGCTGTGGGGGTGACTTGACAGGTAGGGGTCAAGGGAGGGCACCGTGGACTGGGTTAAAATGAAGGTCTTGCACTGATCGATGTACTTGCTCTGCTTTATTTTGAACACATAAATTGATAGAATGAAGAAAGCATCTTTTCACATTACGGTTGAATGACAAACAGCAGCAAAGGCTCCCTGTGGAGTTCTTGACCTCTAGCACCATGGAGCTGGTTTTCTATGAGCGGGTCCCTGATTTGTTTTTTTGGTGCATGTACAGTCCTGCCACTGGTTTCACACTATTGTTTACAAGAAAGCTCCACACCTTTAAATTGACTGAAAAAAGAATCATGAGCAAAACTAGAGACAGCCGATCTCCTCTAGTTTTTTTAAGAAAAAATATTGTATCTGTGCTTTTCCTACAATGAAGTTTAATTTTGTTTGATACTGATACTAAACAGTCTTTGTATGTGATGCAGCTGTTTTAGTATTGGGTTATGATTATATGCTCAACCTAAATTGGAAAAGTATAGACATTTTCACAAATTGGAGCCCTATCAGTAGCCAGCTGAGAGAGGTTCACTTTCATATGTACAACCATTGCTTACCATGTTTAGATCTACTCTGGTTCTTCTGGTAGAGACACTGTAATAGTCAGAGTGGGAAATAAATCCTCGCACTCCGGTGAAAAAAGGATAACCTACAGGACAGGATGGGATTAGCAATTACAAAAGCAGGGTAAAAAGTCAAATTCAAGCACGTCTCCAGATTTAACTTCATGCAAGCCTCACATAATACAGAACTGCAAACTAACCATCACTAAAATAGATGAATAAATGTCACATGGCCCTGCAGAGTGACCTTGCTGAAAGGTCGAGGCCTGCAGTCTCCTATTTGAAAGACCAATACATCACAGTGAAGTAACGGCTTGGTCACCTGTGACAGTCTGAGCTAGTAAAAAAACAGACTCCACAAGAGCACTCTGGTATCACTGTTGGGGAAATCACATGGCCTTGCCTCTGACTTTCTAATTGCGCCCTCAGAGAGACTTCAGAGGAAGTCAAAGCTCATCCTGCCAAGTGACAGACTTATATGTCTTGCGCTAACCTCCTGAACAAATGTGAGGTCTTACTACTCCCATAGCAATAGAGGTACAACATGAAGCATTTTTCGATATTTGTATATTATCGTCAAAATAATAATAAGTATAATAAGTATTTTAATATAATTACCTTCAGCTATATGAAAATTCAAACCACATTTTCTGTCAATTTTGTTGCTTTATGTCATAAATGTTGCAACCTGTTGCCCTTCCTTGGCATTCCTCTCTGAGTGCCTGCTTTGTAGAGCATCAAGAAGGATAAGAGCTAATAACAATATA
This sequence comes from Coreoperca whiteheadi, assembly GCA_011952105.1. NCBI lineage: Eukaryota > Metazoa > Chordata > Actinopteri > Centrarchiformes > Sinipercidae > Coreoperca > Coreoperca whiteheadi. The sequence continues at coordinate 19,671,270 of CM022485.1, forward strand.
TAATAAGTAATGAATAAACATCAACAGCTTTTATTCTGTGTGCTGGATTCATAATAGTTTTCTTCCTGTTTTGTTCATTAGATTTCCCGCAAAAATCCAACTCCAAAGAACATTATTAAAAAGGCAAGCAGCCTAAAACCTCCAATGGCCTCATTTGTTTATGGTAATAATACTAATTAACCCAAATTATTGTACTTTCAAGTTATTCATGTTAAATTTCTGCACATGACATCTTGCACATCTAGTGTTTGACATCAATGTCATTAAGGTAAAATTTCCCTTCATTTACTTCCCTGCATAGTTGGTGAATAAAGTGACTCTGATTCTGTCACAGCGATACATAATTCATGCCTACCATGTGAAACCAAATTGTCTCTGGAGTGTATTAACATGATGCAAAAGAAGACCATCATGTTGATGAACCCCCCTGATTATCTAATGAGCCCCTGAGCGGTCCCCAACACCCAGACTGCAAACCACCAACGTACGATACTGAGCAGATGCACTGGCTCTGATCGTATTTATTGGTTCCAGTGCAGCAGAGGTTAGCCGAGGCATGAGGAGGATGTAGGGGAGAGGACAATGAGGGATAACAAGGTGGGATAAGCCTGTTAAGCTTCCAGGATCCCCTCTGAAATCCACGCTCGAGTCAAGCACAAGAATGTTAAAATGTATGTAATACAATCACAATGCTCTATAATCTGGGGTCACTACTAGCAGCAGGCCACACATTAATTTGCTCATGTTTTACCTGGTGACAGTATTTGGAATTTCTTGGATTCAAAAGGATTTTAGAATTTTTGGAAGGACATTTTCGTATTTTTAGTGTATCATATGTAAATGATGTGATAAGTTTAACACATATTCAACTGTATATTTCACTTCTAGACAGCTCATTCCATTACCCAACAATAAGTGCAATAATAGGGCAAATGGACAGAATATTAGATACTAGGAAATAAACTGATAATTTTACAATTTCTTTTAAGAAAAACGCTAAAAATTCAGTGGTTTCAGCCTGAACATCTTTGGGTATTTAATAATAATAAACTTGATTTGAATTGCATCTTTCATACAAGACATGCAGCTCAAAGTGCTTAACTACTAACTATTTAACTGCTGATTGGAATACAAACTATTGAAATATGTCTAATTGGGCTCGGGAAATTGTGATGGACATTTTGACACAGTTTTATGATATTTTATAGACCACACGACTAATCATTCGATCAAGAAAAAACAACTAGCAGATCATGAAAATAACTGTAAGTTGCTCATGCATCTCTGGAGGTGCATGGAGCCCACACTGCGAGCCACTATTCAATAATGTGACCTCTGGTTTGGTTTTGCAAGCGTTGGTGAGTCAGTGAGGAGTATTAAAATGGCAATAACTTGCAGTTCAACACAAGACTATAATGTGCTGTCTTTTCTGAAATATTTCCTTGACTTCAAGTAACAGTTTACATTACACCTCCTCTTTTGGGTACATTGGGAGACACAGAGAACAAGAGCAGAGACAATCTTACAGAGATAGTATGCAGGTGAGAATGAAAACAGCACATGGCTGCATTATGCAGTTTACCACAGCTGAATACCAGGTCAAACAACACGTTTGAGCTACAACGCTGACGACACCGTTCGTGCTTCACATCACAGTGATCATACATTCAGGTTTGACACGCCCTACAGTCAAAGCAAACACAGAGATCACCACCTCCACCAGCAGGCAGCATGATGGATAAGCTCTCAAACAAAGGCCTCGGCTACATCCCCAACTCACCACACCATCACAGGGCCAACGGCCGTGGGCTGTCATGGTGGCCATATAAGATCCTGCCATCATGTCTTTAATGAGTCTGTGTGCTCATTTTGCAGATATTTACACCAGGGCAGTGGTATGTGATCTATAGATTCACAGTGGTCATCGTCTCTGTTTCAAGGGCCCTTCCAGTGTTTTTCCTTACTACAAATATAAATTGCATTACTAATAACAATTTCCAATCATGCTGGAGTGTTTAAGATTCTTTTTCATTTAGATTTTCCCATAGGTTACCACTGGTTTTATTACATTCTCTCAGTTAGGGTACTCTATTGTTGCGTTATACTGCAGTTGTAATTTCAGACTGATGTAAAAACTCACTTCCCCCTCCATTTTGAGAAGTATGGAGATATGCAATTAAATGATTTAGACGTAATTATGTAACGCTCTTTCAGCTGAGTAAAAAAACAAACATCTAATTAAGCAAGTTTAATTATAACAGTTGAGAAAACAAAGAGCTCTTAGAGGGCATATTCAAAGTTAACAGATAATGATGTGGAATTTAAAACCATAAAACCTGGCTTTTCAAAGGCCGCCTTATATAAGTGAATTAAGAATTTAGATAAGAGAGAGGAGGTTTTGTTAGAAAGCAGCACCAGAGGTGAGACCTGAGAGAGAATAAAGAACCAAATGCTCAGCGGACGGTGGAAACCGATTTTGTTTCTAACATCCAGAAAGAATACTTTATTGTAATGAAAATAGCTAAATATATGGGTAATATATTCAAAATAGTATTGGCACAAGGTGCACAAAAAACTAATGTCAGTCTTGAATTGTGATATTGTCAATCCTGACTATGCGTTTTTTGTGATGATAAAGATGTTACAACAGCTAGTGATTTAACATCAGCAGTTCCTGTTGTAGCATTATGGAAAAAGATCACTTGCTTTGAGGTGGACAGCTCATTAAGGTTTGTGACACGTGTTGGGCAATGAACATGTTCAGCTGAAGGGAAGGAGTGCAGAATTAACAATGTATTCCCTGTTTCAAGACATATATTTATATTTTGCAGTATTAAAGATGTTGTTATAGAGAGACAAATCATTCTATAGCATTATATTTGATATTCAAAGAATATAACAGGACATTTTAAACTGATTTTCTAACTCAAAATTCTACATTTTAAGTGAGGTCCCTACACCATCAAGAGATGTAACGCATGTTCTCTTTAAAGCACAGAAGCATTTTTGACATTCATTTCGGGGTTTGGATAATCAAATAGATGGGGATAAATTAGCTTTTGGTTGATGATGGCCTGGTAATCCCGGACTAGGTCGGGAACTCTGTGGCAGAAGAGTTAAAAAGAACAGAAGTATGAGCAGCACGCAGTGGCAGCATATGATGCACGTCAGAACAACAGCACCAACTGTCTCCTATGTAAGATCGCACACTGGCGGCGCCTTGATGCCTTGGCATTTTGTCAAGATGTCAGAATACCGCTGTCCTACTTCATAGCATCGACCTGGTCAACTCTACATAAAAGTAGCACTTTCATGGCATTGCTCCCCTGATCATCACATTCCAACTACTGTACCCTGAGTGAGTATGTAACAGAAGGATCCCAGTATAAAGTCAAGGCTCCACTTCTTTTGAAGTTTGGGGTTGAAAAGGGAGTCCTCACCTTTTGTATGAGGATTTATATGATCTGAAAACATTAGTTGCTAGTGGAAAATGTAAATCTTCTAAGAGATAACTTTTAACAAAACCTACAGCTAAGACATCTCCTCTGTGCTCCTTTGGTTGTGTAGGTCAACTACACTTGGACCGAGTCTCAAAGTACAATGGATTCAATATATTATTCAATTGTTTTTTTTCCTCACTTGCAGCACTTAGATACTGTTACTGAAAACACTTAATGCAGAGAACAGAGTGCATTTATCAAAATACTAAACACTTCAACTTCAAGGCCTTTTACTGATTCTGGACACCATTCAAGATGTGGGCGGACAAATAATGCAAACTGTTGGAAGAGTCCAGATGAGGCCATCTGCTATGAGGATGTCCGATTTTAGTTTTTTGGCAGAAAATTCATAATTTAATACAACGCTTACCAGTCTTCATTTAGATGTTGGACCAAGATTATCTATCCACTCACAGTAGCCCACTGTAGTGCTGCAGATTTATTCCAGAAGTTTAATGGTGGGCAGACAGATACTATTAAGAGGATGGACGTCCCCACGGGAGCCATCTTTTCAGGAATGGATTAGCCAGCAAGGCAAGGTAGCCTCCTTTGAGCAGGGTTCGTTCAGAATGAGAAATAGGACAGATCAGCACATATCAAGATTGGGACTTTTTTTCTGTTATGCATCTGTGGTGGCATATGAATTAAAGTGTTGTAAAAATGTATTACGTTCTTTTGCTTTTTCCAGTGTTTCTTTCAGGAAATGGAAATAATTGGATTTTGTGATGTAGCTTTTCTTTGTCATAATATCTTTTCCCTGTGCTCTCACTATATTTTTGGTCTCTTTTTTTTTGGTGTGCAATTTATTGTATGTCTACTTAAATTTTTTTTTTTTTTTTTACTAGTGAGTGAAAAGCAAGTTTTCTTCCATCAGTTAGAATCTACCTCTTACTCCAAAGAATGTCTGTCTGTTCATACCAACCCTAAGCTGCACTTCTTTGTCCTCCTCCCTTACAGACTTACTTCTTGAATTGGATATCCTGTCATTCTTCGCATTTGAACTTGGGCACTTCCCCATCGCCACTACGACAACATTTAGTACGCGCGTTACTGGGTGCCATCCATGACTCGTAAGGACGTCCACTATCACGGAGAGGCCTGTCTCCTAGGTGACAATAACATTACTGAGATGTATGTATACCATGAGGTACCATGACCTAATCCAACGGACGCACGCTTGACTTTCACGGGCCGCAAAGAATCATGGGGTCAGAAACACAATCACACTTTAAACTGCATTTCACTGATATTGTACCCTGCAGTAAAATTGTATATTTGGTTTGTTTGTTTGGTTGGTAGATGAGACATTCATTGTTTTAATTTAATTATTGAGCTCTAGGTCTCCTGTGCAATATATCAAGTCTTGTGCCTCACTATATTTCAGCTTCAAATATATTGACGCACCACACTTGCTATTAAGAAACAAATTGAACATCCAATGCAGTAGCTGCATAATTTAAAAACTCTTAATATTAAAACAAAAGTAATGCTCCCTCTCTGCAGCCGGTTACAAATTGCTGAGACACACGCGCGAATACGCACATGCTGGGACAGTCTCTGAGCAATAAGATATCCATGAAGGATGAACGGAAACTAATTCTGAAGCTCACATAGGCATTTGCTACAGATGGGCATGTGCAAAGGCCTTGTTTGTGTGTGTTTCTGCGTGTGCAAAGGGTTAGTTCTCCAGCGACTGCGGAGCTACACACTCAGATTAGCCCAGTAATGAATTGGCCTGTGGGGAACAGCCAGTCTCATTTTAAGACTTACAGGGTGACTTCAGAGCACTAAAGTAAAAACATAAATCAAACATGCTATGTGGTATAGATTTATGAATGTGCATTTCAATATGTGTTTGTGTGTGTGTGTGTGTGTGTGCGTGTGTGTGTGTGTGGGGGTGGCTGCAGGAATATTTCCCTCTCACATAAAAAAGAGAACTGTCTGTGATTTGAAAATGTATCACACATGTTAAGGTTTTATCTTTACATGCCTACAGTACACAACATACCCTATGTAAGTTTGCGCAAGGCATTCGAATTACCTCCAAATGTGGTAAGAGTGAGCAAAAGCACTAAAATAGTCCTAAGACATCTTGATTACTGATTAATAAGATAGGCTTCTAAAATTGTTGAACATTTCCTGCTCTCTGAGTTCAACTTAGTCCTCCCCAGTATTCTTGCTTCACTGACACTGTCACCGTTGCCTCCACTCTCAACCTGCTTCACTAAAGCTAGAAATCAGAGAGCAGAGAGAGCCCCTGAATCTGTGATGCCACTGCGATTTAAAATCAAAGGCTTCTCCATTGACTGTGAGTGGGACGCTGATGTTTCAGAGCCATAACATACCACAAACAACCTTTCTGTGCCTTGGGCTGGGGAATGCTACATGGGTCACTTCATGCGCTGAATCGGTTGTGAGCATTGACTGAATGTGTGTTGTGAGCAATGACTAAGACAGATGCACTGATATTGTCTGTTATCAATAAATTATTTGTGCAAGTAAAATCGCATATATATATATATATATATATATATAGTAATCAGAAAATGGATGGTCAGTGCAATGAACTGCGTTACACTGTTATGCATTAAATCAGAAAAAAAAGATTTACATGTTGAACAAAAAGTTAACAAACATTAAAAACTAACCTTTTTTAGTTTTTAATCATCATCATCATGCGATTCTATTGTAAGTCGATACATAAAGAATGATCCCAGCCTAGCCTCATTTTCTATACAATCCAATTAGAGGCATACTCACATTTACATGACAATATGAAAATGCTCTAATAGTTATGGTCATAAGAATTCTCAGACCGAAAAAGGGGTCACAGACTAACAATGTACCATTCATTGGTAATTTTCTATATTAACCATGACTCAAATGTCTACATGTAATGTGACAGAGGTTGCTTGCAGTAAAAAAAAACCCACAAAGAATGGTCAACTAACTCTAAAGCTCTGCGCAGCTTTTTAGCTTCTTTTAGCTGAAGTTGTTGTTTTCGTTTTACACCCACGAATTTACTGTAGACGAATCCTGGCAGAAGTAGACAAGCTACACCTCACTTGTGAACCTGCATATTACACTGTAATGTATGTAAAGGTATTCATTTTTTAAGTGCCTTTGCCAAGAAAAGATTCTGTAGAACCTATTATATGTTGAAAATATGGTCATCAAATGCCATTAAAATAAACTTTATACTTTCTACCACCTAAACAATCTAGATGGACAAATAGCACTACAGGTGAGAGGAAAATTATGTATTTTTGATTTTGGGGTGAATTGCCCCTTTAACTTGCAGTAAGAGTGCTGCACAATGATTGTGTTTCAGACAAAAATAATAAATCAACTGGATGGCAAGAGTTTCTTGCTTGTATGTGTTGTGTGAGCGTGTGCGTGCAAACTTTCCTAGCTGCTAAGCATGTAACATTTTGAAGGCTCAGTGTAATGAATGTGTTTGTCTCACAATCTCACATTCCCTCCTCCAGCGGTTCAAAGGGATTAGCTGAAATGCCACAGTCCACAGAGGCATCTGTGTGAAAAAGCAAAGCCTACAGCTACACTTAGCATTACATTTAGCATTTCCATTTGTAATAATAGTAGATGAAAACTAAATATGATACAATGACAGTGACAACATTAAATGTGACTGATGACCCCGTCTGTGGGGAGGCAAATCTCCCTCTCTCTCTGTCCATCTGTCTCGCTCAGTTATGCACACCACAGATCTAAATCCTGGTCTGGTCCAGCCTCATTCACTTCTGGCAAAAAATCTTCTTAAATTTTTAACTTCCATCTTTCACTTTTCCATTAAAGGTTACAGAGAATGACTTCACTTGATCAAAAACCACCATAGTCGAGGCCCCATCTGTGGCTCCCAAGAGGTCTCTGAAATAGCTTATAAATGACACTTTAAATGCCATGTTCAAGAACTTTTAAGGGCCCTACACCTACACACCCCTGTTCGAGCATAACCCAACCCCTAGGGTGAGATGAATAACACCTTTATGACCCTTATTACTACATGAAGTCTGGTGACATCCAATGCAGGACCTGTAAACGCTAAAATAAACATCTGCATTTGGTTCATTGGGTGCGTCTTCCCTGACTGAATTGCTGGCCTTTAGAAACAAGTTAAGCTAAAGAGATATTTATCAAATCGTATTTTCAACTTTCTTCCTCTATAAAATAGGGTTCTTGAAAGCCAAGTTCCCAGATTTGTTCCTTAAAATTAGGATAACCTTATCAGACTCAGAATCAGCTTTATTGGCCAGGTATGTGTACACATACAAGGAATTTAACTCCGGTTTTTCGGTGCTCGCTACATACACAGAAGTAGACATAAGTGTGGCTAAGAAGAAGGACAACAAGCTCAACAAGGTAGACAAACATTAAGTCCTATATATTAACTTAAAATTGTAGTACACACATTGTACACATTTAAGATGGGTTAAGTAAACCAATAATAAAACCAGCCCCGTAACTGTCCTTAACTTTTTTCTAGAGAGGAAAATTACAATTCATGACCACAATTTATTCTAAGGTTGGTTAAAAGGTTTGTATTTTGATATAGTTTTAACATTTTATCCTTAAGGTCACAAAAGTGGATTTACATTTTTCCTTTGCCTTTATATCTTGGTTACTTCGGTCAAAAAATTTTTAGAGATCCATTTGACACAAAACAAGCTATTATATAATCATTCTAAAAGATGGAGGCAATCTTAAGAAGAAAATGGAGAGTTGCTCTTTAGAATCGGACATTCCTAAATTTCCCAGAGAATAAGGCCTCTCCTGCTGTGGTCCCGTGTGATGCGGTGGCCTTGTGCGGCGCAGCGTGGTGTATTATACAGTGTGTCCCAATAAATCAGGCGGCGTGCTGTCCTTCCTCAAGCGGCAGCAGAGCCAAGCCTTTGTCTGCCATCAACCTGCACCAAACCGCCAAAACACAGAGAGACAGACGAAAGAACAGAGAGGCACAAAGGTACAGAGATACTGGAGGGAAACATGGAGATGGCTCATAACACACACGCACACACCACTAACACAGTATCCCCTGATTGCACTGAACGATACAAGGGATAATGCGAGGCAGATGGTCCACGATACTAATTAGAAGCCTGTTTGCCTTTCTTATCATTACATCTATGTGTTGTAGAAATGCTGCCTGCTTTGTTTACAGCGGTGACAGAGAAAAGACTTCAAACCTTTTGACCTTCTTTACGATCTAACAAAAAAAAAGGAGTCCTGCGAGTAAATTATAGTGGAGATGGATTACAATGAATGTTCTTTTACTCTCAGAATGAACGCCAGTACTTATATATTTTTAATTACTTGAAAACACTCGTGTTTCTGCCCTTTTAGCGTCTTCATTACTGGAACTCCAGTTTTTGCGTAATCCTGAACAGAACTCACACAGTCTCCCTGTCAAAACATCAGTATAACATGCAAAAAAAACAACAACAAAAACAGATGGAGAACTGTGAGTAGAATGTAAACAATACTTTTTTTGCTGGTTTTGTAAATTGACTTTTCAATTTGATGTCTGCCTGTTCACAAAGACAAATGTTTGCAATGCCACTGAGTGCATATCAAATGAAAGACTCACAGAGGCACAGCTGAAGCTCCATCTGAGGAGAAACCATCTATCTTGACTGCGCACACACACGCACACATACATCTTAAGCCCTCCTGACATGCTTACCCACAACATAATTAACTGATGTACAGGAAATCACTGCAATGAGGTGAAACGAGGGAAATAAACGGGAAAATCAGGTCCTCTATGTGCTACTGAAAACCCAGAGCTCACGCAGACAGGTCATCAGACCAAGCGGTGAGTCACGGTTGCTGATTTTTAAAACCAATTCCTGGAAGTTATTTTAACATTAACCATCCTGACAGCCCTGGAAAAAAGGCTAATCTAGATAGAGGGAAAGAAAACTGAAAGATACTGAACCACACATAACAAGAAAAGCCACAAAGAATGCTATGATGTGCGGCTCCCTGGTCAATTGACGCACGGTAACAGTCATTTTACTGGTCAAAGCCCCAGACTGGATTGCAAATAGGAAATGGCTTTGAATCTTACTGTCATGTCTCCTTTCAATTAATTCCTAAGCAGAAAGTGATGACTGGGCAAGAGCTCAGGGATAGCATCTCATACAGCAAGAGGTCTGCGAGGTTAACCCCTGTCAAAACCAAGCTGTCAGCACTCATAAGCAATGGGCGGGTTGTGGTAGTAGGAGTAAACAGAGCTGACGTCAGGGGAAAGTCTTTGGATTTCGGACGGACCAAAGATGCCTTTGCTTAGCCCGCTCTTGTGTGTCCTCGAGCTTCTTGCCGAGCATAATTTCACCAGCTGCGTTAATAAGAAAGCAATAAACCAGACAAGAGATCCTGCCAGTTAATTAAAGATCAATCTAACAGCATGAAGAAGCTTCATCTTTGCAGCCACATAACTCAGGATACCCACACCACACACTGCCTCCTGCACTGTCCGCTACTCTGATGACTGCTGAAGGGTTTAAGGGGAAATGGTTATTGGTGGGCAAAGACTCGCGTTCCCATAGAAACCACATGTTGTACTGATTCTACGCAGGAGGAAGCGGTGAGTCAGGATATTACCAGCTCACAGCAATTGAGGATGTTTTTCATTCAGTAAATCTCACACACACACATATGCACACAAACACAGCGGTTGCAGCCCCGACTGATGCTAGATTTTTGAGGCCGATACTGATATCGATCTTTAAAAAATGCGGTAAAGATCAATTGGTTGATTGTCATTTTTTATACATAAACAAACAATCTTGCCCTGCGACGAGTTGGCCACTGTCCAGGGTGTACCCCGCCGAAGGCCCAAAGTCACTGGGATAGGATCCAGGCACCCGCGACCCCTAACGGGAACATGCGGTAGAAAATGAGATGAGATGAGATGAGACAAACAATCTTGATACCATCCCTTAGAGGTTATTTTTTTAAGAATTGTGAACATGATACATAGTGAGCGGGACATTTTACAGTTGAAAAATCTACCTGTCACTCTTCTCTGTGTGCTCTGGTGGGCAAACTCTGTAATGATGACACTAAAATTCTCTCAAACCTAGTTTGGCATTTCTGTACTGCAATGTCTTCTTACTTATTTGCCAACATATACACCTATACCAACGTATCTGCTAAAAGCTAATATCGGATGATATATCGGCCTGGCTTTAGTGGTTCAGCCACAGTGCAGGAGCAACCAACATGATATTAAAAGTCAGTGCCAGACTATATTTGAATTTGTGAAGAGATATAAAGGAGGAGGAGTCTAAATTTAAACTTTGTAATGAATTATTCATCATTTATGATTTGTTGTCTATCGTGGTAATCATATTGTGGGATTTTGCTGAGACTGTGAATGGCGATTAACAACTTTGAACAATTACTAAGTCAGATTTCCTCCACAGTGAAGGCACAGCTCCAGTTTCCCCTTACCCTGCAGACCAATATGATGGAAATCAACTAATCAAACCTGAAATGCAATTTTCCCCACCCAAAGGCATATCATGATGTATGGTCAACACTAGAAGAAGGCCTTCTGGTCATCATGATGTTTATTCTTATGGCTGTATGGCTAATTGTGGTTTGATCTGTAATAATGTTGAATTGAATAATAGGGATAGATGGATCCAAATGTTTCTCTCCCAATATGATTTCTGATACCTCAACCCAGGCTATCTGTCATTACCACTGCTCTCCAAATTTTAAATCAGTATAGCTTACTGCATAGGACTGGAATAATTTTTTATGTAAGGCAATATGAGACCAGGAATTACTGAGGCACTAAAAACTGAATAAGGAAACAGAATTTTATAAATGGCATTGACAAAGAAACAGTCTTTAATGATGGTCACATCATTGCCGATACCTGATCCACTTAACAAGGTCAGTACCCAGCGCATCGGAACCGGAGCATCCCTGTTTCACTGAATAATGTATCCCATTATAGATCCGTAAGGAACCATGGAAGGAGGAGATTTGGAATAAGCCAAAGCTTAGAAATAACATTCAAATCAAAGAAGATTATTGAACATTATATAACAATTATTTTACGGAGAAGGCAGAGGCCCCTGTGTGCTCAGTCAAGAACTGGTACTCTGAATATAAAGGTATTTATGAGGAGCAGCGGTTTTTTGTGTGTGCGTTTTTTGGGATCTCTGTGTTGCTGAGGATATATCTTATTTTGTGTGTCACTGCCCCATGTACAGTGACTTGAGGAAACATCAGTTTGAAAAAATGCAGTATAGGACTCCTGATTTGTTTTGGTTGTCTGAAGGTTATAAAAAACAGACATTAGGTTTAGTAAATCAGTCAGTCAGTCAGTCATTTTCTACCGCTTGTTCCCGTTAGGGGTCGCGGCTGACTGGAGCCTATCCCAGTGGCTTTGGGCCTTAGGCGGGGTACACCCTGGACAGTGGTCAACTCATCGCAGGGCTGACACAGAGACAGACAACCATTCACACAATAGGACATCTCTGTTTGAATTTGTGGAATTTTACATAATGATTTGCCAATGCGACCATCCTGGATGTTGTTGCTGTCTTGTGTGTTGTGAGCCTATATGCTTGAAGGACACTTAAATAATCAAATCTATAAATCAATTGAAATCCAAAAACCAGTGAGGAGAGGTGCTCCTCCCCCTAATGTACAGGGTTACATGACAGATTTACGATGAAAAGGATACGCATTGTGACCGTAAGAAAACCCAGAATAATTTTTTGGGAGCTAAGAGTAAATCCTTCATTTTTCAAACCGGTAATACTACTACAAGACAGCACACAGACTACTGTAAATACTCACCAACTCAACAAGTGTAAAAGACCACCGAATCCAACACTCACTCTCAGTAAACCAGTTCTCATATCCACACAAACGTCTACACGAGTCTGAGTGCACAGTGTCTTGACCTAGTCTATGGTCTTGACGTAGGTCAATACTAAAAGTACTGGTATGCCTCTTTCACCCAATATACACTGTATAGCTCAGGTGCTGCTGGGCTCATGTGTTTAAGAATGGATGTGCTGACTGTGAGAAGGCGGAGGTGGGAGGGAGGGAGGGAGGAGGGGACTCTGCTACTGTAGCAGTGCATCAGCAGAGGTGAGACCATAGCCACCACATCACAGTCCGCAGACTGGAGAGAGGTGATGGAGCTGCTGTTAGATGCACACACTTAACACTTTCAAAGAACATCTTGCTTTTGTTCCGATTCCATTTTTCTCCGTACCAGAGTGTCTCAAAGCCACCCGTACCGAGGGGTTGTAAACAGTCACATGAGAGGCAAAAAATAATCAGTGCACATGCTGTCTATTGCAGTCAAGCCTTTTCTTCAAACGTTCGTGGCTGAAGTGCAGCTATGTCGGCCAGCCTTACCTCAGCTGCCTCCCATGCCGCCAGAGACAGACCGACCTACAGTATGTGTGTCATTAGTGCTGACCCAGATGCTCTGAAACACTGACTGTCCTGTGACTGCTTTGCATTCCCAGAATAACTCCCTTAAGCTCATCACAGACAATGATAACGTTTAATAACCTCTGTCATGGAAATGCAGCCAACAACGAAAGGCCTATTGCAGAACAAAGGGGAAGTGAAGTTGACAATGGGAGACAGAGTTGAGGCTGAGGTAGCTCACAATGAGTCCAACTGCAGAGGAGAAGCAGAGGTTGAAGGTCTGGGCAGCGCAATCTGATCAGCGAGACAAAAGAGTGGGCTGGCTTCAGGCTCAGGTGGAAAGATTAGTAGGTGGGAGAGAGAGAGTTACATCACATGAAGCGAGCCCTGACCAGTCCAGCATCAAGACCACCTCTCACACAACATATCATGTCAGTATGGTCAGTGAGGGACTTAATCCTGAATGGACATATGCCCTGACTGCGCGAATTCCAATGCAATAACAGCCCTCTGCATGTCACAGCAGCAGTAGGCTATGCAAAGAGCTTATAGGCTCCTAGAGCACAGTTTTTTCTTCCCTAAAAATGATACAGCAAGCTATTCAGCAGACCACGGCTCCATCCATTACAGCCTGTGAATCATGCAAGAAATGTGCGGATTACAAAACGCTGCCTGTGTGAAACAAAAGACCCATTTCCCAACCAGCGTGTTCTAACTCTTCCCAATGGGTGTCACACGCAGTGCAGCCCAGACGTGACAGAGGTTAGTGCAACACATCAGCTGTGGTTTCTTTGGACCGGATAGCTCGGCGGTGTGCTTACCCTCTGCGGCCAAAGCGCACCGGACAAGAAGTAAAAGCATTCCCACAGACGGCAGACAGTTTGCAAGCATCCCCGCTGCTCCGGCTCGCCACCTGGTCCTCAAACACCTCCCCTCTCCTCCGGCATCCGTCCTTCGCGGCGAGCCCCCACCGGGTTCCGCTCCCCCGGCTCCCACCACTTTGGGGTGACCTGTCCGCCCACTCCTCAAACCGGGAGCCATATCCAGTGGATAAGTTGCTGAAGTTTCGCTCGTAAATAATACATTGGATCAATCCTCGTGGGTGAACGGGAAACACAGCGGTCCCGCGGTCTCGTCGTGTGTCCAGGGCTGGAGGGGGGAGGAAGCGGCGATGATGGGAAATTAAGGAATGCGCCCTATCGCTCCGCGCCGCGCGGTCCACCCATAATAGCCGTGTGGCGCAGGGCGGCGCGCACACTTTGCCAAAGGTTTGACATTTAGCTGTTGGCGGTGAACTGCCTCATACAGACCCGCTCCAGATGGATGACAGACATTGGGGTGTGCTCGGGTGACGTTTAGGCACAAACGCAAGGATACGGAAGCCGGTGGGTGGATAATTTAAGGTCTAACACGCCCCTGGTCAATGTGAGCAAATTAACCTCTGTGCTGTTAATTTTCGGGAGAAAGCCGAGGCGGCGGTCTGTAGGACGACCTCTGCTGGGTGAATGACACCACGCAGAGCTCAATATGAAGCAGGGTCCGTTGATGCCGTGTTCACGCACACGGTGGATTAATATACAAAAGGGCGGCCTTATAGTTACCTCCACTAACAGGTATGTAAGCTACAGTCTGTCCCGAGGGCTGCAGTAATTGCTGCCTGAATATCTGATTGTGTAGCGACAAGGATGGCTGCAGTACCTCCGTACCTCCACAAGATGTCAGCGCAGACCTAGAAAAACACTAGGAAAGTACTAATATATATTTTAATTACGTGAAAAAAGGCCCCCGTGGGCTAAAATGTACAGTAAGACAAACTCCATGTGACACGAATTCATCACAAATAACCCCTTTTGAAAATAATCTTGACTGTTGGTGTATCATTTATGACATCATTAAAAACACTAATGCCGTAATTTATTTAGTAATAATATTTTTTGTTTCTTTTACATGGAATCCGGGTTGAGCAGTGAGTGCTCGCCCACATGACTCATTTGATGATACAACCTCCATAAGTGACATTTAGTAGCTGTTCTGGACCTTTCCATCATGTCACAGGAGCACAGTTAAAACGGAATTGTGCCGTGAGACGTTAAAATGTCCATTCATTTCTCTGTGGTCTTTAAAGACTGCTTGTCCATGTTTGGAGCACAACCGCCAAGTCAATTAATCTATTATTTGATTGACAGAATATTAATCCACAACAACTTTGATAATCAATTGAATCAATTAATCCTTCTCATGCTACTAAGAGTCTGAAAACCACTGGAGTATTATGTGCCACAGTTACTAACTAGCATTGTTTGAGAATGTGGTGCACAAGTTGCAATATTATCAGTTGGATTTGTTGTCCACGTGTGTTCAAGAAAAGCACCTGAATTAATTAAATGATGGGGCAAAAAACAGACCAAGAAAGAGCTGCATCAATAGATTTTTTTTTAATTCAAAGTGAATCTTAACAATAATACACCATAAAGTCTTATTTTGACACTCACCAAAAGAGTCACCTGGAAAACCCGCTTAATGTGACAAAGTAGAGAAGGCTTGGTCACACCTAAATCACTGAGAACTAGAGAGGAAACACTATCGCAAACTGTAAATAGACATCACATCCATAGAGTTAGTTTTCCCAGTCCTCATACTGTAAATATTGCACAGTGCAATTGCTACATGGCAAACTAGTGTAGCACAAAATTAAAAAAGCAAATGAAAAACAAAACAAAAACAAAAAAACAAAGCCACAAAAAGTCTACAGGTATTAAAACAGTAACAGTTCAGATTTCATAATCAAGTCTATTTGATGAGCAATCTAAACAGATGATTCCATAACTTGCAGTGTGAATTAACTCTGAAATTGATACAGATGACCAGAAAACTGAAAATAAGAGCGCGAGTAAAACAATCCTCATCAAATCAAATCAAAGGGTAACACAGTTGCACATTGAGACTACTACAGACCCTGAATTAACATCTCTAAAAGGATAATACCGCAGCAGAGGATTTTCTTTTATGATATCAAAGTCATAACTTTAATAATAGTAATTTTACAAACAACTGTTTTATCTGTTAAATGTTACATGAATCCTCAAAAAAAAATTACATAAACCAACGTGTCAATCCTGTGGAAAATTAAATAGTTTTAAGATTTCTCTCCTCTTGCATCCATTCTTTTCCTAACAAGTATGGGAGAGTTTATGCAGGCGCATTGCTGGTGAATACCTTTGGAGGAATCAAAACACAGATTACATTTCACATGCTTATTATTATTCGGGAACTATTTCAAGCACTAATCCGCCAAGTGCATGCCTTGTCATAAGCTTTCTTTCCCAAAACGATACTTGAGTATGATCAGTAAAGCATACAGGTAAGAAAGGGAAAAAAAGCTATCAAAAAAATATATAAACATACAACCATATCAATGTCAGCGTTCAAATATGGAGTATTGCACTCATGACTGACTGTGCAGAGGAACCACGATAATCTCCTCGACAGAGCAGTTTTCCATCCAAGATCACAGAATAAACATCCAGATAGACTAGACTGGATACAAAGCATGGCTCCCTCTGATTTTAAAGGCCAGTCTGGTTACTCCCGCTCGGCCTTAACTTGCACGATGGAAAAGCTGCTCTGAGCAGACAGCTTCTAGGCAGACAACGTGAAGCAACTTGGGTGTACATGCAAGGTAATGTAAAGCATGGAGATTATCTAAGAACACTTGGTGGTGCAATGACAGCACAATGTAAAGTATTGCATCTGCTGTTCAGCCAGAGTGACTATCCAAAGATCGTTGAGTGTCATATCAAAGTGTGTGTGTGTTTCATCAGTGTGTTATCACAGAGAGGCTTTGGTGGCGGCTACCTGAAACAAGAGAACCACCACCATGTACATGTCCTCTGTCGTGTCCACAAGCTGATCAGAGGAGTACAAGTCCCTGGCATGACACTGTGATGAAGTCCTACTTTGTGTTGTTTGTATTTTTAAAATTCCTGGTCGTGTGGCCGTTACAATACTTACTCTATACAGTAATGGACTGTTACTGGATTCTATGCCTTCCTCCTCAAATAAGCAGTGAGGAAATCACCATCTTGAACTCTCACTTTCTGAATCTCAAGGCACATACGCAGTGCTGCTCACACTGTCTCAATTTCAGTAAGGAACACATAACAATGGCCACAGTTTTGCATTGACAAAACATCGTTTTGATGAGACACTCATAAAGGGGAGAGCGATCCAAACACAAGGCAGTTTAGAATATCAAACTGTGAAACTGATATTCCAGCCAGATATGACACTGAACAGTTAAAAGGTTGCAATAAATATTTGTTTAAATCAATCTAACAGTAAAACAAGTTGCAAAACATTATTTTGGAACAGAAACATTGGGCTAAATTTATTTTTGGCCACAGTCTAATCACCTAAACTACCTGTATGAGTGCTTAGTGACGAGTGTGTTTCTGTGAAACATTACAGAAGCTTCTCAATGAACACAACAGATATTTCTTTCCTGGCATCTGACAGTGCCCCTGTAACACGCCAAAGAGTACTGGTAGTATACCGTATACGTACAATGAAAAAGTTAAATCAATCCTGCAAGCTACAGCTTTAGATGTGTACAAAAAGTCAATATGAAAACATACAAAAATTAAGTTACATCGATACATCATTTATATGCAGTGATGAGCCCGAAAGGTTAATAAGGATAAAATACTGATGCAAAAACACACACCCCGAGAAACAACAAATGCAACTAATGTTCATCATCAGCAATACAGTAGTTACAATGACACTCCAAATATAAACGCAAAACACAAAAATCAAAACCACTTCTATTTCAGATAATTAGGGACCTATACAAAAATAGCAACGCTAGGTTTAAACTCAGAGAAATCACCTAATTTCACAGCTATTGAAGTGGCAATCATCATATAGCAGCTTATCTATGATACATTCAAGAAGAAATGATACGACTTATTAATTGCCCAATAAGCTAGACAAAACCTCGGCCATTTTTTAAATACCATTTTTTTGTTTGTTTTAATTTAACCCCATTCTATAACTACAGTATAACTGAGGTCTATGCAAACAGAATAGCTACCTTGCTCAGGAAATGAATTACAGTCTTTGGTGCTGCACAAGCAACTTCATTTGTAAATAAAAGACAAAAAAATTACACACGTAACTAGTAAAATGAACAGAAAAATGCACACACAGCATATCTACATATATATGTGTGTGTGTGTGTGTATATATATATATATATATACATACACACACACACACACACACACATACATACATACATACATACACGCACACACATATATGTATATATCCTCCCTGACGGAATGTATAAAATAAGCAGTCGACACCGATAAGCCTTAAGCCTTTAACAAATGGTATAATGTAAAGGGAAAAGTTACACTTTGTCACACATGCATAAATGAGAGAATTGCACACAATTAACTCACACCTTATCAAGCATCTGTACTAAATAGTCTAGCTCTATAATATATGTCCATATATGCGTGTATATCAAATACTGCATGGTTTGCTCAGGCTTAGAAGATTCCATACCGTGAATTAATTTGCATTTTTTCCTTACCTAATCAAAGCCATGCCCACCACACTTCTAAACGTCTAAGAAACAAAGTGAGAACACTCAAAATGAAAATACGAAGACGAAAAAGAAAAATAATCAACGACTATTTAGATTGTATTGCAGTTTCATTAAACAGTACAAATACTGTTTGTAGTAAGAGTTTCACTAAATAGAAAGTGATTATCAAATATTAAGCAATACTCAGTACTTGCACTTTGTACACTAGTTCATTCGGGAAAGGGAGAACGAAAAAAATAACCCCAAACAGTTTTAATGAAACAGTAAGCATTCGCAACAGCAAAGCATGCTGTTCTTGAAAGAACAGAAAAAGTAACTCACTACACACTGAAATATACACTGACTCCAAATAATAAGCACCGCTATCCGCGATACATCACATCAATGCAGGCTATGCATGGACATATACACATGTGCGTATATATACGCACACATAGGATGCATCGACTGATTGGAATTTCAAGTGCTGCAGTCCAGTACATTAATATTCATGTATATAGTCATATATAAGTAGTAACATTAACAACCTCAAATAGGTAAGGCACTATGGCTGGGGACAGTTATACAATGCAGCGAGTCTTGTGACACAAACAATAAGAGCAACGTCTATGCGTCTTTCCGTATACATTTTTGCTCATGCAAGACCACATGCAGCGTGAGGAACAACCCTATTTAAAATCGGTTAATTGACTTGACATTGCTAACACCAAAAGACACCGAAAAAGGTACAAATACTTCAAACGCAGTACAACATACACTGTGGACGACGTGTGCATCTGTCGATCTAGAGCTAGAGACTGGGATGGCTTTACAAATATGGATGTGTCTTGCACACGTAAGAAGGCAATATAGAAAAATAGCTGGGATCAGGGGTGCAAAGTCTAACTATTCAACACCACCCCAATTATTTACCTGTTTTGAGGAGTATTCGTAGAAGATCCAATGCAAAGATATATCAAATGTGCAAAACACATTAAGTGTGAGTTTAACTACTCATTCATTCTTTCATTCAATCATTCATACATTATTTCCTTCTTAATTTTTGCCCAAATCATCTCCACCATTGGAACTCTTTTTTTTTTTTTTTTTAAAGCTTGAAGTTCAATTACACCCAAGTCTACATGATTCAAAAAAATAGCTTGCTTTCTCTGTGGTTGTGCCATGGTTTTGGAGATGAAAACCATGTTGTTTGTGGTTTAAGATAGAATTCGCCCTGCTCTTAGCCATCAGGTGGTAAGAAGGGTATCCGGGCAGCCATGCTCAGATGTAAGGGTACTGGTTTATTTTGGTGGGGCTGAGAGGGAAACCGGCGTAGGCCGGCGAGGCGATGTAAGAGTGCGGGGGGAAAAGGGGCTTGAATTGGCCCTGGTGGTGCAAAGTGGGGGAGGGCAGCAGCCGGGGGTTGATGCCCACTGTGACCTGATGCACGATGCCTGCCGGGTGGGAGATGCTGTAGGTGGGCTGGAGGACGGGGCGGGAGGCTACAGGGGAAGGCAGGAGGTGGGCCACGGGTGCAGCTGTGACCAGAGGACCAGATGGGGGGTAGGACAGTAAAGTGGGCTGGGAATGCGGGTGGCCCCCAAGGTGGGGGTGGGGGCCCGTAGTGTGGTTTGGGCTGCTGTGGGACAGGGTAAATGTGTGCCCATGCATGGTAGGAGGGATATAGGCCTGTGGTCTCCGGTGGGAAAAGTTGCCATTCCATTCCTGATGGCAGGAACCAAAATGCTGCACCTGAAGGAGAGAAGAACAACATCTGGCTAATCAGATTCACCATTTTCATCAACACAGTTTGTCTTTATGAGCCACTTGATGCTGCTGTGTCCACATTTTTACATGTCAATGTCGTGCCTCTAATCAATCATTAACAACCCTGCAATCCACCTCATCTTAATTTGTGTGCCTAACATTACAATATTCGACTTATTCCCCTTGTCTTTCTGGCAAAGCAGTAAGTAAGCAGCATTACAGTAAAATGCCTTCACCCTTAAACGCATTTGGAAATATTCACCCACCAAACGTGAGTAATTTTGAGCATAGCAGGTAGATTTGTAAGCAATAAAAGCTACTGTGGCAGATGAATTAAGTTCTATTTACAGTATGAAGTGTGCTCTTGGCTGCTGCTCTGCGATGAAAAGGAAATATTTGCAATTCAAATGTTGTGCTCTTTATCACCTAAATTCACAGTGTGTAGTCACAACCACTTAAGAAATTGGACTTTCTGATACAGAATTCCAGCTTTTTCACTCATTCACATTCCAGCAGGGGGACAGATGCAGGACACAATGACTTCACATGACCATGTAATAAAATGGGACTTCCCACAAGCAAACACTGCCAACTGTGTTAAGTGGGACGCCCCATACAAACCAGCATTACCTCTGCCAGTGATTAAACCTAGGTTGTGCATTAGTTGGAGAGCACTTTTATTCCAGCAATCTGTTTTCTTAAGATGTTGCAATATATTTTGCCATCTTCAATAACCACAAATTCTCTCTGGCCATACAATGCTTGTACTGCATTTTCTGCTTGATCGATGTGGCCAAATGTCCCCAATGTCTGTGATTGTGTAAATACGTGTATGTGACTACATGTGCTCACCTGCCCAAAGCCTATAGGCTGCTGTTGCTGAGGCTGGAATGCAGGGGTGATCTTCTGCGGCCTGTTGAGGAGGGGAGTGGAGTGATGATGTTGTCGGCCAGGAATGCCTCGTCCTTTGGACTGGCATGAAGACTCCAAGACTAAGGTAGGAGGTTGTGTAAAGGGACGGACAGAGAAACACAGAGACATGGAGATGACATATGTTATTGCAAACAATTTGGTGTCCCTCTATACATGTCACAATGTAAATAACAAGCAAAAATAAAAAAGATGCAACCAGAGATCGCATCCAACTACAACCACAGAAATGTCAACATTTGTGGCAGGAGGCTTTGTAGGCTTGTCAGTGATTTCAGCTGTTTGATCAGTTCCAAACCTTTAAACATAGTGGCATCTGTCCTCTGAATATGATCTAGGTGATTATAAATAGATGTGTTTGGGGGGGGGGGTCTGGGAGGAGTTGGTAACTAAGCTTCATAGAGCTTATAGTGGGGTCAGACCATCAGCTATAAATACACCTGGTAGCACTAGAATAGCAAACTGTGCCCTTTTATGTGGGGCTTTAGTTGCAATAGTTTGACAGTTGGGGAGGGAGATGCCTTTGACATGAGAGGTGATTTGACTCAGTTGCAGGTGAACCCCTCCACTTTAAAAGACCTAGCTCTGGAGGTAGCTCTGGTGCTGAGAGAGACAGTGATGTCCCACTGACCACAGCTGTTGTAAAGCCTACGTATAGCATGCGTAACTCCATTTTAACACCTGCAAGAAACATTCATCAAACATTTATTTGTTCATGACAGCCAGAAAATGTGTTCATGTTCTCTGGTTGACATTCATGTTTTGAATATTTTATTCAGGACATTAAATATTTTGGGGGCAATTACGCATGCCTTAGCTTTAGGAAGTGCACATCCACACAGTTACAGGGGCTCTCTCTCAGAGTCAGTCTGGAGTCAGAGTAAGGAGTGTTGACAGCAAACAAATATCCACTCCAGAGATCAGAGCAGATACATCAGGGCAGGTCACCCATAATCACCTGTGAGAACCTCTGTGGCCTACTGAGACAGCGTAATCCCAGGCCATGTGACCTGTGGAGCAGACAGCAGCAGTGGTGACTACTCATGCACTTGCTAGGCTTCTGATGGATAACACCATCAGAGTGTACTTCAGACACAAAGCAACTGTGTGTGCAGAAGAAAAGGTTTCCTGTCACCTGCTTTGTTAAATATTATGATATTTAGACTTAGAGAGAATATGGGTCTAATACTCTACTGGCCACTCTCACTTCCAGCAGTTCTTAAGTATATAACAAGTCACACATTTCAGTCTTTAGGCTTGACACCTAATATACATCATTAGGTCAACTCAAAGTCAGACGTAAATAAGGAACATACTGAATAGGTTTGTGTTACCAGTGCATATGTCCAGTTTTACCTGTGTTGCCAGGTGCTTCGTTGACAGCAGGGTTGTTGTTGTTGTTGATGTTCGGCATCCTCATCGGAGGAACCACAACAGTTCGAACTGTTGGCTTGCTGGGCTTGGTCTCCGGGGCAACACACGCAACACGGGGCTCGCAGTTCTGGTTGCGGTCAGCGATGAAGCGTCGCTCTGTGAAGGGACTGTTGCTGTGGCCAGAGGCATCTGAGGCAGGTGAGCTGTCCACTGTATCACAACCACTCTCCTGTTCATCGTCTGACATACTGTAAGAAGGAAACCAATGAGGACGGAAGTTACAGATATCGCTTTTGTTGCAGCAGGCATGGGCCGGGATGTGATTTTGAAGTTATGATAAGATTGGGCGAAAATACCACGGTTTCACGGTATCGCATACCTCTAAAATATGTTATTGTACAATCTCTTGGCAAAAAACAATATATTAAGCATTTCCTGCGATTGAATAAAATGTATTTTCTTTTTAAATAAGGATTTTGGAACATTAGTAAACATTGTATGTTAAGTTAACAGTATTAGGGGTTATAGTATTATTAACAATATTAATATTAATATTTACAATATTAACATTGTAAACAAATAGAACAGAAATATAAATCTTTTCTGAAAAAAACTTCTAAATAAATTTTAAAAATGCAGTCTCTTAACTGAGCCTAAACCTGCTCCTCAACAAGCCCCGATAGGTTTTTGGAGACATCCTCACTTTCTACACTTTTGCTCACTTTCAGTCCAGGAGATGATGCACAAATGTGAGCATGTTCACCTTTCCTGGATTAACTTCGGTGCGGTGAGGTGAGGTGAGAGTATGTGTCCACTGGAAGTGAACATCCCAATAATAATAATAATAATAATAATAATAATAATATCAAATAAATGCTTATCTTTTGTAAATTGGGGTGGGCACATATATTGATTTTATTTCAATAGTGATGCACACATACACAGGTAAACACACACACTCGCTCTCTCCACTGTTTGTGCTGCTAATGTAAATCATCATTATTATTTATTTTTTGCATTAATAATTACATTTGAGTGACAGAGCTAACCATGGAATTTTGTTGGAAGTCAAAGCAAAACACCACAGAGCCATAAAACATGGCGGCGGAGTAGAGGCCATGGACAGAGTGGGTTTTGGTTCTGCTGCTCTGTGTTGGCGGGCTGACAGTACAGAGAGCCACTCCTCTGCTGCTTTTTTGTTGTTGTCGGGGCTGGAAGAGAGACTGCAGAGTGTAGGTAAAAGAATAAGGAACGTTGGAACTTATCAATACTTCGGTATTTAAGAATTTTGCTCCGTAGCGGGGGGAGAAGCTGGGGGGGTCCATGATTGTTTGACCGCTCCGTACGCAACCCGAGGGGAGGAGGCATGTTGGAGAGAGTTATTACTCACACATGGGGGACACCCTTGCACTTTTTGGTTCCTTATTTAGGATATCTGTAAACATTACACTGCAAATTCTAGATATCTCTAGATATGTGAATATTCATTTTAACGTAGGGGAAAAAAACTGCTCATATCGTCGCAACAGTATGACCGGAAATATTAGTGGTTTTGGAACCTTGAAATTTTCAAATCAAGGAATACTGTAAAACCGGCCCATGCCTATGTAGAAGTAAGCAAAACATTCATAGGAGCTGTGATTGAACCCGTTGCACTGACCATACCTGTTGGGGTGTTTGCAGGGTGAGGTGCTGGACTGAGCAGAGGCTAAAGAGCTGGTGCTGAGCGTGCTGTCTGGACTGCTGAGGGAGCAGACTCTCTCCATACTGACCGTGCTCTGACATGCCTCACAATCTGCACTACCTTTACACCTGTGTGCAGAGAGAGAGACACAAATAAAATAAGACAACATTTTTAGAACCAATTTAGAAATATTGTTAGAAGGAACCTGGCAGTCAGTACTCACTCCCCCATCGAGTGTCTTTTTTCACTCTCCTCTTCATCGCTGCTGATACTGATTACACTGACAGTTGGGCTGGCAAGGTCAGAGATCACCATGGCCTGCCGCTGCTCCTGCGAAACTGAAAGCTCCTCACAGTCTGTCTCCACTTTACAGCAATTCTCCTCATCATCCTCCTCCCCCTGCTCTGTTCCTTGCTCCACTCCAGCAGTATTCCCTGCCTCTGGGCATCTGGCTTCCTCTGCCTCCTCCACATTCTTTGCTGTATCGGCCATCTTTGGGGACTGGCATGCTAAATTTTGGATGTTCGTGTTTTGGGAGAAGTTGCTGCCCCTATTGAAGAAAAAAAGTCACTATCAGAAAGGGAGCACACCTTTTTTTAGTGTTTGTATATATGTGTCTGTTGCAAAAGGCCAAACCCACGTGGCGTACCTGTTCACACAAGGCTTGGCTCTCTTGTTGGCAGCTGGCTGTGGCCACACCACATGTGCAATGCCTATGTTGATTGGCTGGTGGGTGGACATGGCCATTTGGTTGGTTAAAAATGGCTGAGGGTGTGCAATCATGGAGCTGTAATGGTTACCATGGGGACGTACTTTCCTGCATTAAGAAAACAGTACAAGTTGCAAATTGAGCCAAAAGCCTTTAGCACCATTACTGACAAAATGGTCTCAGTCGCTTATCCCAAAGGACACGTATGACTCATCGATCATTAACATTCAGGGGAGCGAACATGCTGTATCAGAGCAGTGCAGCCAATCCCAAGCATGTACAGTACATAGCACCTAAAAAGGTAATAAAGAAAACTGTAATACTATATACTGGAACTTTAAAAAACACATACATAGAAAGGATACTGATAATGTTTCAAAGAGATATTGTGCTGTCACCCCCTGAAACAGACAGACATTGCTTACCCCCAGTCACCCAATCTCTGTGAGCCCGCCACAGTGTCAGATGCCAAAGTGGTTGGTGGTGGGGGCACTGATGTCACCTGCTGCCAAGTGGGCACCAAGATCTGCTGTGCACGGTTGGACCAGGCCTGAGGAAGTGCAGAGAAGCAAAGCAGTTACATCGAATAATTTCCCTTTCAATTCCCTTGATGATTTAATCAGCTTGCACAAAGATCAACTTTAAACTAACCATCTCACATACATCCCCAAAAGATGAACCAAAGGCTCCAGAACAAGTTGGATCAAAGATTCCTATCCATCTCAACATGTGTTCTCTGAACTTGCCAACACTCCTATCCTTGCTACCAATTTACCTGTGTGATGACTCCAGGTCTGATTTGTATGGGCTGGATGGGGGGTGCTTGAGTGACCAGAGGCACAGAAGCCTCCATTCGAACAGAGTAGCCTGCTGGTTTAGCTGTGTTGGTGGGGATTCCTGCGAGGACAATGGACAGGAAAATATTTGACTTCCAGATATCCACATATTTAGTCTAACCACCAGATTGGTGAATAATAAACAAGTTAAATAGAGATTTACACGTCCTACCTTGAATGGTTGGGGGACATAGAATGAGTGCCTGCTGAAATGAATCGTTGCATCCAAACTGACCACTTCCTGTCTGCAGTGGTATCCCAGGATGCATCACTGAGGTGGCTGATGGGGCTAAGCCCTAAAAAAAAAAAAGGGGGATATGACTGGACTTTTCTGAGGTATTAAAATGATCAACAGTAGCATTAAAGAGCCAATAGATGGCGACATCTCTGTCTAAAGCAGTCTGTTTTTCAGCCAGACAAACCCAGGAACCTGTCATGTACTGAGAGATTAGTGGATTAGTAAATTAACTTTAGGCACAACACTGGCTTTTCAGTCGAAAGACGGTGGCTCACCTGTGGTAGATCACCATCGTAACCTAAGCACATGGCTGATCTACTCCAGAGGAAGGTCAGGGTACTGAATAGAACGTATTCAAGGCACAATTGCTTACTAATCAGTTTCCTGGAAAAATTGAGTCACCATACTTTCATCTCGTTCAACTGCAGCTCTTGATCTGGACATTGCATATGATTAGACTTTTTTTTTTTTTTATATGAACATGCTCATAAGTTGATTAGCAAATCTTGGGCTGATAACCATCGTTGTGAGACCATTTAATCCAGGCTCACAAAGGTTAGATTTTTTTTTTAAGTTGGATAACTAAGAGGTCGTCAAACAATGTTGAACTTGCTCTTTGAGACAGGCTTGAGCGATAAACAAAGAACAGTCGAGCATGTGCCTCTGCTTCACTACTAACGCTGCTCCCGTGCCTGGCTATAATCACATTTATTGAATAACAAGAACTAGGCTTATATTGTTCTGCTGCAGCTCCTGCATGTAGCCCAGCCCCCACACACATGATAGTAAACACAAAGCAGCCTTTCAGAGGATAATACTAAAAAAGCCACCACATTTTCCTGTGAAATTCTCCTGAACAAGAGCGATTTACCATTTACTATACTGCTCCGTGGAAGCAAAAATTATAGCTGAGCAGTTTTATTGTGTAAGGGATGTGACCCGGTATTTTACAATCAGGTTTCAAGTCTGATTAGGAATTAAAGAGCCTTCTAATATGATCTTTATATATCTTTACAGATGAAACACATATGATGTCACCATTATGTTGTATTACAAGTAACGTTTCACTTAATGTTTTGAATAATGAAATATCCAGTGCCAAAAAAAGGGTCAGCTCCTTTTTTTCTCCTCAGCAACAACACTGACTTGCACTGTTGCCATGACCTCAGAAATATGACGTGATTTTGTTGCTATGACAGCAGTGCTAAGACGCAATAAGACACAAGTCGGGATACACGAAAGCAATAAAAGCAAGGAAATTGTCTACATGATCGGTCCGAACAGAAGCAGATGAACAGAACAACACATTGCATGTCAGTAACCCACACCATCTGTGATTATTTCATCAGACATTGTGATGCTATTTTTCAATACCCAGTTCAGGAAACAAGAAAATATTAATGTAATGTTTTAATTCCCCGATCTAATGATTACTGTGCAAGTGTAATAAAACCCCCACTGGACACTGATAGAAATGGCAGATTATGATGCTAACACAACCTGATCCACTTACTTGAGTGTGGACACCGGCCATCTTGCTGAATGGGTGGTTGACAGAGGCAGCAGCGGTTGTGGTCACAGGTCTCATAAAAGGACCTTTATTTCTGTTGGCCGCCTCATATGCACTGGGACGAGTCCAGCAAACATCCATGATGTGGAAACATGACTTCACACTACAGGCAGGAGGAGTGACACGTCGAGATCAAGTTAGGTTGGAAGGTCAAAATGATGACATGTCTCAAAATCTGAGGAAAAAGGACTCACTGGTTGCTATGGGGAAAGTCGAGCAGGTGTTGCATTGTCACAAAGGGGTGGCTGAGAGCTTCGGCAGGGGCAATCCTCTCTTCTGCATCAATCAACAACATCTTCTTCAGCAGGCCCACAAACTCCCGACGGTCCGCCTTCTCTGCTACCAAGTCACTACCTTCCAGATTCATCACCAAGTTCACCTGGAATACAAACATTTACCACATTTAAATCCACTGATCAAAATAACTTTTCATCAACAGAATGCGGTGGCAAATTTTGTGGTGGATTGGTAAACAGCAGACAGGTGATGGTTCTTTATACAATCAGGTTTTATTATGCATAAAGTTTACAAAAAAGTGGCAAGAGTATGGGAGCCTTTCACGCCTGTCTGCAGTTTACCAATCCACCACAAAAATAAAATATTAAAAGGAAAAAAGTAAAGTCAAATTAGAAATGTTACATTACAGTACACACTGTGTATGGGGAATCATGGGATTTCTTTTTTTAATATGATACCAATTTCCTAAGAATGATAAACACTTAGTCATGAATATGATTTTGCAAGAATCCCCTCTGACTTACAAAAGTACAGACCTAAACAAACACGTATGGTTGCCTGGGGAATTTCCACCTGTGGTCTGTTTCTACAGAGTACAGTGAGTGAAACCTGAACCTTCAGTTAAATGCTAAACCCAAATTCTTTAAATGAAGGGAAGTTAAGCTGAGCGGTACTCTTTCATTTCCCAGTAATAAGATGTGTATGCTCTCTTTTGTTCATACAGCTGTAGGTGTAGGTCCTCTGGTGAAGCCTACATCCTCTAAACATTTCATGTTGAGCTTCCTCTGAAGTCTGGTTAAGTACAATGTGGTCCAAGCAGCTGAACATACGTGCGCTATGTCATCCAAACAGCTGAAGATGTACTTCCTGGCTTCCTTTGATTTCATTCCCGTCTCCGTCTCATGCTCATCTGTTGACTACAGAAAAAATGTAATGTTAAGTGGGGATGTAATAACTGAATTTAGTAAACCAGCTGCCATGCTCAGTTATGTAATGATTTTAATAGTTGATGTTCACATAAACTGGTTCAATCATGCTATGTAGGAAATTAAATTGTGACTCATGCTCCCAAATTGTATAGTCTCTGCTAGTAAATGAGCTCTTTAGAAAAATGTTGTTTAAGAGCCCTGGGCTGATTCACAGTATGTAAAGCAATGTGACTAGCAGACTGTGAGTATAATATTTTCTTTGACTTGATCTTTGATAAGACTTTATCTTAACAGTTAGTCCTTCTGTGCAAGTTTCGGTTTGTTTCCGGAAAGCTATCACTGCTTCTTTATTTGGAACTGCAGTCTTTGTTTGCCCAGAGGGAGGAAGAAAATATTTGTTGATTGCGTTAGAGCTGACCTATGATTTCCACCAATAGCTTTTAGTGAAGTACAACAAAGGGAGAGGTTAGTCGTTTTGAACAAGTGGTAATAAGCCAATTTGCCATATTTTTCAGGTGTGTAAATACTCCTTACCTTTAGTCTCCATGCTGCGTAAGGCGATTCGGACTCTCGGCGAAAGAACCGTGCCGTCTTTGTCCCCGCATTCAATAAATGTTCTCCTGGCAAGCCTTGCGTCTGAGAAATGTAGCGGATCTGTTGGACATAAGGAGGGAAGGGAGGGAGAAAAGAGAATACGAACAAAAGAAGAAATAAGTCATGTAGCTAAAGAAAAAGGCAATTTTCATTGGTTTAAGATGGAATAAAAAAAGTTCTGTTAAACCATTTTATATTAAACGATCAACATTTATGTTCATTCTAAACAAGTCACTTCCACAATGAATGCAGTTTTTTCACTGTTATTGTTCATTTCGCCATCATCCACACTCTCTCCCAAACCAACACATCACCGGGCATCTCATATGGACACACTCTTTGAGGTGCTGATCATTTACGAGGTCATTCATAGTGAGATCACATTATTAAGCCCTTTAGAGTTACTAATACTGTGTGGACGGGTGCATAGTGGGGACAGCTGCAGAGACTTTGGGGATGGTACATTCCTGAGAAATGGCTAGACCCAAATAAGACCCCTGTGTCTATCTTGTGTTTATGATCTCTGAAAGGTGTCAGGGTCTTTTCACGTAAACTCGGATAACGAGGCTCCTATGGTCTCAATGCCAAATGCTTTACTGGGTAACGATGCTTGTCAGTCAGATGCTGTGCGGCAAGAGTGTCACACACATGTTTAAGAGAGACCAGTGAGAAGCCAGGCTGACGTCAATCACACTGAAGTGTAAAGGACAACCACCATTAGAGATTCAGCGCTGCTAAGAACGGTGAGGATCATGAAGAAGTCATTGGACACATTCAAAAGTAGCAGATGACAAGGTCTCTCTCTCACATTCTCTTTGAAATACACAAATCTAGATGCAAGGAAGACAAACAAGAATGTCCTCATCCCAATACTTAATGGTTATGATGTTTCCACCCTGCAGCTGCAAAAAATAGCTTCTTAAATTTTCCAAGAGGAAATAAAAGTGTTCCATTAGAGGAAAGGGAGGGGCTTAAAATGCCAAATTCCTCAAAGAAAAACATGTGAAAGAGAGAAATAAGGACACAGTATCGTTGATGCAAAGCATCCAAAACCAAACCCAGCTGATATGATCTAATTGAAGAACTACCAGTGCTCTCTGACACTTGCGCCACCTAAATTTGCATATGTTGTTTAATTGTAGAGATGTATGCTCTCGACTGTTGACTATTTCTGCAAATTAACACTTAAGCTCACTTATCAGGTGGTCAAATGATTGACAAAGCTCGATGTTAAACCCAGTGTTAAACCCAATGTGCAATTTTTCCTAATCTCAGAGACGAGTTGGTATAAGTGTTCAACGTAAACCCTTGAAAACACAAACAAAGACAAAAGGCAGTAAAACCTTAAAACACACACAATTTGAAAAATAAATACTGTGGCTGTAACACTCATTATCTGCAGGTGGCACGAGTGTTAAAATTGCAGCAGCTGCTATTTTCTTTGCCTGTGGTAGGCAACATCAACATGTCTACATTTGCAGGTCTAAACCAGTGCTTCTACTAGTTACCTTTTATTATAGTTGGCACAGTTGAGATTTGTAGATAATGATAATGAATGTGCTGCCTGCTAAACATGAATGAGTGAGTTTGTGAGTGAGTTCCATGAGGCACCTCACATCTAAAAAGTAACAGAGACTGAAAATGTTTTTTTTTTTTATTTACTTCATGCGTTGATCTTCATGGTGCTCTCCCTGGCCAATGTGATGCCTGAGCAATAGCTTCTGTCTGTTGCTGAGGTGCAAATACAGCAATGTATCTGTGTGTGTGGGTGGGACATAGCTGAGTAGAGATGAGGATATAATAAAGCAATGCATTCATTGGGATTCTGACAGCATGCATGATGGATGTAATCTCATGCTAAGAGATTTAGATAGGCTTGTGGCGCTCCCCTTGCTTATATAAAGGCACACTACTAACATCCAAGCATTAAAAAACGTATTGTGTCACTGTCCATTTCTCTCTTTTGGAATTCCTTTAGCCTAAGGCCCAAAGTCACTGGGACAGGGTCCAGTCACCCGCGACCCCTAACGGGAACAGGCGGTAGAAAATGACTGACTGACTGGAATTCCTTTAATCATTTTCCCAGCACATGTGGATTTATGTCAACCAAAATCTCTCTCCTCTTCTCTCATTTTCTGTCTTTCATACCATTCATGACTATTCACAATATAGTCAAGGATAACTGAAACTGTCAATTCCAACAAACTTTACACTGAAATTACACTGACTAAATGGCCTTCCTTTTATGTCCATAATAAAGCTGTGCTATAGTAGCAACATCCTGTAAACAGCAACAGACACACAAAAAAACATCACCCAGCATGTGTCTTTGGGAAAATTCTTGTGATGGGAAAACCCTTATTTTTCCTGGAAGGCGTGTCTCTGCAGAGTGAGATCACTGATGCAAAGCTACTGCTTCACAAAACAACTATCTGGCGAGCCTGGGCCTGCTGCAGAGCAGACAGGAAGCACAGGCAGCGTTTATTTTATGGCACACAGACAAAAATAAACACTATAAAACAATGATATCCCTCACTGCAATAAATAAAAGTACATCTCAACTTAGAATAATCTAGCCACACCCTCCTACCCAGCCGGTGTGCAATGAATCTCAGGCACATTTTTGGGGTACAGTTCGTACCAGCTTACATGAAAGCAAGAGACAAAGAGTGTAAAGAGGGCATAAAGAAAAACCAACAAGACAAAAATGGGGGGAAAGGACCCAAGACTACAGCACCTGGACTAATCATAGCCGCTCATAATGAGACACTGGCTAAATGGTGACGTTAGTCACATCTAAGAGGTGAGAAGCTTCCTGCTGTACTGGTGAAGTAAAAGATGGTGTGACTGAGGGATGAGGTAAGGAGAGGGGAGGAAGGGAGGAGGAGGAGCCAGAGTTATAAATACAATATGCTGTGTGGCATGGAACAAGACCCCTTTCAGAAAGATAAGAAGAAGAAAAGGGGGGAGAAGGGGGGTGGCGGCGGCTCAGTCAGCTCCAGCCATATCACCCTGTGGCCCCTGGATGACACCTCACACCAGCAGTCAGCTGCTTAGCTGTTTACTGACAATCAGTCAGTTGGCTATTTATTTTAGGCGATAAAAATGTACAAGCTTTCTATTTTGAAGTTCTGCTATATATGTATATCTAACTGATAGCAGAGGGAGTGCCAATTTATGATTACCCACGTCTTAAACCTTTCAAACTCTATTTGTTTCATTTGTAGAAGCCAATAAATGGTGGTAGATGCATTCTAAAGTGATGTAAAGCTAGAAAGTAATGTCCAAAAACTGCTGGTCTGCATGCTAGAAAACCAAGGATGTCCATTTATATCAAGTCAAGTTGGAGCAGCTAATTCCTGTTTTTGAATCATGGACAATTTGCCATCAAACAAGTTTGAATACAGAGGATGGTGGTTTGCTTTAGCTAAATCGTTTGACTTCTGAAAATAATTCAATGTTATTTTACATCACATTTTCCTGTCACTGATGGGTGACTGTGAGAAGATGGGCAAACAAGTATGAGTTTGTATGATGAATGATGGTTATTTATTTGAAGGAACTTTAATTGTCTATGTATGCATTGTACTTTGATTCATTGGGAGATTAAAGGCTCCAGAAAGGCCCAGAAACCAAAATAAAAGGTCATGATGTTTTTTTTATTAGTTCTATGCTCTTTGCACCGGCTGGTTTTCCCATTCATTGGGCAATTCCATGACCAAACTGAGAAACCTGCATGCCAGAGGGCAGGCTTGGCAAAGAGAGAGTGTTCCCTCCCCTGCAATTGAGTTACAGAAAAAAAATCCCATAGGGATTCAGTCTATTTCTCAAAGGCACAGGGGCTAGAACAGGGATCCTCCAGGTTGGGTTTCCAACTTACTACATAGCCATTCTGCTATAACAGGCCAGGATGGTGAATTCAGTCATCCCAGAGAGCATCCAGAGCTTAAAATTCACTGCAGGTATTTTAATCAGCAGACAATAATAGACGGTAACATGAGAGGTGCAAGCTCCAACAAGCTGATGTCTGAAACGATGCACTTGCTTTCTCTCCATAAATTACTCACACCGACATCACCAGTGTTTACACTGTATTTGGATTCAAATTAAGTCACCTGTTTACATACAGTAGGTTTTGATCTCTGTCTGATGCATACTACATTCCACAGGTTCCTTCTCAACTGTTATCTTGCTTTTTATTTCATTTTCTCTCACATCCCCTATCTATGCCAACTTTTCCCATCCACCCCTGTCACCCCATCAGCTCCAAGCAGTCCCTAACTAAACTGGGGAGGCTCCCCCAGATATCTCCAAAGCAGCTTTGCAACATGCTGACTGGCTCCTGCGCAAACAGATTCATCATATTTAGAGTGGTGGTGCAGCACTCAAGTCAAATCTCTTTCGGAGGTGTTGAGTTATCTCTCCTGTCTCGGTCCCGGCGAGAGTGAAAAATGATGCCAGGCCATAAAAATACTTTGGTATGAGTGCAACGTGCAGTGGGGCTGAGTGCTGTAATGTGGGATGCAGTATGGGACAGAGCAGAATCTGAAAGTGGCTCTGTTGGCAGTCTTTGAGTAGATAGCGCTCCGGGGGAAGGGGAAACCCGCTCAACATGAGTTCAGATCCGTCTAGTCCGGAGAAGATACTGTTAGGGATCCACTGGGAAGGGCAGGCATCCAACAGCTCCTAATAGATGTACCTTTAATCACAAGAATATGCCTTTCTGCTCACTGTGACAGACGCCAGCTGATATAATCCTCAGGGTAGGTATGTCACCAAGGTACCAGCAAATACTGCGCTAATTTGTTACTCTAAGTCACTTTAGTCCTCAGTCTCTTTCTTCTTTCAAACAATCCATCACTGTCTTTCTTTCCGTGTGTAATTATGCAAAAAGGTTTTTATTTCCCTAAACCTCAAAAGTTTACTCTCTCTCATATCAATGCCTAGCAAAGGACATTAGACATACATCGCACACATTAAAATAACAGACATTTCCAACTGCACACACTGTGAGAATGTTGCATTCTTGTCCTAGCTTCAAGCCATCAGTCCTAAACTCTGCTGCTAAATGTTCCTGTCGGATTCAGCTTCTCTTCCCAACTGAATCTTTGCAACTCTTCTTTTGGGAGACTCAGACTAAAATGGCCATGGATCACATGTCCTTCAAACTTCAACTGTGGGAGTCATGTCTGAGTCACTAACCTGAAGGCAAGCCTGTAATAAAAAGCAGGACTGAAAGCAAACTCAAAAACAAACACTCTGAACCCACTCCTCTGTGGGTTGCCTTGATTGGAAAGTGTAGTGGATAACGGAAAAGGGAGGAGAAAAGAAAGAAGAAAAGAGGGACAGAGAAGAGACCAGGAAAATAACTGGATGGGTGGAAACAGTTGTTGTAACGCTACCTAGACAGCCACATGGGCAGTGGCAGTCTAGTGGCAGAAGGATGAGCGGGGGAAAGGGGGCTGAACTATGAGAGAAAAGGCTGTAGAGAGGGTAAAACGTATAAATGGAGTGCCAGAAGAAAACAGTTTCCATGTGGAGATGGTACAGAGAGGAGAGACTGAGTCACAGAAGTTCAAACTAGAAGTAGGAGATTCTGAGATATGTTGCACAGCAAAGCATAGCAGGAGGCTTACATGAGGGATTGAAAAGTGGAAAAGATGGTTGTTTACCTGGTCGTACTCCAGGGCCCCTGGGTAAAGGGGCCAGCCCAGAAAAAGTTCAGCTATCACACAGCCTAGGGACCACATGTCTATGGCTTCACAAAACGGCAATCCCAAAATAATCTCTGGAGCCCTGTGGAAAAGACAAAACTGTTAGTCTAAGGTCACACAATAACAACATGTGATTATGAAAATATTATACAGTGATAAACTAGAACAGAATTTTACATATAAAGATGGTCAAATAAAAATGTTTTTGTGCGCCCAAAAATTTAAATACCTCTGAAACAAACACTATAAATTCATAAACCATCCACTAAACACTGAAAATGTATTTTTAAAAAATAGATAAAGATTTAAAATTCTTTGATTTTGATATACTGTATAATATAAACAATGCATTTTTAACTACCAATCTGGTCCAGGGAAGGAACAGTAATTTCTCAGTTAATGCATTTAATTTTTTACATAGAAGCTATACAGTCAATTCATGCACCAACAATACCCTTAAAACCATTTCTCTCATCAGTACTAATGCATGTATTGCTTTTTGGCTCTGTAGGCTGGTGCTGATTTCTTGAGCAAATAAATATCCATTATTAGTAATGTGATGGACTGTTGAGGGCCAGTCAGATGGGAATGTGTGGTAAATGTGTAACGGTGCCAAGTGCGAGCACTAGAGTCACCAAGCGTCAGTAGGCTGAGTCAGTGGGTTAGCAGGTCAGCCAGGCCGGGATCAGACCATTGACAGGCTGCTGTATCTGCTCTAGGCTGAGAGGGAATAAGAAGCACAGTCACTACCTCTTCGCCTACATGTGCTGGCTCAGTGTTACTTCAAGTAATTCCATAATAGCACTGTAATACCATGACACAGGGATGACTAGTGGTGACGCAGGCCTGTCAGCACCAATAGCGGTAAGACATGCTGACAACTTTCAAGAACTCTGTGTTTAGGACACACCATGAAGCGTAGAATCTGTGACGGTGCACTGACAGCATGATGTAGCCTGAGCTCTTTTCTCTGATACAAAGTCTTTCGGTGCAGGAGTGGCCTCCAAGCTTATTAAAAATCAATAAGACACAATGACTATCTCGCACACAAACTAACTGTACATACCTATTAGACAAGTCAGGACGTTGCCTTTTAAGAACAATGTCTTAAGAGGGACAATCAGATAATGGCGAAAAATAATAACGCCGTGAACTAGCTAAAATGATGAGGGATGTATGTTGAGACCTAGTAAACATTTCCTTACATGTCTTAAGATATGCAACAACAGGGCTGGGGGACAATTCAACATTACGGTTTATAGTCTTAATGACTATCAATATAAATATATTGAGATCATGCTGTGATCATTATTTCAATAGTTATGATGTCCTTGTTGCACATTGTACATAGGTGATAACACTGCCCTAAAATTAAATTAGAGACATTTGAGTGACAGCGATATCATGTCACTTCCGTTCAGCATATATACAAGATGTAAGCTCATCAAACTATTTACCAACATGAAAGAATCCAGGGGACTGAAATAATCTAAAGAAAGACATGGATAAGATTTCAAGACAATTTGATCAAGTGAAATACCAACTAAGGCAATCCTGCCCTTTCATACTGAGCCTATCTAAAGTGATCCAGCAGAGAACTACTCTATGATGTCTTTAGAGCCATATGGGACTGAATGGTGTGGAACATATGGCTAGCAACAGCAAACTTAAGACCTACTAAAATAAGTTTTGGACAAATTTATCACATGGTCAGAACAAATGCCCTCAACAGCTGGTGCAGTAGGCAACACAGCAGCAGAAAACCAAACAGGCAGTTATGCCAACCATTTCAGCCTCACAGGCATGTCCTATTTATAAGGAACAGGTTTTCCCTGGAGGAGTGAGGAGAGAGAAGCTACATATCAACACATGCGTGTATTCATCAGGACACAAGTCTAATATAGGTATATACAGTAAGGCTGATTAGTAAAACTTGAGCAGCACTACAGGGCATCATCGGGTTGGTCTAGTAGTTTGAGACTACCCTGTAACCAAAAACTGACAGCCTTGCCCCCTGCCCCCTGCCAATGCCGATGCGTAAGTCCATCAACAGCTTCCATTCAACTTCTGATCTTGACATCCTACCAGCTCTGTCAGTTCAAGATGCACTGGATCTTGCACTGGAAGAGTTTTTAAACACGCCTCAATGGGCTTTTATTAACAAGCTTTCCCTATTTCTTAAAGTCAAATTAAGCCTACTAATAGGGTCCTATGCAAACAATACTTACTGTGACAAAACAATTCCATCTTAAAGCCTTGTCAAGAAGACAGTATTCTTATCTATGTCATATACAGGGTGTTTCATCATGAGTGGCTGCACATTTCTTACAGCATATGAAATATTTTTGAGATTGTCCTGGGCTGTTTTCAAAATCTAATAACCTGGAAGAAATACATCAACCAAAATAATGATGCAGGTAGTAGCTTAGGTAGTCACAGAAATCCAAACCTGAAGCAGATCTATTTCAAGAAGATCAAGAAAAAGAAACGACAGAACATTCAGGAGTCACCTTATGTTTCGCTCTTCCTCATTTGTTTATTACTTTATCAGATTCCATCAAAGATTATGCAAAAAGTGCTTCTGGGAACACAGAAGATAGGTACATTGAGTTATTTTCTTTGCTCTTACCTTTCCCTGCTGAATGCACAATAGCAGTGCAACATGTAAAATCACAGACTGAAATAAAGAGAGTCAAACAGAAAACAGGTCTCTCTCCTTTGGTTTGGGGGGGATGAGTGGATGTTGCCATGGTTGCACGGTCAATGCAATTCAAGCCTCACCGCCCTCCTGTGAAACCAGATCTATTTTCCATCCCGAGGATATGACATACAAACTGAGGGGCCGTTGAATGCTACAGGAGCAGAAGCCTTGTGACTGTTCACTGCCACATGCAAGAGCTCCAGAGGAAACTGACAGCTACGACAAAAAGATGAGCTAGGTGATGGACTAGTGTCCTGCCTTTTGCTCAGTGCATGGCCCATGTAGCACTGAAAAGGAATAGGGGAGTATAGACAGTGAATGAATGGGTGTACCTGAAGAAGCAGAAACTCAAGGACAAGTAATAGCACAAAGCACCTGGTATAGATAAATTGTGGAAATAAATAATGGACAAATTTAACACACAGACAGAACTGCAATTATCATACAATGACTAGATGCCCCATATAGCGGCACAAACACAGGCAGCTATTCTTCTAAAACCAGAAAGTTTTATGAGCACGGAAAAAAGTTTGGTACAGTTTATAAAGATGCAAAATTTACCAATGTAGCAAAAATAATGTAAAGTGGTACTACAGTACATGACCGTTTGATCCAAAATAACAAAATAAAAAATAATAATAACTCACTGCATTTTTGATGAGATGGATTAAATTATGAACATGACGGATGCCTATGTATTCTACAAATCCGGTTTATTATGGACTTCTCCCTCTCAAATTGTATACACTTAAGAGATGCAACAACTAGGGATGCATCAATGCATCATCAATTTAAAAAAAATTACCATACTTTAAATGCAAATTAATCTGCTTCTAATGCTTTAATGTCCTGCAAATATATCTTTGTACGAAAGCTGAACATGTTTTTCCTCAGTCACAAGACAGAAGAGTGCATATCAGGTGTGTTCACTGATAATACTGCACTGTTCAAAGGTTGGAAATGAACGACTATGAGTGAGACATGAGTTGTCTAAAATATATCACTGTGTTCAAAGGTTTCCATAGAGCCTCGTGAAAAACACATCCAGAGGCAGCAGAGGGGAAAAAAGACATCTTCAAAGAGCTTCTGCATCTGCTAGCAGTGTTGTCAGACGCTCAAAACATTCCTCAGTTCACAACTAATTTCTAGAGTTTCAACATATCTATCACTGTATACCGTAGAATTTTAGAGATGCTCATTATGTTGGAAATAGTTTATAATAAGTTTTCAACAATGTTTAGGCTGACACTGTGTAGCATGTAACATTTGGTTTGGTGAGGTCGCTACAGAACAAGGCCTGACTGAGAGTAATGAACTCTGCATTGGCTACTGCCTTGTCTTTAATGGAAACCATTACTAACAAGCCCTTATGCACAATAATGCTGAGCACAGCAGTAACAGCACGGGCACACCATTGTGCCAAGTATAACCCGCCCACACTGCAGGTATGATATTCAGCAACAATAACAAAATAAAACCCAAACCAGGCGGGAGAAATGGTATGATTTGGTTGCCATTTTTTATCCTCGCTGCCTGAAGCTTCTACTATATTTTACTGCTTCTTTGTAGACAGGCTCCAACCAATGAAAACAAGTCTTTCCCTGGTCAACAAGTTCAACAGTTTGCTCCTTCGCCTCAAACAGCTGCTTCCCTTCCCCCATTCATCTCTTCTTTTCTTCCCTCTCTATTCATCTGTCTCTAATCCACAAAGAGACTGACGCACAAGGTAACGTTATGTTATTAGAACCAACACAAACATGTTGCATGGCAAGATTATAAAACATACTGTGCACATACATGTGCACTAAATTGTTGACCCAGAGGTTCAGAAGAACTCCTCAATCATTGAAATACAGGGAAATAAGTTGGGTCTTCTATCCTGATATCCTATATCAGGGCATGGATAAACATTAAGGCTACGTCCACACTACTACGTTTTTGTTTTAAAACGCATAAAAGTTTTGCTACGTTTGCCCCTAGCCTATGCACTATTCAGGCATTTTTGAGCCCCTAAAACGGATACGTTTGGAAACGCTGCTGGCCCCGTTTTTGTTTGAAAACTCCAGGGATGCGTTGTAGTCAGGATGGTCAAAAACGGAGGCTTTTAGAAATGATGACACTGCCACGCAAGTTCGCTTCTTGATTGGGTCTTATCAGTTCACGATGTGCCCTCCCCTGATTCGTCATACCCCTATCACTTGTTCCTTTTCCGGAAAAAATGAACACAAAGCATGGCCAGAGGCGGGTTATCGAGTGTCTTTGGCATGGCTACTTCAACATGGATAACGAATGACAGACGTAGCAGACCTTGCTGCCTATGCTAGCAGCTGTTGTGCAGTAAAATTCTGCATTTTATAATGCTACTACTATTCGAGCGGTTTGAGACAGTTCCCAAATCCAGCTGGGGTTATCGGCCCTACATGTCCGCTTTGGGGTGAAGGACCAGTGCTTGGTGGGATAATTTTATTAAGGATGTTGTGGTTCCTGGGGAATGGTGAGAGAACATTTGAATGTCCAGATGTGGAAGGATCATCAAAACTTCAAAACACAGAGGGCAGAGCCCGAAGTGAAGGATCGTGTCGTCAACTTCTACCAAACACACGGTAAAGTTATGCGACAATGCTAATCCACAGACGACATCAACAGAAACATTCTTTGAATGTACAAACGTTGTGTGACTACAAGTACAGTAATAGTGTGGATGTAGCCTAAAACATGCTTCTTTAACCTAGGCTGCATTTTTATGTCTTCACTATTTCTAGATTCAAATGAACATTTACTAATTTTGAGTTTATAAAGTTCTGCTGAGTCCTATTGTGTCTACAGTTGCTATGGAACAACAGAAATAGGTTTTCACAGGAATTTAATTAAAAATGCTAAAAGCTAAGCTAAAACAATACAGCAGCATTTATGTCAATAGTCATCTCCTCAAAGTAAGGTTGCCAAGATTGCACACTGTCCTAAATCTGAACAAAACCCATTTTACTGACAGCTGTATTGGTGCCTGGCTTGTTGGCTAACATTTAATTCAACATGAAAATATGACAATTTTGGAGTTGTTGGAAAGTGTATTTTAAATTGTTCCCTCTGCTTCCAGTATTTGTGTCAAGCTAGGCTAAATATACCCCAGACACATCTCCATACTGTACTCTGTACTACACAGACACAAAATTGATATTCATCTTTTTCTCTGAGCATATTTCTTAAAATGTCAGTGTTCCTTTGATATGCAGGTCTGGTAAGAGTTTTTTCCCCCCAGTTTCATCTTATTATTATCTCATCCGAAAAAAAAAAAAAGGAAAAGGAGTCTTATTCTTTGCAAGAAGGGCCATGTCACAGCAGAGAAATTATCTCCATCTCTATTTCTTATTCATGGTCATTATCGCACACTCCAGAAATAGTCCTCTGATCCTCCCTGCTCTGTCCTCGAAGGGAGGAACCAAGTATAAAGTGGCATCCTACCAGCTCACACAGAGATCAGCAAATAAGGGTGGCTACACAT
>CM022485.1:19712601-19738209 GCA_011952105.1 Coreoperca whiteheadi
GGGGGGGTGTCATTGTCATTGTATGCTTACACAGGCCTTTCGGTAAGCTTGTCCTGATAAATAAACTCATTTGGGCTACAGTGCAGTTGGCATAAGCTCAGCCACAAAGACAAACTGACTAACATGGTGACTCCATGATGGAAGTATGGAGCTTTACCACACATCTCTTTCCAGGAACTGTAATTCCACACACTCTCAGAGCACTCTGTATTATTCAGTGGAACACAGAGGAAGTGTAGCAAATGCAGAGGTAGCACTTGCACTCTGATCTGGCCAAACCTTAGATTAAGGATACATGGCTTTACGCACATTATACAGATGTTAACCATTTGATGTGCTGACACGGCGCCGGTGTTAAGTATTTTATTTCCCCAGTTCAGGTGGACTGAGCTTCTTCTCTATAGTTTCGCTGTTTGAATCAAAGTATTTTGCATTCAGCTGCAACCACTGCATTTGAGCCCTGAACACAGTAACAAGAACCCTTGCCTGAAAGTAATTAAAACATGGTGTGATTTTAGAAAAACAAAAACAAGCAAAGCAGATAAAAACATTTGTTTTCTTGCACACCTAACTGGAAATCCCTTCAACCCACAATCCACTGATGTCCAATTATTTCTAAGTAGCAGGTCCACCTTCATTTTTTTACTTTTATTTGCTGTACATGCTTTATTAATTTTATGAGAAAAAATGAGAAATTATTTTAATAATATTAAAACAAAGCTTCACACAGCTATGCTTACATACGTTAGACAACCCACAGCTTATCATTTGAAATCTCTTTTAAATCTAACATTTACCAGAATACATAGCAAAAGGAGCTATCTGCAATGTCCAGCCTTGACAACAACATATCTTTGCTTGTATTTGCCAACTACATGGCCTTAGTCATGAAGGATGCTACTTTCAAGGTGAAGTACTCCATGGATATTTCACGCCAAAGCCATTAATGTATGAAAACAACAACAAGAACACACATACTTTCTGGAATACAAAGCTGATCTTGGAATTTGAAGCACTTTCTGCAGTTTTCATTTCCTCTGTTGATATGTTTGAAAAACTACTAACTATCTAATTGCTTGTTCTATGTGTCATGTGTATGACTATGTACAGTTGTAAATTATGTTTCTAACTTATTTCTGTAGCCTTTTGGCCAGGCCATGTTTGTAAATGAGAAGTGGTTTACCTGGATAAATAAAGGTTAAATAAAAATAAATATTGTGAAGCAGTAGTATCACAGCACTCTATGTTACTGAACTGCAGCAGCCCACTGCGGAACTATCATTAATGCTGCAGGATTATTCAAACAGTATTTCTACCATAACCCAATGGCAAAAGTACGACAGCGTGAGGGCCATTGTAGGTTAAAAAATAATAATAATAATAAATTAAGGAGGGGGTGATATTTCGAGAAAAAAATCAAATTAAAAGTCATAAATTTACGAGAAAAAAAAACCTTTAAAATTCTGAGATTATAAAGTCATAAATTTGCCAGGGGAAAAAAAATCTGAAGTTCTAGCCTACAACCTATTTGAGTGAGTTATCATTTGGCAGTGACCATAAACATGGAAGTGTTTAGAAAATTAATTACGTTAGAATGAGTTTGTTTGCATGCATGTGTGTGTGGGAAGTAGACTTTGGCTGTTACCCCGAGGACCTGTGCACACTTCTTATTTCTGGACCCACTCAATTAGTGTTGGGGATGTTATGATCGGCTGACTAGCACACACATACACACACACATACACACACAGGATTAGAAGACAGCAGATTTGATACTAACTTGCATGTCTCTAAACGTCCGGATGCTTTTGATAATATGGTGAATCTGGGCTAAAATATAATTAAAGTATAATTTGATTAGGTCATTTGTTGCTGGAAATTTGAAGCAGTGTGTGTCACAGGGCCCTGGTGATGTGAGTATGTGACACCAACTGCCATCACAAAGAGTGGGTCAGCAATAAGCCTTTAGCATGTGAGCACAAGTTTGAGATATTCTTGTAAACCTTAAGCAAGTTGCTTCCGTCTCAGATTCAACATGAAGTTTAAAAAAAATAAATAAATAAAAGTGTAAACTGTCACTCTTAAGATGAAAATCAAAACTGATTTGACAACGCATCAAAGTGGCTTAAATACAAGCTGCTGCATAAAAACATTATCAGGAGAACTAACCTTGATTGCAAGCCACCTTGGCCAGATGAATACCTCATTACGCTCTAACCCCAAGTAGTACACAGTTCATATTAGGGGAGACGCTTGTGTGCGCACAAGTTCCTACACACACAAAACATAAGACATAAGACTGTCTGGGGGATTTCTGTGAACATGCCAAACCTACTTTTCAGGGGAAAATGAATCCAATGGTCTCAGGCCAAATATTCCATGTGTGAATAGGAGAATGAACTACAGCTTCTAGTTTACAAAGAGGTACTGGTCCACCGTGGACAATCTCGAGTAGACCTTTCGATTATATCTATGCTGAATTATTGCACAGCAACACAAACAAATAAAGTGTTTACTATAATATTGCAACACCTTTTTAATATGCGTTAAAATTAAAAAGTAAATGAAAAAGTGGAAGGACACTCCATATGCACATCCACATTCAAACAATTTACTACTATACCTGCAAAAGTCTGGTCACATTTAGTCTTGAGCTAGGACCTAGCCAGATGGGCCCTGATCTGAGGCTGTGCTCTGGCTCATAGGAATTCAGCAACCTTTAAAAAGGTAATCAGTAAAATCTTAAAATCAATTCTAAAACTTACTGGTAAACCAGTGAAGAGAGGCTAAAACAGCTGATATGGCCTTGTCTTCTATTATTTGTTAAAAGCTGAGGAGCTGTATTTTGTACTAGCTGAAGGCGTGCAATACTGTTTTGGCTTAACCCTGACCTTCTCCAATTCAGGTTGAGAGAGAAAATAATTTTTGAGATGCTCCTCAGTTGATAAAACCATGATTGAAAAACTTTTGTAACTTGTTTTTCAAACGAAAGGTCACTTTCGAATATAACACCCAGGTTTCTGGCAGCAGGTTTGACAAAATAATATATACTAAAAACACTCAAAACATGAAAAATAAAGATTAAACTACAAGCTTAATAAAAAGAAAATTAAGTTTTTGTTTGGAATTTGGAGTTAAGTTGGAATATGTATCTAA
This sequence comes from Coreoperca whiteheadi, assembly GCA_011952105.1. Taxonomy (NCBI): domain Eukaryota; kingdom Metazoa; phylum Chordata; class Actinopteri; order Centrarchiformes; family Sinipercidae; genus Coreoperca; species Coreoperca whiteheadi. The sequence continues at coordinate 19,715,758 of CM022485.1, forward strand.
AAAAAAAACAAAAAAAAACAATTGAGCTCCGAGAGCTCCAACTAAGCTGACTGTGCAAACCAGGGTGGCAAATTACGAGCGGCTACCGGCCAAATGCTTGTAAATTGTGGAAGCGGCTGGCGTATCTGTCAAAACTTATTGGTTTGAGTGGCTGACAGATTTGAGCTGTCCACCAGCCACTTCAGATTACTGGCCAACAAATATCTGGCGCTGTGCACATAACCAAACACAAACAAAAATGGACATGAAAATCAAAACTGCTGACGTTAGAGTTGGTTGACCTTGAACGAGTAAGGGAGAGCTCTCTAGTATTTCAAGCTGTCCTTATTTCATTCTGGCTGCCTATGTGCTTCACCATCTATAGAAGTCAAAGCCCACTAGCTGGCGTCCCATGAGCTATTTTAAGCAACCCTTCACTCTTAGCCTCAGCAACTCTGTACCCTCACAGTATGCTTTGCATTCTCCTGTCTGCAAGGTGGTACAAACTACAGAGGAACATTTCTACAAAGCATTTCTCATCTATTAGTGTTTGCAATCAAAACAACTTTGTGCTGACCGGAGAATCAAATCAGAAATAAATCAAAATATTCCGTTGTAACATTACATACTGAAGTATTCACTGAAGTCCATAATGACTAAGGAAACTGCCCCTCTGCTTATAGTCTATGACAGGTACTATTGTACAATATTGGCAGAACAAAAGTGTTTTACATATTTATGTGCACTGGCATCAACTAATTCTGATCAAAGCGTAACATAACGCTACCAAGTGACATCATTTGTTTTTTTACTTCAGGGTGAAGTGGGTTGCCACCTAAGTCACTCATTTATGGAACGATCTTCTACAGAAAAGCTGAGCCTGCTTCTCTGACCCAATCAATACTGGTGCGAATGATTTGTACCCAAGCATACCTTATTATCATTCTGCACTCTCAAGTCAGCAATGGGACTGACAGTGTTAGCCATTCATTACCTAGACTGTGGCGACCTGCCTAATTTGTCCCGCCACAGTTTCATAATGAACCAAAAATATTTTTACACTTCTCATATTAACATGAAAGATCTCTGATGTTGTGTTTTGAGCCGTTGTACACGCGCACACACACACACACACACACACACACACACACACGATGGCACAGCAGAGAGGCCGCGGTGGAGACACCAGGTGAAGTGAAGGTAACATTTTACTTTACTTTGACGACAAGTCAAGGAAAACGTAGAAAAGCGATATCTACCTGCTTTGTTACGAATTGTTACGAACAAGCCAAAATGAAAGCTGTCTGTATGTAGTATTAGTTTGACACTAATCTTAAAATTTGGCAAATTCTTGTAAACTTACTGCTGGCTGAGACAAACCAGCCACTCCTCTCTCTACAAGCGTAATCACACCAGCAGCAAAGGCAGGAGCACAGGAGGACAGGAGGAAAGACTGATACCGACTGTCTGTGTTGTTCATATTTTGATGTCAGGAATATTATTTATTTGACAGACATTTTAGATTTGATTTCAGTGAGATGTTACTGAGTGTATATAGTGCCTTGGCTGTTGTAAACTTTACTGCTGCTGCTCTAGAAATAATATTCAGTTATGTATATATTAAAACATAAATCAATTCTATTTATGTTCTGTAATTTATTGTTTAAAAAAATAATAATAAAAAAAAAAACACCAACTCTTTAGTAATAAAAAAGAACCGGTAAGAGAATTGATAAAGAAGCGGGCCGATAAGAAAGATAAAATCCCGAGGAAACCCCCCCCTACAGCTGCTTAGTGGCTTCACCCTGACTTTGAGGAGCAAATCACAGTTCAAAACCCTTCACTATCAGATTGTTTAACCAATGTTATTTTGTGACAACCTGTGTGTGTGTGTGTGTGTGTGTGTAATATTGTTATGATAATAGTCTAAACGTATGCAAAATGAATAGTCAAACACCATCAGATTTTCTTTGGGGAGGTCCAAGGTCCACCTGCAAACAGTCTCACAAAATCCAACACCACGCAAGATCTGTGAGACACTGCTGGTCACCAAAGCTTGAGGTTGACAGAACTGACAAACGCTGAAGAAGCTGCACGGTTCACTTCCTCCACCACAGAAGTACAGCAAAGTAAGACAGTGCTATTTTGAGCAACTTCTTGAAACAAAGTGCATTTACGACAATGACAATATTCACAAGAACGATGATTTGATTCATGTGAGGGATGAGAAGACAATGCAATTATGTGTCATTGACAAGTATTCTTCCATAAATTTCCATAAAAATAAGGCCAAGAAAGGGGGTCAAAGCAAGTATTCTCTTCTTACTTTAGTCAGCGAGAAAGAGCTACAGTAAATGTGAATACAGACAGACATCCAATCCATCTATTTTTATCGACTGTATTTTTATTCCCTGCGGAGCATACTGCTTCACTGGCAGTGAGATTGATTCAAATGCCATGTAAATGCTTTTCACTAAAACAGCTAGCACTGACTTGAATGTGGCTCATAACTCCTGCTCACGTCTTCCCACCCTCAGAAACCAAAGTTTAAGACAAAATAGCACCGGCAATCTGTACCAAAACAAACCAAATAACTTAAGCTGGGCTCACATTACAGGCATTTTGGACCAATTTATCACCCAATTCACCCCTCCCAACCATCGGAGACCGAAATCTGGTCTGGTACTGTGGTGAGTACCGATGTTTGGGCCAGATACAGATCCAGTCTTAAGCCCCCCGACCTGCTCGCAGACTCATCGGGGCCGCCCCGGGCAAACATGTTCGATATTTAGGATTTAAAATCAGGATGATTGCGTCAGTACTTTCCGAGTGGGACCACAATAGCCATGGAGAGAGATTGAGGAGTTAAAAACCCACAGCAGCTGACTGTGATGCCAAGCAATGGTAAACATTTTAGCCCTTGAGGCTAACTTTAGCTAGCATACTACTGTTGACACATTAAAATCTCACCTCCAGTTCTCCGTGTTGACTGCATCTCATTTTCTCATCCAGACTCGTGCCTTCTGCTTTTGTTTTTTCTTACTGCAAAGCATTGCTACAGCAAGTTGTTGCACCACGGCACTCTCCGTTTTGCTTACACCTGCTTCCACATGAGGTGGGGCATCACTCCCTCTGGCCTGATAATCTTAATAAAATCCTGCAGTGTGTGATGCGTTATTATTTTCAAATCTCGTAGTGTGTGCATGTTTGAGATTAGTGTGTGATGCAACCCAATTTCAAAAATTGGTTAGGATTTGAAAACTCCTGTAGTGTGAGCCCCACTTTAATCACACCATTTAAATAGACTGACACTGAGATATTTTTGCTATACTGTGCCAAGCAGCAAGAAACTGTGGTAAGAAAACATAATATGCAGCCAGCCCTAATAGCATTTGCTTACGACAGGGACAGTACATATTGAAGGTTCATGGTTAACACAAACTGCAGTTAAGTACTACGTCTGGGCTGTTCTTTCCATCTATTGATCAAACAAAGGTGCAACATTTTGACACGCTCTGTCAGAGCCATTAGTGAGAGCCAGAGCCATACACAGGTTCATTAAATATCCAAGTATAGATCTAAATTGAAAATTTGACAGACATTTTCCATATCGAAATTAGCGGTGTTACACAGCAAAATCAAACGGGCCAACCTCTGCCAAAACTAGACAGACAGGACCTCTCCATGTTGGAACCAATAACGAGTAGGCCTACTCAAACCAGTTGTCATTTCACTTATGTAGTCTGAGAGGAGAGCACTGAAAGTTAAAAATGTGCTTTCCCTGGTGCCCACCGACACTTCTGAAGGTAGAAAATCTCAACGAGGAGGAGGGTGATACCACAAATATCTTGGACTTCCCATTTGGGACGGCGAGGTACAAAGAGTTTGAGAGAGTGGAGGAGGGACAAATTGACCAGGAAGAGCAAGATAGCACATGAGCAGCAACGGGCCAACTAGCTATAAACAAAAATCCTTTGGCAGAGTAAAACCACAAACTATATTCATCACTCCACAGCTACCAGCTGATGCAAAGATTACGTCACACTCATTATAGGATGTCATCAGAGAGGACGACCCACTGGCATTAGGGAAGGGTACTGAGAACCGGTACCTGACCGGGCAGTACCGAAATATTGATAAGCTCCTGGAAAAACGCTGCTGCTATCAGTATTTATGTAATTCATTCAGTCCCCTGATGGTGACGAAGCTGCGGGCGTAAGGCAATTACGGTTGATGTTGCATAACGGCTTGTTTACGTTCTGTGCTCTACTTGGCGGACAGGGTAAACCGTTCCAAAGGGTGGGCTCACTTTACAAAATTTCAGGAAAATGCAGCTAAGTGCCTTATGTAAAAAGGTAGTTTTGTGTAAAAGGGGGCAACACCAGCATCATGAAACACAAATACAACATTGTATAAATCTGAGGCAGCGCAGCGTGTTTGATAGCTTTAGCAAAGCGGCTGTTGCACCTAACGTTAACACATCAGTGCAGCCTCCCCACTCCGATGTTGATGGGATTTACCAAACTAAAAATGCGACTGCCTCAACCTCGTCAAGTCAAGGTAACTCGTTATCCGTGCGTGTGGGGTTACACGGAGCAGAGGAGAGACCGGTGAGGTGAACGTTACTGAAGTTGACGACAACTCGTTACATTACGTAATGCTGAAATTCAACTGTGGTGTTCTGTCGGGAGATGCAGTGACTTAAACCAACGGTGAGTAAGAAGTATATACAGCATATGTTCTTTTTTTAGGCTACGAGTAGAGGAAATATCCGCTAGGCTAATTTATGCAGTCACTGTATAAATTACTAATACTACTACATAACTTGTTACACACACACACACACATATATAAAAAATGTGTCATTCTTTCATTGGGGGCAGGTGGTCGGTACCTGCTTGGTATGAAGTTGAGAAGAAAAACATCATCATCATCGTGTCATTTCTTTATTTATGTTTTTTTTTTTTTTTTAACACCAAATCATGGAGAGAAGTATCAATATCAACAAAATCCTAAAAATGCCCATCCCTAATTGGCACCGTAGAAAGAGAACATAGGTTGCTGTGCTCCTATGGCAAGCGTTGCCTGCTCGTGTGGATCTGTGCCACCAGTGTGAATCAGACCACGTTTTTAGTATAGCATTGTTTCTCCAAACCGCAATGCACTAAAACTTCAAATAAACATACTTGCCTTCCTTGCCAGAAATCTTTATGATCTGACAGATGCTCTACTGTACTGTATATTGATAAGCATTGCATTTGTTTAGGCTAAATTTCAAAGATATAATATTTAGGCAATACCCATTTTACTTAAGCAAACATTATCTTAACATGGTTTACTGGTATTTTGTTCTCTATTTCTACTGTTAATTTAATCACTTCGCAATAAGTTTTTAAACTTAGTGCCAACCAGGGTCCAGGGTTTTGGTCCATCTGACAAATGGCTGGTAAAAAATGTACCTGCCAAAATATTTTTCAACCGGCCATAAAACTGCATAAGATATGCTGTCATAAAAAAGCCAATCTCTCCTCACCCCCCTATCTGTCAAGCGCCACTTCTCAGTACATTTTCTTTTAACTGTATTTCCACCGTGCTCTTCATTTTTCTTTTTAGGTTGATCTAAATGTGTTGCACTGCACCCATACTTGCAGACTCTCTTTGCAGTTAGAACAACTTCTCCCCTGTGGTACTGGTAACCAAGTCAGGAGCTAGCAAAATAGAAGTAAGCGTAACCTGTAGCGACGGTAGAAAGCAAGGGTCAATCAAAGAATTGCGATACATTCATGTTATGGTCATGCGCTGCGCTGCATGCAGTGACCAGTGTTCAGTCAATGCTATGCAATGAGAGTTTGTAGTGAAGTAGGCCCATTTCAGCAATCCGCCAATGGTGTTATCACTAGAGATGTTCCCGATACCGATTCCCGACACTTTTTCCAAGCTTTGTCTGAGGGGAGGCTCACAGTCTCTGACTTTGAAAACCTCTGATGTATTCTAACGGATATATGCTGGGCAAATATTGACTGTCACAGTCCATTCCTTGTGCCTTGGGAAAAGTCCAAGGAAGGTATAATGATGTTGTAGCTAGTGAGTCAGTTATTATATCACTTGGTTGAATCACTACCTCTAATGAGTGTACACCAGCTGGAATGGTTTGAATTCAAATTATTTAACAAGCATTAGTCAAGCAACCTGGGCACCAAGCATATATTGCCATGATGAGATCAAAATCCTAGTTGCTAGGATTAACTCTCACGCTCTTGGTGGCAAGAAGAATCACTCCGAACACAAGGTTGACTAGTTAAACTCTGTGGGACCATGGAAATGTCATGTCATTGTTTTATTTGGTTCAACTGGAAAGACATGGCAAAATAACTTATTCATGTCACCATGTAAACAGAACAGAGCAGCTCTACAACTTCCTCAAGTTTGTACCAATTGTGTGCACTGACCCAACCTGGCACCAACTGTGCCAAAACAATTTATTCTTTAAGACATACATGTATGCATATATACAAAAACTGGTGTCAATTACTGTCCTAAAATGGCAAAACAGCTCCCTTTTCTTCTTATCTCAAACTCTCTATGCAAACCAGGGAAAGGTACAAACTAAACTGTGAATTGGGTCACTCTTGCCTCTTACGCAACAGTTGATACCCATTTCAGGCCTTTTGCTCATCAAAACAAAGTACTCATAACATAATGGCAAAAGGTAATTTGTCCTGTCGTTTTTTCTAGGGAACACAGGCATCCTTCTAAGATAAACATTAGGTACTGTACTTACTGCCATGTCATACCCTGGAGCCTCTAACAGCATACTTATGTTAAGAATGGCAGTGGCAGCAATTTCTCTCTCAACCTTTAACTGAACCGTTCATTCTATGTATTAGTGCCAAATATTAAAGGTCTTCAAATATTTGCCTATGTATTTTTTTTCTATCATAACAGAATTTCTGAAAATCCTTTTAACTCCCCAGGCCAAAGCAGCTTCGCCCTGAATGCAAATAATACAAGACAGTCAATTACACATGTATTTTTTCTTATTGTTTAAAGTCTAGCAGAACACAATTTTCTTTCCCAGGCAGTAGGGACATGAACAGTCAGTCTGTAGTCTGCTGGTTAACACTGCAGGGTCACATTTTTTCAGTCTGTGGTATGTGGCTCCTAAATAGGCAGGATGTTGTGCAGTATGGGAGACATTTCCTTGTTTTGCTAGAGGAAGGGCATTTTTTTAACCTGACTATGACATACTGGACACCAACACAGACTGAATTAGTTTGAAATGTAGGACCTGCTTTTCTTGCCAAAAATCTCTTTCTCCTTTATTGTACTCACCTATAGTACCGAGACTGGAGGTACGTGGAGCACACTGCTTTGGACACATGACTGGCTGAGCCAAAGTCTATCACCTTCACCCTATAGGGTTGCCTCACTGGGTCCACCAGCATTATGTTTTCCGGCTTGAGGTCTGCATGAATCAGACACATGCTCTTCAGCTTTTTCAGAGCTGTAGCTACCTGCTGTAGCACAGGTCTGATCACTTTCAGGGGCAGCGGGCTGAACTTATTCTGCTTGAGGAAATCATACAGGTTCTGCTCAAGCATCTCAAACACCAGACAGGTGTGGCTGCGGTGCTGGAAGCATTCAAATGCTCGCACCAGGTTGTGCTCATCTGCATTCTCCCCACTCAGACGAGCAAGGATGCCCACTTCAATTTGACCCTGCCGTGCATATGAAGGGTGGTTCTTCAGGATCTTCACAGCCACTACCTCACCCGTGCCCCTCTTCCAGCACTTTACAACCTGGCCGAATGTGCCACGTCCCAAGAAATCCAGCACTTCATAAGTATTCTTCATGGAACACAGGACTTCATGCTGTACTACCTGATAGTCCCCATCCCCTCCTCCCGTCCCTCCTGCTGCACCTACACCACCAGGGCCTACCCCCTGTTTGGAGGGGCCACCTCCAGCCCCCACAGCCGCAGGCACAGTCATGGTTGCGTTCCCCACATTTGTCGTTTGCAACATGGCAGGCAACATTGACAGTTCCTCCACAATCTGCATGGTGCTCCCTCGATTATCCAGATCCTCACTTTTACGTTTCAGCCCACATCGCTGAGAGCTATCAGCTGAGTTCAAACCTCCACAGTTCTCTTCTCTGTCACCCTCTTCCTCTCCACGTCCCTCACCTCCTCCACTGCAGCCCTCTCCCCTTCCCCCTCCTCCTGCCCCTGTTGCTCCACTGCTGCCCCCACTTGCTGTGTCTGTCTGCTGCTGCTGCTGCTGCTTCTTGCCCTGCGAGTGGACAACCCCTGCGTCCTTTCGCTGTTGGGCCGAAGCTGGGCCTGGTCCTACTCCTCTTTTCCCCGGCTGTTGTCTCTGTACACCACGCACCACCACCGTTTGCACCGGGTACTCTTGTCTTCCACGCACTTTCAAGCCCACCGCCAAGTCTCGGCTCACAAATGAGTGGGCTTGTTTTGTTGGGTGCACAATGCCAAGGGTTCTGCTGTTCAGATAAGTCCGCGGGTGTGCCCTCTCATGGTACACACAGCTGCTGGGCTCAACTTTGAGTTTCTTCACACTGCTAAAGGCACTTGTCTGGGTTTGATAAATGTGTGGTGGGTAGACCAAGACTTGTGAGGCCATACCTGCAGAGAAAGACAATAAAGCAATAGGTCATTAGTTTGGATTCCTCAACAAACCACAGTTTTAGCATGTTACACAAAATAGTGCCATATTTAATAAACAATGCTGAAGAACTGTGGAAGGTGTTATATAGCACACTCATACTTAACGTAAATGTTGAACAATATATTGTACAATACAAAAGCCATCTAGTGGTTACATCATCAGTTGAAAAACCAAAGAACAGTCCAGATCTCCACGAGTGTTTTCCTGTCTTTATTTGCTTAAGGCAGAGGGTCAGTTTAAGTTACTACAAGTCCAAAACAGCTGACAGACACCACCAATCCCATTATGTTGATTTAGTTACTCCTACTTGATGACATCACAACTAGTAGTGCCCCTAACATCCGCCCAGCCGTCACCCCAACCGTATACGTCAAACGGATCAGGGCAAGATAACATGTTGTGGTGGAGTGCTTGAGAACAAGTTCACCATTCTGCCCAATCCACTGCAATCCCACCAACACCTCCACGAAATAGATGACTAACTTCTCAAAAGGTTTTCCTGACCTTTTCCTGCCATTTCCATACATCCTACTGCGGGTCTCTAGGCAACCAATAAAGAGGGAGAGGGGATAAGAGACAGACAAAGAGAGAAAAATAAAGTCATAAAGTATCATCAGGCCCACGTTTCCAATTACCTAAGACATGGTTTATTTTTCCCTCTTCACACACGCACAAAGTGGAGTATAGGAGAGACAGGTGAAGTGAATGTTGCTGGATTTGACGTAACAACTCGTTACGTAACGTTGAAATTCAACCATGGTGTTCTGTCTATAAATAATGTGTAATTTGTTAAGCTGTGAGTAGAGGAAGAGTGTGCTTGCTGCTAGTTTTATACATGCAGTGTTAGATGCCATAGGCTAAAGCTAATAATGATGATTAGCTGTTTTGGTGCCGAATAGCCCCCCCAATCAAAGCTACCAATATTTGCGGGTTGTTCTCAATGAAGCTTCGAAGCCCCAAAAAAGGCATTCCGGACAGCCCTAACACCATCATTTTTAATGCCTTATTTCCCTAACTGATTCAAAAGATCACTCATCGAAAAGGACACAAGTGAGTCAGGGTTGGGCTGTTAGTGCCCCTGTCGAGTCTCCTAAAATAAATATCCCTGATGGAAAACACACTTGTGCTGTGATAACACTAACGCTGTGAGCCACCCCTTTGACTCTATTCTGAGCAGCATGATAAGGTCAGCCTATTCCCTTGACAGCTCTTTGCACAATCACTCCTATGTTACTGTTTAGTGGCACTGTTTACAATCTTCTCTATCTACCTATAAAAGAAAGGAATCTCTAAATGTCTGTTTTTTGATTTTCTCTGGTTTATTGTTGAGGACCAAGAAAGTGCAGTGTCGAGTGCAAAGTACTTTGGATGAGCGGTTCTCGAGAAAGCTGAGAAACATCGCCCTGCAGAGCTGGAGAGCGGCCGCAGTTCTAGACCCAGTTTTAGATGTACACACAAGCAAGTTTAAATGACAGTCGGTGACTACGTTATACCCAGAGCCATCTCTTTCTCTCTCTCAACGGCCCTGGTTATACCGAACGAGGCATCAGCCAATGTACGTTTTATTGTAAAAGTTTTGATAACCCTACACAGTGGTTATGTTATTAAGCTAACATTAGCTAGCTACCTTAAATTAATGTCAGCCTATCCTTTGTAGCTCCCTGGGAGCCACCAATAACTTGGGGTAGCTGACTAGCTTCAGCATGAATTTGAGAATTGTATCAATAGTAATGATATAGCGGTAAAGATTTCATTCATTCATTCATGGTTACGTCTGGATGAAAATCTTCTTAAGAGTTAGAGTTCAATGGCAGAGCTTTTCTTTCATCTCCCACAAATGCTGATAACGTTAGTCTATGATAATAAAATTTAAATCCCGTATTTTGACATTTTTACCTCCACCAAGGAGGTTATGTTTGTTTGTCTGTCAGCAGGAATGCGGAAAAATTACTGGCCCAAAGAAGAATCCATTACATTTTGGAGCATATCCATGGCAAAAACAGATTTTAAAATATTTTATGGTTGCGCTAGCTTCTCTGTCGTCTCCTCTGCATATTTGAACGGGGCGGGGCTGAGCTCCAACACACACACACACACACACACACAGCAGAGGTTTAGTGGTTTCACCCTGACTTTGGGAGGATGAGCAGTTCGTATCCCTTCGCTACAAGCCTTGTTGAAACAATGTTATTTTGTGATTATTATTTATAGTAGTGTTTTAGTGATTCTTCATAAAAGGCAGCATTTCAGAAAGGGAAATCATGGTTGCTCTCTCGAACGTATAAGATCATATCATCAAATGAACACAAGACATACATCAGCATGATAACAACTACCTAAAATAACGGAAACCATTTTGGGAAAAATGTATTTGAGGGTCACAGAGCTTGTTTTGAGCAGTTACATGTAGGAACTACCGGTAGAAAAAAATAGTTCCCACATGAAACTGCTCACAACAAATCTGTGGATTATCTTGAGTAATGGGCTCAGTCTCTTGAGCGAGCACTCTGGATATCGACCAAAACACAGACGTGAAACACAGTAGATGGCATCAAAAAATATGCTGGAAAGTCAGGTAAACTGCCCACTGCAGTGTTACAGTAATATATTTATCAGCTCGACGTAGGGCTGGGGTGATTCGTCGACATAATCGACTTCATCGATTACAGAAGGGAAAAGCATTGTGAGTAGATTTAAGTAGTTTGTGAGTAAACACTAAAATAAGGTGGAGAATTAAGTAGAATTGAAATGGTAACATAAGACATAAACTAGAAATAGAGTAAAATGTTAATGCGTGCTTTGAAATATTGTATTTTCAATAGACTAATATATATTTTTTTGTTATAATAATAATGCCCTGAGTGCACACTTTGTTTCTTGTTACATTTGTTTTTAGGAGAAAATGACTGAATAAAATATTGAAATATTAATGACATAAGTTTTGATATTTATTTTGAAAGTAAATTAATTGTTAAATTAATCCATGCTCACTGCATGACAACGCCACAGTGACTGCATTCAGACAACATGATATGTTACGTTAGCTAACATGCTGGTGATTCAATAACTATGTGTTACAACTATAGTAATTTGCAATGGATGCAAGCAATGAGTTAGCTGACGTTATCCACTCAGTACAGTCTTCTTATGACAGGTATCTAACGTTAGCAACGGGTCCCCATTAAACCGACAAGCAAACACAATCTAACTTGAGCCAACTAAGCATGAAATCACAATATATTTCACATGCTGTGCAGTAATGTTAGTTTACCTGTCCAATAGGATGAAAGACAACTCTGGGTCGGTTTCTATGCCCAAAACATAAAATGGCTCATTTTTATGTGATGTTAAAACCCAGTCAGACACACAGGCAATAAAAAAAAGTGATTAATTTCATTAAAAAATACATATAGCCCCTTTCACCTCTGTTTCTAATCACGCAGAGAAGTGGACCTCATTATAATAAAGCACAAGACGATGGGCCCATAAGGGCTTTACTTGAGAGAGTGTTTCTCTTCCCTTACCTTTTACAACCAAAAGTGTAACTACTCAGCAGGACTATAGCCATACCATATAGAGACCCACAAACTGTGTTGTATGCACAAATATGTTCTCTCTAATAGATAATGATGATAGAGAAGAAAACATGAGCCAAGTTGAGTGAATGCACAGTAACCTGTTTTTGAGGGTTTTTTGAGATATAGCAAAGCCAAATTCAATATTGCAGAGCCACAGCCAAGTATTTTTCATGACTTCTACATGAAATATTACACTTAATACTGCGAGTTTCATCTCAGTGCCTGGGGAATGGAGATGTTGATTGGCTGGTCTGGAGATGGAGAGCATGCTGTCTGGTGCCGGAGTCACTAGATGGAGGAAGTTTGCACCGCTCTCACCAACTGAGACAATCACGATGTCTAGATTTGAATACCAGCTTAGTGTAATACAACACCCAAAATTACTTTTAAAACAAAATGGAACTTGGGCATCAGTTATTTTCCCTGGCCACAAAAATACAATTACTAAATGGTCAGGATACGTCTGACACAAGGATGTGAAGTAGACGGCCTTTGTTCTTTCAAAAGGCAAAAGAATAGCAGCTGCTGCTATTATTACCATCTGAAGCCAGATACTCCCTTGGTCAGCCGTTAGGCTCCTCCTGTGGCATCGCATTACCTTCAAAGCTGTAGAACCTTTCCAGCAACTTTGAGCTGCTATGTAATTGCTCACAGTTGAACTTTTGCCCCTGGCCTACGCAAAATTAAATTGTGAAGACAACAAACACTAGACACCTGTCCACAATAAACAAACGGTACTGAGTGACAAACCAAAAGTGCCTTAAGACACAGAAATAACACAAATAGGACAAAATAGATGATGATAGTCACACCATGTTGTGTGGGAAAAACTAACAAAGTACTCTTCCCACTGCATTTTCTCCCACACTGGGGAAAAAGCAAATACTAATCTAATCTGTGGTCAATAATACAGTATAATATAATATGTATCAGTGTGTATTCATGAACAACTGCAGATATTCCCCTAAATACTATATCTGTTCTTCACTTTTTGCGCAGTCAACTGAAGAAAAGGTGCAGTTAAATGGTGAGTACTGGTAAGACACTAATGATGAATAGAAGCTGCTGAATATGGCACCTCAACATCACTGCTTATCCCAAAAGTTTCTTTCCATCAATAACAGTCATAGGTCAGAGGCAATAGGACGCAAAACTGGCCCAGTGTGCTGTATACACACACCCTTGCCGCAGTTCAGTCAGAGCTGTAGAAACTAATTATGGCTATGAGGCTTGACTTCACAGCTAAAAGCGAAACACAGTGCTGTTGTGATCAATGAGCTATAGCTTAAATGTTAATCATCCTACAGCATATCAAAACAAACGCATTAAGCACTCACACTTCTGTGTGATAACATCATCTTGCATCATGCATTCTGTTAGGTCGCTCCACTTTCTGTACAAAAAGAGAACATAATACAGAAGACAATATAAAACACAACAAATGAATAGGAAAACAAAAGTTAGTTACCCACATTAAAATAAACATGGACCGTATAACCGTAGTATGCTACTGGAGCACAGCATAGCATCAAACATAAACATTGGCCCAATTAAGCTAGTTCATTAAAAAAATAAAATTCAAATAAAAGTGATCCAACCCTAATGATGAATTCTGGTAAAAATGAGAATCACGATTTTTCCCCACTCAGAACTGAGATCAGAAAAATGTATTGTAATCCATATTGTCTTCATGCAAACATTGCAAGCAATATGATTATTAGCAACTGGTAAAGCACACACCGCCTTTTCTTTTCTTTTTTAAGACAGGCAGCTCATATGCAATTGCATGAAACACTAAATTCAACTAACTCAGTTACCTTCTCTTTCCTGTGTGTTTAAAAATAGATTAAATCATTGTAACTAATAAATAGCAAGCCTATAGCCAGATGTAACCTGTTCCCCAAAACACAAAGACCTAGTCCAGTTATGAAGGGAGACTGCTTTCACAATGTTTGATCTGTTGTTAGTAAACCATTTTTTAGCACAAAATTAAGAACAGAGGCAGGTTGGCTTTGTGTAGCATTTGTTTATCAAAGCATTAATCATTTGTTTTGCGGTGGGGAACAATAAGTAAGAGACTCCATAGTCTTTTTAAGGCTCCTGCTGTGGATGTTTGAGTGGTCAGCGATGAGGATTTTCTGCAGAAGGTTTGCTCGTCTTTTTGTGACATTTCAGGTGGTTGTGCGCATTTGCGGTGTTACATTTGCCTGCAAAGTAACGCAGGTGATTTTGACATCATCGTCTTTCTACAGAGCAGACTGCACAACTTTTTTAAACAATTTTTGCCAGAACTTGGGGTGTATAAATTAATTTGTTCTTCCTCATCATCACTGGTCTCCCTCAAATCCGACATATTTTGTCTTGCCCTTAAGGAGTTAGAGAGAAATTAGGTGAGCCTTAATCATAATCTTGGCCAAATTGTTACCTCACCATAACCAAATTTTTGTTGCAAAAGCCAATTCTTAACACTTACATGAACCCAAAGTTAAACATAACCATTAATGTTTCACATAGTGAACAGGAAAATGGTGCGTCTTTCACTGTTGTCAATTCAAATTGTGGATGAGGAATATAAAGCTTCTAAATTTGAATCCACAATAAGTATCACAGAGTTCATGCTCTTTTCCCTAAATGGATGAGGCTATGTTAGAAACAAATATTTATACAATAAATTATACAATAATATACAGGTTTCAGACACCCCACAGCCCCATTGGTGGTGATGATATATGAACCTAATTCATTATAAGTTAATTTCCATGGCATTTTGGTTATCTGCTCTATAGTTGACTAGCAGCATTAATCTTGGTCATTATGTACAGTAGATATTGCTTGGCAATATCTGTAAATAAACAGTACACAGCAATTACATATATAGAGAGAGACACTGAATTAAGTCATCTTTCAGAAAATGGCTAAATGTGTTTTCTTACAGCTACATAAACATTAAATGATAGAGTGCATCTTCATACATCACTGTATCAGCACATTCCATGCAATCAAATAAATAATTTGTAAAAAAAAAATTGTTTGCTTGGTATATTTTAAATGTTTGCAACTGCTTTTTTTGCGTGCCTAGAGGTCTCCGTATGCTTCAACAGAACTAGGTCGGATGACGTGTTGTAGGGTTGGGATCTAGGTAGATGCTCTACCACATCGTTTCCCCCTCAGGTTTAAAAGAACAAAGTTATTTTGGCTACTTGAGATGTTATTCCCCCAGCGTGACCCTGGAACATGTTTAGTTATTTATGAAATAATGCCATGAGGTCTTCTTCACTACTGCTCAGTTCAGATAATGATACCAACTGCAGACTTTAATAGTGGAAATTAAAACACCTACTTTACTTCCTCTCCACCTCCTGCTGTTGCTATCCCTTGAGCGTTAAGCAGTCCCACAACCTCACTACACACTGTGGTGCTCTGCCGGTGTCTCGTGAACATGATCTTCTATGCTCATTAGATAAAAAGCCCCTCTATTTTCTAAAGCATGCAATCACATGGTATTTCAACTGTGAACTTATGACTATCATTTAGAAGTATTTGCCTTGTTGGATTAGCTCCTGGACACAGGCAATATACTGTATGGTTGACCATTATGCTGAAGAAGTAGTGAATGCTGTTTACAAGCACAACAAGCGTACCAGTTAGTCTACTCGAAATATTACACTCACTACACAATATAAGCATTTGTGTTTCTGAAATGACAATTTTTACCTCTACTCAATACTGGAGATGTCTATATATGAATGCCTCAACTGAATGTGTAGGTACATGTATATATATTACTTCATCGTGGTACAGTTGATATGGCCTATGTAAAGCACTGACAAGAATAACAGTGATGCATGTTGCGTTCAAAGCCACCAGTCTATCACCTCTATCAAACATGTATTAACAGCTGTCACCAAGCTGCACACACTGAAATACTACTCGCCCCAACAAACACTTCCATCGATCAGCAAGGCACCGATCATAGAGTCACACAAACTGTTACACTCATTAAAACAGCCATAAACACAGTAGCAGAGTGAGCTATTTTACTTGAAACCAGGTATTTTTTCCTCAGCAGTTTCTGGACAAAAGCCTCTACAATGTTATAGAGCAGCAACAATTAGTCGATTGAAAGAAATCTAGTTGCCAACTATTTTGATAATCGATTAGTCATTTTTTTAAGCAAAAATGTCTAATATTTGCTGGTTCCAGCTTCTTGAATGTAAGGATTTGCTGTTTTTCTATATCGTTTATGATAGTAAATGAAGAGTCTTTGGGTTTTGGACTGTTGGTTTGACGAAAGACACAGTTTTTTGACATTTTATAGACTAATCAATTAATCGATAATGAAAATAATCGTTAGTTGCAGCCATACAGTGTTATTAAAACCCAGGGCTCTGACCAGATCACTGGATGCATATAGGTTATTATGTACTCTGTGCAGGAACAGATGTTTGCTTCTTGGGATATTGGACATTTTCCACCCACCACTTTAGTGATTCGTGCAAGTTACCGCACATCTTCTTGTCATGGTGTTCTCCCCATAAACTCTCAATCATTCTGTTATGTTTACTGCCTCATGTCTGTACGCATACCTCACGATGAAGTTACTCGGAAACCAGTCTTTAAGTTGGCCACAATGCAATACTGATAACCAGCTGCCCCAAGTATAGCAGATCAGTGCAATGACAACACGTTCCCAAGTCATATTGCTTCTCCACCCCTGTTAACAACCAATATTACCCACTAAAAGCAATTATTGTTAGGGAAAACACTGTTTACAGATGTATTTAATAGCCACATTGTGCGGACTCTGGCATTACTGGTATCATTATCACCCCACAACCTTGCTTTTGTGGCCTTGCTACTGATAGGCTGAGGAATGTGACATGACTGTCCATGTAAAGGGGAAATCACACAAACATAGCACTACAGAGCTGCACTGTTCATGGTGTTGTCCCTAAGGGTTCACATGTTCACAGATAGTAACTCATGGCAGTTTCACTACCATAAATGTTTTTAGACACAGTAGGCTGTGAAATTTGAATACAAGCTGATCTGTACTCGCAAGAATGGATATTTGAGGTATTAATTAACTTGGACCAAATCTGAGTAAACATGACCTGATGGCCTCTTTGGTCCTATTATTATTATTATTACTATTAGTATTAGATCCATATAAACCAAACAAAATTCAAGTAAAAACTGCAGTGATCTTTGATCCAGTAACATGAACTGTAACTACAAATCAGTCAGCTACAATAAATTATACTTTTTGGACTAAACTAAGCACCGATGTCTTCTGCATAAGCCAAACCAGCCAAAAAAACATCCACTCAGTGTCTGCTGTACCACTGGAATTTTTCAGCTTAGCATAGGAAAGCAAAACAAACACCCACAATGTGTTATTCATTAAATCCAGGGCATTAAAAGAAGAAGTACAACTATCATAAAGGACAGGGAAAGTACATTAACTCTTAGGTGTACATGCCACAGTGAGTCTTGAATTTCCCTTTTCCAGTTTCACAATTTTACAAAAAACATGAGTTTTAGTGGGTCCAGGAACTCCAAGTGAAGGTTCTCTGACACAGGTGATATCATCCTCAGAGATGTCTGCATTTTTTTTATATAATGGGACTATAATGGCACTCCGCTTGTGGTGCTCAAAGCCCGAGAAAATACATTTGAAAAACTCAACAACAGCAGTTTTGGAGCTTTGGGCACCACATGCCGAGTGCCATTATAGCCCCATTATATTAAAAGAAATGCAGACATCTCCACGGCCGATATTGCCAAGCCTCGGCAACTCACACCAAACCAATCTAGATGGATAAATAGCACTGCAGGTAAGAGGAAAAATATGTATTTTTGACTTTGGGGTGAACTGTCCCTTTATGTCTATGAACGGGAAACAGCCAAAATGACCAAAATACTTGACAGTATCAAAGGGCACAAAGTTAAACTGACCAGGATTTAGCCGGAGGCCACTCTTAGTTTTCCACCCTGAGAGAGGCTTGCAAGATATTAACCAGCTTACCTAGCTAAATTCAGCACGCAGTTTTGATGTGTTAACTGTAGTTTAGTAACAGGTGACATATCTTGTACAAATTTACACCAAGTAAGTTAGAATCCAGCATGTGTGATTCAGTAAATTCACAGATCTAACTATAGTAACTTTAAATTCAGAGTTTTTGTTAACCTAACGTTAGTTGTGATTATGATTGAGCGTTAACATTATCTTGCATTGGTTTGCTAGGTCACTTACGAAGCCAGGTGTTAGTTAGCATATATGAAGAAACTTAGTAAAACACTCACAAGTTAAGTCACTCGTTCCATACTGTCCAAATAGCGTGGGTTAACGGTAGAAAAATCTACTAAACCTTTGTTGGTTCGCATAGTTAACTTAGCTAATGATCTAGCAGCGTGTCACGGAGAAATCAACGGGTCGCCGTGACAACACTGACGTGACAAACACTAGATAATGTGCGATGCACTCGCGTTCATATTTACCACCAACGTCATGGCTACCGCTGTTTGGCAGGATAATAAAAATAATTCACCACTAGTAAATTCATTATGGACAAGTGCTGACAGAGCCAAGTTAGCTACGTACGAAGCTAATGTTAAAACGGTTGAAACCGTATACATCCAAAGACAGGCAAAAGCTCGCTAGCTAAGTTTGTAGCTAAGTTATGACTTTGTATTAACTTACGTCACATTTGAAGTATTGTTTCAAATGTTAAGATGAACTAATATCACAATTGACAGCCTTAGCTCAACCACTTACCTTCACATAGAGTCACTATAAGTATAATCCAGGGCTTCTCTGAACATGTTATGGACTTATAAATCCATACCATGCACAGTTCGCCTGCATTGCTGCCATCTTGTCCTAGACGACAGGAAGGGAGAGCTCGCTCTCGGTAACGACACCATCTCCCACATTTTAAACATTAAATAAGTCCTGCTTATGAGCGTCCAGAAACACCACACCGCGCCCAGGTTGTAGCTACACCGTTCAAATTCGTCTCCTTCCTCTTTGGGCAAAGTAGCCCATCTCTAAAAGGTGTCCGTTACCCCGACTAGACGTGCGGTTCCGCGGCCCAGCCAGCCTCTAACATGTCCCTTTTCTCTAGCAACTGCAAGCGAATGTTTGTGAACTGACGGCATTGGCCAGACCAGATTAATCGATCAACGAGCAGATACATTCACAAGGATTCAGAGGTATATTCATTTCGAAGACAATACAACACAATACATAAAAAATGGAGAACATATCTTAATCAGAAAAGCCCAATATGTAGTAGACATTTGGTGAGAAGAGGACGGATGGATGGATACCAACAATGTGCATTTAAAAGAATGCGAGGAATAAAGGAATGGACTGCTGTGATCAGGGGGGTTACAGTATACATTTGACTTGTTCAGTATTCATTATTGACTCCCTCGCAAGTTAACAGAAAAAACAGTGTTGAGAAGACAATCACATCCTCCAGATAGTCTCCTTATTTAACCGAACCTGTCCTGTATTAGAATATAGGGTTGAGAAGGCTTTATATATGTAATATCAATGAGTAGTAAGGGGATCAACTGAATAAGGAACACTGTGCATTTGATTTTACAGGCATATTTAATACTGAAAATAACGTCTAGTGATAAGTGTTGATAAATGATTGCTCAAAAGAGCACCAAAATGTAATAAAAATGGTTAGGCCATGTACAATATCAGTAGGGTGACTCCATTGATCAGTTTCTGAAATTTGCTTCATATTTGAAAATACGATGGCAGTAGGGAATGATAATAACACATACACATTCCTTTTCTTACTTCTTTAGCAAAGTGTCAACAGCAAAGTGTTCTTAAGGCAATTAGTGGGGGAGCACAAGCTGAAGTCTACAGCTCAGACAGTCAGGAGGCACCCAGCTGACAAAGTAAGCTACTCATAAACCCCATGTGTCTGAAGACCAGTTAATCCACCGAAACGCATTGTCTTTCCCGGTCCCCACCCCAGTTACTGACCAAGCCTGGTCAGCTGGAAAGCAGGTGTGAACACCTCTTGTTTAACCTGGTGGATAATAAGTAAACACAGCTGGGGTGGTTTTTATTATCAGTGTTCTACAAAAGTGCACTAACAATGCCACATCACCAAACTATCATGTAAGGGCGTGAATTTTCCAAATTTAACTCAAAACCTTAGTTTTTTGCTTTTTCTTCTCAACAAAACTTGGGTCCACCAAGACTCATTTCCACTCTCACTCAGAATAGGGTAAAACATCTGCTGTTTAATTAGTAGGAGAAAAAACTGCCCCACGTGATGTCACAGTACTAATACTACTGTAAGATTATATGAATAATCATCTACAAGATGAGTGTTCTTCTCTAAGGTGAGAAAAAAAGACACTTGTTCACTTGTGATCAAGTAACTGCTCTGTGGTCTTTTGCTCTGGTCTGTTTCGGGTTGTTGGCCAGATACACACAAGCGCGCGCTTTCGGTGGCTATCATTTGTCTCCTCCTAGTGGCCAACAAGGTGACTAGCATTGTGCAGTACAGGGCGAGCTGCCGTTAGGTATTTTTGTGATTTGAGTCACCATAACAAAATGGTGTATAGTCCTATGTGGCTGGAGATTCACAACATAAACCATACGGATAGGGGTTATAGGGTAGTAAAAATATAAAGGTTTGTATTTTTCTAATGGCCACTGTGAGACGCCGCCTACAGGCCAAAATAATAAACTTGGTTTGCAGTTGCTTGTGAGCCACCTGAATGCACGTGCTTGTCATGCATAAACATAACTTGCTAATGTTTTTACACAGAAGTAAGTTACTGCGCAGACATGGAAGGCACACCTTCTATATCCCCTGCTCCCAATTGAATAATAAATAAATAACCCCCATTTGAGGCTGGCTAAATGTTGCATCCTCTGATAATCCGCGACTAAAGGCAAATCCTACAACATACGCCTCAACACTTAAAACCTACCAATAAGTAGTGTGATTATACTGCAACATGTAGTTAGCGCAGTGTTGGTCAGGTTAGCTCTGTGGCGATTGCTGTTTTGTTTTGGAGGGTTCGCGCCGGAAGTGTCCTTGTTGTCGCTGCCGGCGGAGAGCGACCATGAACGGAACACAGGTCTCACGCCATTTTGAGATAGCGGCGAGCCGTTGAGCAGCTAACGTTAGATGCTTGCGGTTAGTGCGATCGACCCATTTGAAGCGATGCCGAGTCCTTTTTAAAATTGCCGTCGCGTTATTATTTGAGTGTTAATGCAATTGATTTAACATTTATAACTTAACCTAGATCACTCTTCCAGCCATGTCCGCCGAGGGAGCAGCCGACCAGGTAGCTAACGTTACATGCAGTTCTAGTGAGGGGGGAGCTAACCCGAGCATATTTTAGCTTGTGTGTGATTCTTGGATAATGTTAACAAGTAAACTCAATGCATTATGTTGGGACCTTTTTATACGTCCGCATCGGCTAGTTATAACTACACGATTACGCAGAGAGTTTGTGATCTGTAGGTATTTTATCGTAAAGCTGTAAGTTCCGCCTGTCGTACGCCATATTGACTACCATTGTCGCTAACGTTACATGCCATTAGTTGGCCAACGTTAACACGTTGAGCTAATCTAACGTGCACGTTAACCTACAATTAACGTACGATTGCTTCCAGGTAGTCAACGTTACCGATTCTAGTATTCACTGTACTGGATTCATCTTGGTGATGCCAGTTGTTTAGACCTAGCTAGCTAGTGGAAAAACGGTGTTTAGTGATTGTAACTCGATTTAACGTTAACTGTTACCTATTAAATAACCGCACGGCTGATGTTCCTTATAGTTATAAGCTACCACACACTGCGGGGGCGTAGCCAAGAATGAATCAATATTGAACCCATCCTAATACGATAAGCTTGTATTTAGCGTTGTGGTGGCCCTCTGCAGCCGTGGGCCCCTGGAGTCCTCACCACACCACAAACCTAACCGTGCATTGCAAGTCCGTCCAGGAGCATAATATCCACCTTGTCCCGTGCCTTTGTGTTGTCTTGCAGGCTGCGGCAGAGTATATTCCAGAGAAGGTGAAGAAGGCAGAGAAGAAGTTGGAAGAAAACCCATATGACCTTGACGCATGGAGCATTCTGATTCGAGAAGCACAGGTTTAGTGACACAGAGTTGCATTCCTCGGGTTAAGCAAACTGGGATTATGGGTGGGAGGG
>CM022485.1:19739984-19850778 GCA_011952105.1 Coreoperca whiteheadi
CACTTGGATTACCTAGTGCAAGAAAAGGCCTGGGGTAATATTTCATGAAATGGCCATTTATATGTAATGAAATGGAAAAACAACATATTGCTGCCTTTTCCAAATGGACTAGGCTTCTCAGGAACAGTCCTTCATAATTCACTCTAGCCTACAGATGGCACTAACTGTACTTGTGCCAGCAAAGCATCAGTGTCAGTCTCCACACTACTAACATGTATTTCCCTCTAACAAAGACGACAGCCAGCAACAACAACAAAAAAAGCCAGCGCAGAGCAGTTACTACAACAAGTAGGGATGTTTCATTTGTGGATCTTAAAGAAAGATCAGAGAGAAGAAATTAAAGTAGATTTAAACATCCAAGTTTCTCATATAGATGACACAGATTTAATATTTGAATTAGTTTAAAACGAGCTCATTATTACCCTGATATTTTCTTAACAAAATATGTTTAATATCTCCTCACAGAGAAATCATATTTTAAAATTTACCTTTGAATTTCACACAGGTGCAGCTTTGGACTGTGATTGTCGGCGGGTGGGTGATTACCTAAAGTATCTGAAGTATGGGGACAGCCTAACTGACGAGTGCATCTATAGACAATGTTAGATATTTGCACCCAGTTGTTGGGGGGACTCGTAATGTTAGGTCAATGTTAACATTTGTAACAAAAAGAAAGAAAATATAATAGGCTTATATTTTATTGCCATGGGATTAGATTAGTGTGAGAAGATGGGCCTGTGGACCTTTAGGCTTTTTGGTTCTTACCAAATAGGAATCCGTTGCTCAGAACAAACTTTGCAAAATAGAAAGTTATGGGGGAAGTGGGTAAAAATTATACTGGCAGTAGGCTGGTCCCTTTAAAATACACCGAAGAAATGTTTTACTTATCGTCAGATTATAATTTATCTTCAACCAATCACCTCCCCACTAAACTCCAAACCACAATTCAGCCCAAAACACAACCTGAGATACTAATTTGGCACATTTGCATAGAGGTTTGTGTTTTGCTGAAATAAGAGACTGGACATGTGGTTTAGTGTGATGTTTTTATTTATGTATTGGATTAAAATAAGACAGTGAAGTTCTAAAATTAGATTTTTAATCCAAGATGTTTTGGCAATATTTTTTAATAGCTTAGAACTCATTTGCAATTCCTAGTATACAGACACCTATCTTATTTGGTAAGTATGTGGATGAGCTCTTATCCCCCCCCCCCATTGATAGAACTGCGTGTAGGTTAGGACTATACCTTTACTGACCCATAACCTTTAGAAAACCCACTGATGTGAAATGCTCCATATTCTGCACTTTTTTGCCATAGAATACAAAGCATTTTCACTAAAATGCATTGTGTATCCTCGCGTGAAAGTCTGGTCCTCTTAAGACCTCATTTGTAAAAGTTGCACACTCGGCAAATCGAGTCTTTTTCATCGCTCACGTCTTTTCAAAGACTCTTCTTTTAGAGAGTCCTGCTCAGTCCGGATTATTCCACGCATTCCAGCCACTGAAACCATTGGAGTACTAGAAAATGTGACCTTGAGTAAAGGTTTACCAGCACATGTTGTCTGACATAATGCTGGAGTTAACTGTTTTAGGGTGAATTATAGTTTTGTCCCTCATAACATGATGTTTAAAAACGTGGTAAAGCTGTCACATTCAGTGTGTGAGAAGCGCATTTTGAGGCCATCGTAACCCTTTCGACCAGTCTCAGCAACTACTTCAGCATACTTTTTGTTATGCTTTTAAAAATCTTATTCATTGTTTTTTAGTTACAGCATGGGCAGTATGCTCTTTGACAGAGACAACATTTATTGTTTATCTTGAGGGAGAAACCAGCAAGAACTACAAATACTTGCATAGCTCAGTCTTTTTCTCTATTGTAAAATCTACTGCATAGATTATATAAAAGCAGTAACCAAATGCAGTCAGGTTTCTGTGTTTCACAGCTGGATTGGATTAGTGGTGCGCAGGTTCACACTTGTTAGTTGCAATGTAGAAAGATATCCAAGTCAGTCAGTACTTTGCGTTTACTCGGTGTTGGACCCGAGAAAATTGGATCACAGTATCCCATGTGAACTAACTTCTTCATAATGTTGATACAGTATGGTTGTTTCCTTTATGTTTTGAAGAAATTGAGTCGGCAGTCGTGTTTTGCAAATAGTGAATAGTGCTATGTTCTACTGGGAACTTTGCCGTTTCACTACTCAGTTTCTGCATCCTGCCTGCCCTTATCTGCTTTCTCTGCCACAAAGTGTTTGTTTAATTATTGAGTTTATATTTTATTATATAACTTTATTATGTGAGCCTTCTTTTCTCATAGTGTGGTTAAAGGATCATATCGTTGTGTTGTAGATATTTTTTCTGGCAGTGATCTTTAGTAGAGTTTGTGCTTTATGAGGCAGGTTATGTAACCAGGTATTAAAGGCTCACCCCTTAAAGCAGCCGATAGATGTGTAGTGACGTCTCCCTCCAGGAGGACCATCTAGAAAGATCTGTAACTATCTCACCAGCACATTATGTAGCTGATCTGTTTCAGGGTAGCACATCAAGCATTTGCAGCTGTTGCTGTAAAGGCTTCATTGTTGTAACTAAATGTTTTACACCCTGAAAACTCAGGAAATCTTGCATTTAGTCAGTGTTGGTTATCCCCAAAAAAAGCTTAATAGAATTGTTTAATACATTTCATACTCCAGATTGTATGTCGGAGGTGTTTAAATAATATTTGTAGGGGAATTAACAGATTTTTGGTAGGGCTGCTCAATATGGCAACATCTTTGCTATTACAATTGCGATATGATTCACAGTTAGTGGGGATGATCATTTTTGCATCACAATTTTTATTTTCACTGAAAAAACTATTAAAATCATGATGTTGTGACATTTGTTGGGGTCTGTACCAAACAAACATGTTTTCTTACATCTGGAGAACAAGATTTGTAGGCCGGGGCATCTCTGCAGCACTACAGCACTTCATTATAATGCTGTTTTGTCACACATTTTACCTTTATCAAAAAAAGTGCAGCTTCTGCTATTTGAATATTGCACTCGGCCATGTTGCGATTTTGATAATATTGCGTTTAATTCTGCAGCCCTGTTTCTTGGCTGAAAATAAACATTTTCATCAAAAGATGCATGTTCTAAACACCACACCTCTTGTCTCTCTCTTACTATTAGAGTACTCTGTCTCTGAATCTTAATGAAGGTGAAAGCTTAATGTGTCAGATGTGCTGTTGCAGTGCCTGGAATGAGCAAGTAATGTAGGTCAGTCTTTTTTTGGGAAGGTACCCTAAAGGCATTCTAAACTGCAGTTGGCATTTACTGCATTGTTCTACGGAGATCCAGCTTTAATAATTTCGTTTCTCAGAAAATATACTTTTGTAGGCGTCCAGGGTAGAGGTTGTACCAAATTAGAAAATGTTTCCCCCGTGTTGTACAAGAGATTATTTTGGCCGTTTTGAATTGCATTGTTCATTAATTGCATGAATTACCAAAATTAACTAACTTGAATTGTTAAATATTCCATTTTCCTTTTGGATGTTGTGTACAATTTGTACATACCAATGTAGATACAGATAAATGTATGCTTTTTTTTTTTTTAAAGTAGGTTTTGGGCCTTTGATTACCGTGGACAGTTGAGATGACAGGATACAAAGAGACAGAGAGGGGATCAAACCAGCGACATTGCAGTCAGAGTTCATCCACAGGTTGCCCCGAGATAAATACATGTTTAAATGTAGTCACAGCAGGTAACTCAGTCAATCTTGACAGGGTGGAATTCAGTAACTAATATTGTGTGAATGTTATCAACAGAACGTGTGCAATGCCATTATGTGGTTAATGATTTGACTGGTTCACTGTAACTTTGTAATTACTGAAGCCCCAGCAAAACAGCAGTCATCTTATAGCAGTGCACTTCACTGCCATGTAAAGTATTACTTTATGTGACTTCCAGGCTAGTTTAATTCAGTTTTTTTTGTTTTTTTTTACATAGTAGAGCACATTAATGTAAACACAATGGGATGGGCCTGGGGTGCTGATACCACAGAAACAACAGCCTCTCCTGTCTGTACTGGAGGGTGCTGTGAGACTTTTGCTACGACTCATCGACAGTAGGCCGTACGGTGCAACCGTGTTTACCAAGGGAACGCGCTCACCTAAGCCTGTGAAAGGAAGAGACTTTTTCAAATGTCAAACACTGTATTTCATAAATTCTGAGCATTTTTTCAGTATTTTTGTTCAACTTAGTATTTAAAATCTGCATTCTGAGGATTTTGTCAAGGTTCTGACATGTGGTCACTGGTGTTTTTCTGGGTTATGTGGCACAATATACAAAGAAAATAAACCCCTTTTTTAAAAGTTATTTGTCATTCTTGTGTGAATTTCACTTTGTTGATCTTTAGGGACCTGTATGTGTGTGTGTGGTTAAATTTGCATGAATGCATGTTTCCTGCAAGCCATGAAAGTAGAGGAGACATTGAATTAACATTGCATTTACACTCTTATTTGCAGATCAAGGCTAAAAACTATGACAAGGTAGAAAAGGTAAGTGTGCATCACACTCATGAAAGCTGACTAGTTTGTTATTTTGATACCCGGGAACAGTTGCCCGACTCTGTCTAATTAGTCAAGTTGTTCAATACTGTAGTGATTTTTGTGATTTCTACTAGAATATGCATTCATACCATTACAGTGTCCATTAAAATCATCATTGTATTACAAGGCATCTAAAACAAAAATGTGCACAGCATGTCATTGTGGTCCTAACGAGCACAGACAGAGTGCAGATGGGAGAAAATGCCCTTTGTGTGTGACTGAAGCGGATTTCCGTGCATACTGGCTTGCAGCCATAGCTGTTATTGTGTACCTACTGTAGTTTGTACTACCATGGCTTTATAATTAGGTTCTAAAAGTAATATTTACAGCTTCATCTCTCTGTTTTGATTTTAATTTAAATGTAATCTATTCAGCTGATTGCACTGTAAACCTCTGCATCAGTTTGGGATTGATTTTTTTGTATCTCACTTGTTTTCCACTTAATTAAAAAAATGAAATGAGAGTGCATCCTGTTCAGTTTTTACCTGAATGCCAAGTCCACACATAACACATTTGTGTCCCTCAAACAAGTTTCAAACTCTGCTGTATTCATTTGCGTTTTTGGAGGCGCTCACTGAAATATAGGCCACATCTGAGGCCTGTCTAATGAAGCAGGATAACTGTAGTGCACTGCACATCTGTGCTGAGTAAAACCTGGATGAGCCAACCCCCCCCAAAAAAATAATCAGGCATATGGGCCGAAGTAAAAACCGCTTTTCTGGGTAATCCTCCTACATGGACTATGCCACTAATGATTAGCATGCTGGTTTGAGCATTGGTTGATAAAACTAAATCATTGAAACGCTGAAGATGGGTGGTTGTCTTGTAGAATATATACGGTATCTATAAAATGTGTTTGTGTCTCTATTCCAGTTATTTCATCCTACTGTATTGTTTCCAATGTAGCTGTTTCAGAGATGCCTAATGAAAGTCTTACACATCGACCTGTGGAAATGCTACCTCTCATATGTTCGAGAGACCAAAGGGAAGCTGCCCAGCTACAAGTAAGAGAACACGCTGCATAGTGGGGTTTAGTACGTTGACATGCTGCCGTACTGTACTGTAAAATTCACATCACGCATTTATTTTCTTACCCTCAGAGAGAAGATGGCCCAGGCGTATGACTTTGCCCTGGATAAAATTGGCATGGAAATTATGTCTTATCAGGTACACAGATCTGAACTATTTTTGTACCTGTGTGTAGGAGTTTCTGTGAACTACTGTCACCTAACAGCTAATCTTTCCTCTCCCAGATTTGGGTGGACTACATCAACTTCCTCAAAGGAGTGTAAGTTTTTTTTCCCCTATAATATTGTGAGACTTCATAAACTGCGTTAGCCAACTCTTAAATGTTGACATGTTTGTCCATTAGTGAGGCTGTGGGCTCGTACGCAGAAAACCAACGGATCACTGCAGTACGGAGGGTGTACCAGAGAGGCTGTGTGAACCCCATGATCAACATTGAGCAGCTCTGGAGAGATTATAGCAAATACGAGGAGGCGAGTGACCCACCCAGGCCTCTGGCCTTTGTCTGTCTACCTATGTATGTTTGCACATATGAAGTTTTAGCTG
This sequence comes from Coreoperca whiteheadi, assembly GCA_011952105.1. Classification (NCBI taxonomy): domain Eukaryota; kingdom Metazoa; phylum Chordata; class Actinopteri; order Centrarchiformes; family Sinipercidae; genus Coreoperca; species Coreoperca whiteheadi. The sequence continues at coordinate 19,746,150 of CM022485.1, forward strand.
TTTAAAGTCTGACTTGTGTATTTCATGAACAGGGAATCAATGTGCACTTGGCCAAAAAGATGATTGAGGATCGAAGTAGGGACTACATGAACGCCAGGAGAGTGGCAAAGGCAAGGCATTGAACAAAGTGTCACAAATATGCACAGATCTGTTTTGAATCCTTGTGCTATCAATCGAAAAGTCTTTGTAAATAATACAGATTGTTGTATGGTTTGTGTAATTCAGGAGTATGAGACTGTGATGAAGGGCTTGGACAGGAATGCACCCTCAGTACCGCCCCAGAACTCCCCTCAGGAAGCCCAGCAAGTGGAAATGTGGAAGAAGTACATCCAGTGGGAAAAAAGCAACCCGTTGCGCACAGAAGACCAGACCCTCATCACAAAGAGAGGTGACTTTTTGTGGTCACGATATATTGTGTTAGAATTTTTATATTGCATCAAAAGGTCTGTGATTTCAGTAATTATGCTGGTATGCAATTTAAAACATTTTTTCAACATTAGTCTATGGAGATACGTAATGAATTAAGCTTTTTCTCCTGTAGGAATGCAGCCACTAGAGGGCATAGGTTGACACTTTTCTCCTCTCTCATGGTTTAGACGCATTGAATCTGTATTTTATGGAGACTATGGTTGTACTTAATTGCTGTGGTGTTCCGTGTTGCAGTGATGTTTGCCTATGAGCAGTGCCTGCTGGTGCTGGGCCACCATCCTGACGTATGGTATGAGGCAGCACAGTACTTGGAGCAGTCCAGCAAACTGCTGGCAGAGAAAGGGGTAAGAGATCAAATCTTTCAGACTCAAATTGTATGTGACATTGTCAAAAACATGTTGAGTATTTTATAGAGAAGTCCAACTTCAGTTCAAAACTCTCCTATAATCCTTTAAATGTTTTTTCTCTCAGGATATGAATAATTCCAAGCTGTTTAGTGACGAGGCAGCCAACATCTATGAACGTGCCATCGGGACTCTTCTGAAGAAGAACATGCTTCTGTACTTTTCATTTGCTGACTATGAAGAGGTGAGCATCCATTTGCTTACTCAACACAAATCGTAATCAAGAGGGCAAGAGACGTGGACACTTATCAACGTATATCATTTGCTTTCCTCACAGAGTCGCATGAAGTACGAGAAGGTCCACAGCATCTATAATAAACTGCTGGCAATTGAGGACATTGACCCCACGCTGGTCTACATTCAGTACATGAAGTTTGCCAGGAGGGCAGAGGGGATCAAATCAGGTCGCACCATCTTCAAAAAGGCCCGAGAGGATCTACGGACTCGTCACCACGTGTATGTGACGGCAGCGCTGATGGAGTACTACTGCAGCAAGGTAAGTACTGATAATCACGTTTAGTACACGTACAGTGTGACTAAAATCAATCTTACAAAAGTCTTTTTTTGTTCTTTTTTTTTTTTTTCTCATCTTTCCACACAGGATAAGTCAGTGGCCTTCAAGATTTTTGAGCTTGGTTTGAAGAAATACGGTGACATTCCAGAGTACATACTGGCGTACATTGATTACCTCTCACACCTTAATGGTAGGTTATGTATAAGATAATGCAGAGCTAACGAACAGAATCTGTGAAATACTTTCTTTACTACTACCATTAATCCAAGAGTAGTTGTTTCGATACTATTGCCGAACGATTTGATACTGAGGAAGCAGTGACAGTGATGTCCTACTATCAGCTGTTAGAAGATGAAAGATTTCTCTTCCATTATTCTCATACTAATGGAAGATAAATGTGTAAACCTCTTTTTTCTTCTATTCTTCCTCTGCTGCTTCTCTCTCCAGAGGACAACAACACCAGGGTTCTGTTTGAACGTGTCCTCACCTCAGGAAGCTTGTCACCAGAAAAGTCAGGGTAATGTATTGATTAAGTTGTGTGCATGTATGGAAGTGATGTAATAATCACCATTTCTGAAACATGTTTGCTGAGTTTTGCTTTCCTTTCGCTCTTTTCAGTGAGATCTGGGCTCGGTTCCTGGCTTTTGAGAGCAACATAGGAGACCTGGCCAGTATTCTGAAAGTGGAGCGCAGGCGATTCACTGCCTTCAAGGACGAGTACGAGGGCAAAGAAACAGCCTTGCTTGTAGATAGATATAAGTTCATGGACCTGTATCCCTGCTCTGCTAGTGAACTCAAGGCCCTTGGATACAAGGTGTGTATGTTGCCCACTATAGATGACACAACATGGTGTGTCTTGCTGCCAAAGAAATTATACAGATCAGGCTTTTTTCTCTCAGTTGATATTCAAACTGTTTCTCCTGTGTGTTTGTAGGACGTGTCTCGTGCCAAACTGGCAGCGCTGCTCCCAGAGACTGTGGTGGCGCCCTCTACGCCTGCACTAAAGGATGAAGCTGACCGTAAACCTGAGTACCCCAAACCTGACACCAATCAGATGATCCCCTTCCAGCCACGTCACCTCGCCCGTACGTAGTCCTTAGTCGGTCTTCTCTCAACCCCACTGACTGTTGTAACAAGCTCTATGTTTTACAGGATTGCGCAAGAGCATTTTACGTGTACTGAAGTGTTGAAAATAATTTTTTTCAGATATGTTGTTGCTATGTCCCCGCACCACTGTCTCTTCTACATTTCCTTAATGCATAAAAGGATCCATCTTTGATGTAGCCTCTTGTGTGCCTCCCCACAGCTCCAGGTTTACACCCTGTCCCTGGTGGAGTTTTCCCAGTCCCCCCAGCTGCTGTTGTCCTAATGAAGCTGCTCCCTCCGCCTACGTGCTTCACTGTGAGTAGCAGCAGCTTAATACTATCAAGCTCATATTTACTGGTAATGAATAAAAGACCAAAGCAGCAGGGTTTTTTCCTACTTGAATGCAAAGAGTCTGTGATTGTTTCTTGCTGCAGGGTCCCTTTGTTCAAGTGGATGAACTCATGGAAACTTTCAGGAGATGCACACTTCCTGAGAGTAAGTTGCTTCTGTCAGCACTTTAGATGAATCCAGACCATTTCTATTTTTAGCCACGTGGCTCTGGTGACGGAAATGTCAGTCAGACAGTTGGTCAGTCATCCTGTGATCAAACGAACACTTTGGTTCCAGATATCCTGACAGATGAGAGATTAAATGTGTTATAGTGTGTCAAAATGTTGTTCTGCTCCCTATCTGACATGTTACTGATATATTTTCTGTTTTTATAGCTGTTGATGCTGCTGTAGAGCTGATCACTGGTAGACAGCCCGATGCAGGTGGGGAGGGCAATGGATCCATGGAGAACCATGCTATTGCCAAGTCACTCAAGAGGCCTAACGCAGACTCCGACGAGGAGGATGACAAAGGAGCTGTGGCTCCGCCCATACACGACATCTACCGTGCACGCCAACAGAAGAGGATTCGATAAACTAAGACGCACAGTGAACCCTACAAGAATGTAATCTTAACAGGTGGTCCTATGGGGTAAACGTACATGTCTACATTTGTAAGTGCGTCTGACAGATTATACATCCGTTGATCTCTGTACAGAAGACAAGCATACACACACACACACTCACACAGACATACGTACAGTATGCACACCTGAGTGTTCTTGTTTTTTTTGTTAACAGTTTTTATTTTTAAAGACTGACCATTGTACTGTACAAAATTTTTAATTCAACCATTGATCTTGGCACACCGCTCAGTTTTGGCCTTGTGATGTTTCAGTGATTGCAAAGTGAATCAAGCATTTTTTTTTTTTTTTTTAGATAACTGGAGGAAACACTGTTCCTTTCAATAAAAGTGAAAAAAGATTTCGACTAGATTTCCTTTATTTAACTTTAACTGATGACTAATTGCTAACTTTCTCTGCAACTGATTGGACATTTTATCAAGACTTCTCTTCTAGCACAGCCATGCCGTGCATTACCACGAGGGGGCAGCATATGCCTTTTGATTGTGATCTGAGGAGCTCAATCATCCACTGTTACTCAGAACTCCCTCTATGGAAGACAGCAGGAGTTCACAGCCTTAGATTTATCATCTACAAAAGGTTTGAACAGTCTTTATTTGGGAAAAGAAGGTTTGCTTCTGTTTGCATTTTAGCTACAGTATGAAGACTTTTAAATCGAAAATATATTGATTTTATATATAAGGATTACATCCTTTTCCTGACAAGCACAGCCTTTGTTCTGAGTATGTGGCAGCCTATCTCAGCTCCGAGCCTATTCACAGGTAACAATTTGGTAAAAAGCAGCTTGTGCAGAACGCCACTCTAGTGCTACATAATAAAGTCTCAGTGCTAAATTTGCATCATTTGGAAAACTGTCAATTGCTCTTAGAAACCAAACGAACTGACTGTAATAAAAACATCTATAATAATGTCTTTACTTAGTGGATGTTTGTATTTAATAGCTTCTGAATGATAAACGTTAGAGAATAATCTGTTTCCCTACAAGTTTTGCATTAGAGCCCCTAGCTATCAAGAAAAGTCATTGCTTGTTGGCCCTTTCTCATTGTCCTGTGAGTTGTGAATTGCAAGTCACTGAGTAGATATAGAACAAGAGTTAAGTGATTTTGTAGCGTTAAAGGCATATCTAATGTCAGCCCACAAACAAAAAAAGAAACTGAACAAAGGTCTTGGAAAGGAAAGTACCATTCATTTTCTTATTTGACTTGATAAGCTACTGTTTGCATACTGTACTCTTGAGATGTTGACAGAATATGAGAAACAGTACTGGCCTTCCATAAAAGTTTAACTCAACCGTACAATCTTTCCAAACTGCTTTTTTATTTTACAGAAAGACAGTATGTGTGAAAAACAATTTTACAAAGTTGTTAGTTGACTGGGAACCTCAATAGCATAAAACAGCCTTAAATTTCCTATCATATTACAATATTTAAACAGCAGGGAACTGTGTATGTTTTTTAAACCGAGAGAGCCATGTGCAAGGCCTGTGTGGGGGTAAATAAGAATGGACACACTGTCCTGCTAATTGTGTCTCAAAACTGAATATTAATGGTGTTCTGTGGAGAAATTACTTGACATACCAGATGTCATTTGTTCTCTTTTCATCAGATTACTATTTGGGGCATGGATAGCTCATCTGGTAGAGCGCGTGCTCCATGTACAAAGCTGCGTCCTTACTGCAGCGGCCCGGGTTCGAGCCACCCCCCTTTGCTGCATGCCATTCCGCCCTCTCTCTCCCTCATTTCCTGTCTCTCTTCAACTGTCACTATCAAATAAAGGCAAAAGCGCCCCAAGAAATCATCCCTAAAAAAAGAATATACACATTTTGTGTCTGCAACGCAAAAGAGCAACGTACATGTATGAATGTTAGACAATTCCAGTTTAATTGTATTAAGTCCGGCCAAAATACGGACAAGATGTGTGTGGTTTAAACTTAGTCTGGGGATGCTTTTGTCACCTGGAAATGTGGAAGCGACTTCTTCAGCTGATTAGAAGGAGTACATAAACCATATTTAAAACAGAACCCTGAACATGCCACTAAAACGTGGCAATGGGAACAAAAAACAAAAAAATACTTACAAACATCTGTTTTGCTGATTTGTTGCAACAAACACAAAAAGCCAGAGGGCTGATTCTCATGAATGCCTCTGACTGTTTACTACAGCACAACATCAGACTTTTAAATTTCCAGGTTCAAATTTCCGTTTCGAGGGTTCCTCAGACATAGCTCAACTGTGCATCGCATTGTATATGAGAAACCACATGAACAGACACATTTTTGTTGCCAACACTGTTTCTATTGCACAGGCACATACTGTAGAATACATCCATTGAAAAGCCTCATGCAGACACTGAATGCCATCATGACGCATTGCAGTGTGAACACTTGCATATTTTTGTCCTTCTGGGAAAGTAACAGTCTCTTATATAACTGACAAGGACTTTTCATGTTAGTGTCCTGCACCAAAGAAAATTAAATAAATAAATTACATTCTTGTTCAGTAGTCTAAACTATTTACATACAAGCAAATAAAATCCACTTACTATACTTCACATCATTTACATCCCATTAGCTTTTATTCTTACACCTACCTCTTGTTACATTATAATACATGATGTGTTACACTAAGAAATATCACTGTAGCAACATGTTGATGCTGGACAATCTATTTCCAAAGTACTGAACAAAAATCTCTGGGTGGCCTTTATAAAACTGTCCCATCAGGCGTCTCTTTTCTTTGCTGGAGAGTTTAGGGTTCTCATGGACCATCCGGAGTAAGGACCAAAGTTCGTCTTTAGTGGTTTTTTGTGCATTCTCTGAATAGGCCTTAGCACTCACTCTTGTGCAGTATGTTGATCCTGCAGTAAAGAGAGAGAAACAGAAATAAGTTCATCTTCATTCATAGCAAGGGATTTATACCACTGATCACACAGACAGCAGTTAAACAAACAGAATGTAGAAGATGAATAGATACAAGGAAAACCTGCAAACCTGTTATTGTATCTGGATCCTTCCCTTTCACGATATTTGTTATTCTGTCACTGACCATCTTGTGCAATGAAACGGGAATCTGGTGGAAAAGAGAGCAAAATAAGACGTAAAGTTTCCATTTATCGTTAGTTAAAGATCCAAAATGATGACGCATATAACTACTACGTTTGTGGCTGTCTGTAATCTTACACAGTCAGACACGACTTGTGAATTTTCTTTCAAGTAATATCTAATGCCAGGGTTGCAATCCTGCTTCGAAACAGACTGTGTAAACAGCATTTTATCAACCCAACGTCTAAGGTCCCTTGCAGAGACGTTGATTGTTGCTTCTCTCCTACAATACCATACACGGCAAAGAGACAAATTAAGAACACTCACTTTGAACAGATCACAGTGGTTATCCATCATGAACAGAACCATCAAGTCCACCTTTCCTTTGGAGAGTCTTGTACTGTAGACGATGGCACTTGAGAAAGACCTTTTCACCGCCATTCTGTTCTCAATCTGACAGAGAATTATTTCGAGTTAACAAAGATCAAACATACACCTGTGCAGACTCGTGCAAGATGCAGACGAGCGCTCACCTCTTTGTGCAGTTTGACCTCCTGTGGTTTGGCTGCGACGGCCATGAATCTCAGGAGCCTGCGTAGCTCCTCCCTGCTGCGAGAGTCCTGCAGCTTCAGGCTCAGCTGCAGAGTCTCTAGAGCTTGCGCTTGCTTGCCGTTCACTGACAATAGACCACAGAAAACACAAGGATGAAAACGTATGTGAAACCTGCATTTATGCATCACCGCAAAAGCATCATCAACAACAGGTTGACAAAGAGATCTGATAGCTCCTCCTCTTACCGAGGAGCTCCGAGATGCCAGAGTGGATGTCGAAAATGTGGTTGTTGAGCAGAGGTGGCTGTTGTGTGTGTCCGTAATGCTGAGCCAGGACCTCATACAGCAGTCTCTTACACTGGAGCAGGTCGCCAGCGCAACCAGCCAAACCTCGACTGACCTCTACCACCAGTTCATCAGGCAGAAACTCTAGACAGTCCACGGCCCCTGACATCCACTCATCAGCCCTGAGGGAGAGCGACGCATGAAGATTTTAGACACAGCCAACAGATTGGTCAAACTGAAGCAACTGGGAGATAGAAAGAAGGTCAGATAAGGACTTGATATTTGGTGACCGAGCATGGCTTTGCTCATTTGCAGGTGACAAACCGTATAGGGCGGCCGTGGCTTGGTGGCAGAACGGTTGCCTGCCAATCGGAAGATCAGCGGTTCGATCCCCCAGCCATGCGTCGAAGCAACCTTGAGCAAGATACTGAACCCCAAAATGCTCCCGAAGCTGCGCCTTCGGTTTGTGAATGTTCTCATATGTAAGTCGCTTTGGATAAAAGCGTCTGCTAAATGACTAAATGAAATGAAATAGGTTAAAACCAGGCTCAAACATGTATTTATTCACCTAGGTTACATATAACCAGTGGCAAAGAAGCATTTCATCATGATTGTTTACTTAAGTAGAAGGAGCAACACCACACTATAAAAGCAACTCAACTCAATTACAAGTAAAGTTAAAATGTCACTTAAGTAATAGTATAGACGTATTAGCAACAAAATGTCCTGAAAGTATCGAAAGTAAAAGTGCTCATCATGCAGAATGGCCCATATCAGTGCTATATTGTTATATTATTGGATCATTATTATTGATGCTGGTACTTTAGTGTTTATATATTGAGCTATTTTTTACTGCCTCACACACTGCTACATATGCTTTGTATGCATTCATATGTAATAAACCCATTTGAAATGCAGTGGAGTATAAGTAGGTATAAAATGGCATTACTTGGAAATTCTCATGGATAGTAAAAGTACCTCAAAATGCTATTTAAGTACAGTACTTGAGTACATGTACTTATTTTCTACCACTGTATATAACTTCTGTTTCAACACCATTTCAGTGAATAAACATAATTTAAATGCTTTTAACCTAAATATTTCTTTTTACCTTCAAATCAGTGCCTAATAGTGTTTTCCGATTAGTTAAAGAGGATGTCAAAACACAAACAGAAGTCCTTATATACATTTGCAATATATGGATATTAGCAGTTTTTCTGTAAAGCAGCTGGTAAAGAGTTTATAAAAGTGCAGATTAGTACTGATAAATCACAAAGAAACACAGATTTAAATAGGGAAAGTAACTTTAATAGAAGACTGTAAAACTGTAAAAGCTTTAGAGGACTTACTGTGCTTCACTGAAGGCCTTGAGGACCTCCCGGTCTAGGTAGCTTGATGTATACAACAGGTCCGGGTCACTGTCCATGCCATGCAGGGGAGGCCGCGATGTGTCTTTACCCTCTAACAAGTTCTCCAACAGGGGGAGCTCTATCAGCTGCAACAATCTGAACACAGCCTGCTGGTGCCACACCTCATCTACAACTGTGAAAACACACAGCACACAGGCATACAGACACATGATGTCACCAAGTGTTTGCTGCATGAAAACACGGGGCCTGTTTTACGTCACGCTCCTGCGTATCATCAGATAGGACACGACTTACGCTCTTGTGAGAGGCCGAGGTTGATCATCTGAGGCGTGATCGTGGAGCTCAGGTTGAGGTTTCCCAGCACGTCCTCCAGTGATTTGTCTGTTTTTACAGGAGAGTGGGTGGAGTAGCTCAGCGCTTCTTGTCTAAAGAGTCAAATAATAACAGCCATCAGGGCAAATGATTGAGGGGAAAAAACAGACTTATTACAGGAACAAACATCGGGCTGCACGCGTTTTCTAGTACCTGTGAGGTGCTGTTTTGATGCCGGTCATTTTATGTCATACAGAGAAAATAAACGCTCAATTTCCAGTACTGAACAATTTCTGATGAACATTAAATAGGACATGTGAAGCTTTCCTTTTCTGTTTATTTACATTATTCCCATGAAGACTTGACTTGGCCCATGCTGCAAATAACAAAAGCCTCATTTAAACTGTTGGAGCACATGGCTCCTCTGAATCTTTCATCTGCCATTAGGGACATCAGGCCTGTTCTCTGGTCCAGTCTGGAGCTGTCGCTCACAAAGTGCTGAGGCCATGTGTTAGCACCTCATGGGTAATGCATCCTGCCTGTCTTTGCTACATGCTCCATGGGCTCACTACAATTTAGTTCTCCAGCCTCAAAGTAAAAAATAATCAACTGAGTTTAAAGGAATGGTTTGACATATGGGGAAATACACGTATTCCCAAAAGAGTTAGATGAGATGTTCGATACCATTGTCGTGTTTGTACAGTAAATATGAAGCTACGGCAGTTAGCTAGATTAGCACAAAGACTGGCGACAGGGGCGAAACAGTTAGCCTGGCCTCTGTAACAAAATCCGCTTACCACCACCGCTAAAGCTCACTAATTAACACGTTATATCATATTATAGAATATATCTAAAGCTAGCTGTTTCCCCTTGTTTCCATTCTTTGTGCTAAGCTAAACTAGCCAGCTGCTGGGAGTAGCTTCATATTGACCATACAGACATTAGAGTGGTATTGATCTTCGTATTTAATTCTCAGCAAGAAAGCGCAGAAAATGTGTCGAAGCAAATTCGGGGTTTCTGTCTGTTTCTTTTTTCTTTTAATATTAGTTTTTAAATTTGGCAATTTATGTTTGTATTTAAACTCATTATCGCATGCTGGTAATATGGGGGTTACTGGACATTAAGAGTATCAGGACATGACTGCATGATAGGACTTCAAGAAACTTCAGGTAATGCCTCACTAGTTTTCCGAGGCACCCGGTCTAAAGCTATACCTGATTTGAGATTAACTCTGGAGGAAGGAGAGCAGAGCAAATCAAAAATGAGATCTGAAGATGTTATGACATGAGTGTGTACCTTTCACGTGATGGACCATAGCTGTTCTTGTTCCTGTTCATGCTCGGTGAGTCATAGCCACTCTCGATGGTACTAGTGGAGTGAGAGTTGGTGTTGGTCAGCGATGATGAGGAGCTGCTCGTTGGGCTCAGGAACCTGTACAGACTGCAACTACTGTCCTCAAATGTGGCTTGCTTCTTTTCCTTCCCAAATACTTTAACGCCCACCGGCTCAAACACCCTTGAGTCCATCAGGGCCTGACAGAGACGGACGGCCTTGTAGCGGGGCACTGCCTCGTCACCAAAGAAATGGTTCAGCGTGATGTGTGCCAACACCACGTCCACGGCCTCTGAGCCCAGGAAGCAGTCATGGTAGGACTTCAGGTTGTGGCGCCGGCGCTTGACCTCCACACGAGTGTGGAGATTGGAGATGATGCTGCTCCAGATGTAGGTGGCTCGGAAAGGCTTCCCAGCCATGCCTTGTTCTGATGAAGGAGGAGAGGAGAGAATCGGTGGATGGTAAAAAGAGTCAGAGGTGTGAGCAGTAGAGATGAAATCAGCTAGGAAAAGCCAGCAATGAGCTTCCTTGACATTTAATGGTAACAATTCACAAGATTCACATTTTAATATTATTCAACCAACAGGCAATGATAGTCATGTAATGACAACACTTTCACACACAGACACAAAACCATTTTTAAAATCAATCAATCGTTGAAGTAATTTATCAAGAAAAAAAGGCCAAACATTTGCTAGTTGGAAGCTTCTCCAATGTGAAGATTTGCTGCTTTTCAGTGGTTTACATCATTGTAAATAGAATATCTTTAGGTTTTTGACTGTTGGTCAGACAAAACAAGCAATTTGAAGACGCCCACCTTGGGCTCTGGGAAAATGTGATGGCTATTTTTCACTATTTTCTGAAATTTTATAGACAAAGCTATTAATCAATGAATCACCTGTGCAATCAGTTAATAAAAGTATGAAAAACCAGGTTGGAAATAAACTTTCATACATGCAGACAGATATAAAACCCTTACACAACTTGCTCAACTTCCCTAAACACAAGTCTTTTTGGTGATCCACTTGTTATTCCAGGTTCTCAGCTTTGTCTATAGTCTGAGCACTTTCTCAGAAACTACGGGGAATTGCGCTTTGTGTTTGTGTTTGGTGAAGACAGAAAGCGCAATTCCCCAATTTCACATAAACAGAATCTGAATTCAAGTTACTGTGTATGTGGGTGTAACAGCACATGGTCCAGGATCAATGCCTCTCATGGGGGTAGTAACCAAGCCCAAATCCTCATCCTCAAGGCATGCTTGTGTACAGAATGTTTAAAAGCTTTGTTTTAATTCACTTAACAGATGATTAACACCTAACATTTAAATACGACAGTCAGCCAGTGTAGGTTAAAGACATTAAGAAAAACAAAGAGCATCATCTGTGCCTGATTTTCTTATCATACCAGACACCCGATGCAATCTTTCTACACAGCCCGCAACACTCAATCACACACGCACAAGGAAACAGAGACAATGATCATATTGTGAGGCTTCTCTCACAAGAGCTATCCTGATATGTTCCTGTTGCTTTTCCACTGGATGGACTGCATTGCTACTAATAGCCTACATGCACAGAAATCAGTAGATGATTCATGCAATCAAACACTGACATGTTCAACACTCCATCATGCAATTTCTCAACAAATCTCAAGATTTGCGCTTGATCGGTCTTTGGTGATTGAAAACAACTTGTGTCATCCACCGCAAGCCAGACCAATGAAAGAAAGCAGTGCTGAGATGTTAGTGTGGCTTTCATCTCACAACAGGAAACATTTAAAGCTCGTTGAGCAAATGTTAGGGGAGGATCTGAGAGACTTGGTGAGGCCAGAGGCCATAAATCAGGCGTTGTCAGCGCCAGACAGGCTCCATGTTATGATAACACAACAAGGCAAATACTATTACTGACCCATCTGTAAAACTTGACAACAGCAACACTCGGGAACAGTACAGCAGCAAGCAGATGTTCAGCCATTTGTTTAAAAAAAATACAACAGCTCATAGAGAGCGGAGGATCTGGGTGATCTGCTGATTAATGAGATACATCTACATGAAACTGGGTCTCCCTCTGGGGGAGAAGAAACTGTCCCGAACTGGAGATTTGCATATCAGGGAAGAAGAACTGGGGCTGCTGCAACTTTTCACCAGTTTGTATGCATGGTAGGAATCATGGGAATTATAATAGGCTGATGCTGAAATTAATTAAAATATTTCATTCATTGCTTTAAGACAGTCAAGTTTGAAAAAGTATCTTTAAAATAAATAGTCACTTAGTGTTGTAGTCGCTTTAAACTCACGGTAAAATGCAGACTATCACAGGAATGATAGCTTAATGGTAAGAGTCGGAGGAAACTGCATTATCAGAATGAAATCCTTGATTTAGGAGTTAGGACAGGACCATCTGGAGAATCCCATCGGGGGTCCCTGGATTACCAGTCACCCAATAAATCCGGATCTGATCAATATCCATTAATGTTTGTTAAAAGGGACTAAAAGTGGGGGTCAGGTGTGAGTCCAAACAATCCTGGGAACCCGGCTGTGCCCTGTCGCCTCTTGTTGCGTGCCCCGGGCTGAGATTTGAGCCCATACAACTGCCGCAAGACTTCTTTCCCCGTGACTTTGCCCCTCCAGCACACAGACTGCAGGACGATGCAAGAGGGGACTGACCTCCATTTCAGGCAAGGACAAGAGAGCGCCGTGTGTTTGCACACATCAGTGCAGGTAAATAATCGCAGAGGGAGCAGCGCAGTCAACACGCGGGGATATCTCCCCTTGTGAACGCGCTGGTTAATAGGCCTACTGTGGGCTACTCCCCAAACCTGAGCGGCAGTAAAACAAAAGCATTACGTTCCTTGTAAAAGACCGTTGCCTTAACCTGCACCGAGCACTATGCCTAATGATTTCACGCAGTGAAAATGCTCGGAGGCACCATCAGACCAAGAGCAGCAGGTTGTTAATAGCCTGTGGCAGATAGGCCTAACCCACCTTCATTCCTCCAACATGCTGAGACTGAGAGCTCAATAAGCCTCAGGACACGATATGAACGCGCTGAACCTCGGGAGGCTATTGGCCCTTATGGATTTGAACCCTCATATCCTGTGTGATAAGGGCTATAGTGTGGTGGCCTACATACACACACACACACACACACACACACACACTCTGAATTACCCTCATCACTGCTGGCTGCTGAGAGGGCACTGAGCACAAATGTCAAAAAACATAAACGTTGTTCTTATTAATAGCTTAAAGCTGATCTACAAAGCATGCAGTGATTTATTCAACTTTAATGAAGCCATTCATTACATATTATAAACCCTTTTTTTATAGGCTATACTTCCAAAACCCTACACTTTACAATATGTTTAGAGAAAAACATTGTTTTTCCAAAGGCGACATGAACGTAGCCTGTTTAAGAAGCTGCGAGGTTCGATGAGAAACAACTTCACTCTAATTAAATAGAAAAAAAATCGATTGGCATTAGACCGCAGTTTCTATTAGAAATAGTAGCACAAATAGTAGCACAAACAGTCCCCACGGCGTGTGTAAAATACATTGCATTGTGGCACACTAAATTCCAACTTAGAGTCAATAGTTTCAGTCTTAGTTTCTTGAAACATTCAACCCCGAGCACAGCAGGTAACACATAAGTAGCCCAAAGAAGACAAACTCTTCACGTTACAACATTATTTCATACACGACAAGAAAACGAACAACATCTAGTCCGTATTTTATCAGCTAGTGATTAAATTAGTATTACCTGGTGTTTGGTGAATTCAAACTTCCCTCAGTGACTTTAAAGACCATGTCCTTGGTCTTCAATTCACAACGTGACGCACGCAACCCCGAAACCGTCCCCTCCCACCGCGATGCATTATTCATGTCCCAATCACCGCCCTGTCCGGGCATCGGCGTGGTAACGAGGCTCCCACTGCTTCCCTGAAGTTGAACAAAAGGCGCACTAACGCTCTTATTCTTACATTGGGGGAAATCTTCCTCATTTGAAGCTGGAAATGAAGGAAGAGGAATGTTTCAGACATACTACAGTTACTACCACGGTGTAACCTAAGCCACCTGTACAGGTTTTACTTCACAGGTGGCCCAAATTATTTTTCTTCTATCACCTCAAGGCATTAGGACTTCTGAGGAGCCAAAGGCAATGTGCAGAATTGCTCATATTCCTTGCTTAAGTCCTTTATTAAACATTTGTATTGGTTTATTTACTGGTCAAGTAAAAGACTTTCGAGTTAAAGGAATATGCTACAAATCCAGGAAGTTTCCACACAACCTTTCCCTCACCAAGTCACACCCATAAAGCCTACACTGGAGGTAAATCTGATCTGATACAGAGCTACAGTATTAAACAGCAGCCACCCTGCGAGAGAGTTATGGATATTCCCAAGAAGAAAAGAGAGGAAGATGGCAGTTTGAATGATTTGGGATTTAAAGGGTAAACACACATTGAGAATGGGGATGTTTCCTCTGGCCGTCAGTCCAAACAGTAGACGTCTCTGGGGAACACAGCAGTGAAACATGTGACTGCAGGTGCCTCAGGTGTCAAAGTGGCTCTGATGCTTTTCCAGCGTGTCTGGGATCATCTATACAATCAGATCTACACTGAAATTAAATTATAAACAGACGTACACACCCCAGAGTAAAACACACATGAGCTGTAGTAGGGACAGGTTTCATGAACCTGGCTCTCTTTCTTGAGGTGTAATCTGACAGAAAGTAGGAAGCTGACACTGAAAACCCAATGTCGGTCACTCGCTGAAAGGGACACTGAAAGGAAGACAGCTGTTGTCATCACGACAGACGAGTATGGTGCAACGAGTGAGGCGTGCAACTCGGGGCAAACCGGTTGGATTACTGTCCTCTTCACCTCCTTTACGCAGAAAAATGCTCTTTCACACCACGTGAAGTCAGAACCCACGGACACAACACAGAGAGTCGGAGATAGGTCGTATTTTACTGTCTTTTCAAACCAAGGTCACTAGTTTGCATTCCTAGACAAGGCAGGGAAGGACATGGCTTTCTGCTACACATATTGTTGAGCTGCTCTTGAGCAAGGCAGGGTGCTCTGAGGAAACTGCAGGTGTGCGTGTGTGTAACTTTAAAGGGCCACTCCACCGATTTAACACGACATAAGAATCATTACTTTGTCCATGAAAACGTTTTCATAATTGGGATTTTAATAGAAGATGTTAAAGTTGCATTATGGGAAATGTTGGTTCTAACTTTAACATGCTGTAGAAGTACGTGTATGTAAACTCACCGTTTCTGTTGCTGTAGATTATACGTTTGTAGATCTACACAGCCATCAAGTCCAAACAAAAGGAATCAAAGGAAACAAATTCAATCCCCGCTTTAAATGAAAGGTAACTCTGCGCCTTCAGTTAGAGTGAGAAGCCGCTGGTTGAGGGCGAAACTGGTTTTACAACTCCAAAATTGAATGCATTGCATTCTGAAGAGCTGGTATTTTGAAATCTTGCCACTTGTCTTCTGTGCTGTAGAGAAAAATGTTTCACACCAACACAGAAAACCAGAGAGCACTCTGGTTAATGCAATAAGAAATATAGTCCACAGGGTCAAAGCAATATTTACTCTCCTGCTTCTCTCCGTGTCCCTTTCTTTCCCCTTCATACGTATCGGCCATGCAGTGTTAGTCAAGTAACAGTTTGTTTACAGTTATGATGATGACAAATCTTCAAAGGACTTCTCTTGAGGAAGTGGCATTGGAATGAAGAAAAACACTATGCAAGTTTAGTAGGGAGCCGATGTGACACGGAGGAAAAGCAGGAAATGTTAAGACACTTTGCAAACAGGTGGCAGGCACACCGTGAAGCACTGCTGTTACTGTGAAGTCGTTGATACAGATC
Source organism: Coreoperca whiteheadi (assembly GCA_011952105.1). Taxonomy (NCBI): domain Eukaryota; kingdom Metazoa; phylum Chordata; class Actinopteri; order Centrarchiformes; family Sinipercidae; genus Coreoperca; species Coreoperca whiteheadi. The sequence continues at coordinate 19,762,323 of CM022485.1, forward strand.
TGTTGCTAAAACTAGGGGATTCAAGAGAATGAGAACTCTTGAGCAAAATCCCCAAATGCCAGTGGTGAAAGAAGTACTCAGATCCTTCAATGAAGTAAAAATATATTTTTTTTAAAACAGGATGCTCCATTCCAAGTAAAAGCCTACATTTCAAATCCTACCTGCATCAATATTAGTAAGCAAGTAAGCAAAATTATTCATTCAGCAGAAAATTGACCCCTGTGACTGATATGTGTGACATTATTAGATTGTTGATACCAATTGTGAGCATCCCAGAGTTAACTTCTCTGTCACCCCAATGCATCAGTGTATAAGTAGCATTTTACTGTTTTAGCTGCTCGAGGTGGGGCTAGTTTTGACTACTTTATACACAATTGGGTAGTTTAGTCCAGTGGTTCCCAAACTAGGGGTCAGGCACCATCCGAAGGGCCATGAGAACGATTAAGTAGAAAAAAAAAAATAAAACAAGGTTCTGAGACACAAATCTCCAATTGTTGCTACTTTTACTCTTTTGGCCTCAAACAAATATCCTAATGGAACCATCTGAGAAGTTTAGAGGGGAAAATATAATGGAACTCGAAGTCATCTGAAACGTGACAATACGCTCCAACTGGATACTGCTTTTGTGCGAGGACCACAAGCTGGAACGTTTAGCAACTTTTATTTTTAATTTTGAACCTTATCATACAATGTATTTGTTTGTAAAACTGATAAAAAATGAAAACTACTAGTAACTAGACCTGTTAAGTAGTGGAATAAAAAGTACACTTTTTTTCCTCTCAATTGAAGTTGAATAGGTGTATAAAGTAGTATAAAATGGAAAAAGCAAGTGAAGTAGCTTAAAATGGTACTTCGTTACTTTCTACCACTGCCAAATGCACAGGTGTTCTGTTGTCAGTGGAACATGCCAGGGTAATCTTTGCAGCTGCCGGGTTGATTATACATCTGTAACTCTACCCTTCACAGACCTCTGCTGTGCACCTTGCAAGTGTGTACATGACCGGTTAAAAGAGTTTTACAACTAAACCATCATCACACAGCACATCCTACAGAGCATTTCCAAGACCGATAGGCGATCAGTGTTATGCAGTCTTATCCAACACACAGCTGTCCAGTTACTGTGCCCTCCTCACATTCTCACGCTGCCTCAAGGGTCCTCTCAGTCTGCCACCCACATATGGAACAATGCAGTGCATTAAAATTCATATGCTTTTCATGTGGAGAGCAGACATTCAGTGTCTGCCTCTACCAGTGATGCCCGTGCTGGAATCCCAAACGCTTGCCTGACTGGCCATCCTCCGCAACTCCAAAGGACAGAGGACAGTCGCTTTCCTCACGGAGCTGTCGCTGCAGCACAGAGGCACTTTTGTTTGTTGGGGGTTGCCAGTAATTTTGCATTGTGGCTGGACAATTATATTTTATTCAACAGGCTCAAGACCCTCTCAGACGACAAAGTCAGCCACCCATTCGCAGTGAATAGCTTGGTCATGAGAGCATGGTGGGCGAGAATCACAACAGCGAGTTTCTTGCCTTGCAATGCCCCCTCCAGAATATGAACCGCACACTCCAACAAACAGGTGATAGTCAGTGTTGACTGCACTTTCCTAGGATGCCAGGACTCACTGTTGAGGCTATTGAGGGATGTTACGGTGTCAGTGACAAAATATCTAATGTAGGTTGACAAGCTCACTCTCACCCACACTTCTTCCCTTTTAACAAATTAAAGGCAACTGTCAACATAGCCTCTGAAGTAACTCCAAGAACACGTCCATCACGTCCCGTGCAATGGAGCGAATCTTATGTACCAAACAACCTTGGTTACGCAGTCTAACTTCTAAAACCCAACACTAATAGTCCGTCAGAGGACTTTACTAACACCTACAGATTGTACTCAGAATCTCCTGTTCAAAAAGTGCTTTCATTCTGCTGCCCATTCATCAATTTCCTGATAAAGGCAGTGATTACGTTTTAGGTATTCATGTTCTAGGAGCGATCTGGTTAAATATTGCCAGTGATGGTGTCAAGTTTACAAATAAGCTCCTGGGAGGTTTAAAAGAGCCAAATAGTGAGGCTCCATATGATTTAAATGCTGTTGACAGCAGTCTTATCTTGTAGTTTAACATCAGGCACCTTCTTATTGTGACTTTGGAAATGGCCACGTTACAGTATGTATTTAGGAAATTAAAATTCTATTTTTGATGTCAGAGAAATTGCAGTGACTATACTTTAAAAGCAACCATCGCTCATTTCCATTATTTACTGATCCAGCAGCAAGGATGCATATTGATATTTGTGGAAAAACCTTTAGCTCAGGCTTTCTTGCTACTACAGCCTTTTCAAAATCCTGAGCCCCAGAAGACGTTGCACAAAACATACCAAAGCAAACACCTAATACATGCAGAACTTTATTTACAAACTGCATCTGTAAAGAGCAAGATTATTGTTGATAGCATAAAACTGGTAACTGACTTATAAAGAGTCCATTTTGGAAAACTGTGAAAAAAATGAAAAAGTGTCTCAGAAATTGTAATGAACAAGAGAACATAATATTTACTTCTGTGAAAAATATATATCTATTTGTCATAAAATGTGGGCTATGTCTGTAAAGGAGTATAAAGACAACTTTCATTTATTTCATTTTACCCTCAGATAAGTCAAGGCAACAATATCTAATTAACAAAATTCATAAAAATCAGTACTGGAACGGCACTGACTTGCATTTTATAAGCAAAGGGGTGTTTGATGCACAAAAGTTAAACCACATTATAGATACAGTATATAGTTACTAAATTCCTCCTTAAGAGGAATGCAGTTCCCACCTCCCTGTTCTTTTATACAAAATGTACATTATATATAAGTTGGCACTCCATTACAAAATGGATGTTTTACAAACAGTATATAACTACGGTTATATAATATATAGAGATTTTTTTTTATTTGTTTTTACAATAAATCAACTTCTCTGTGTGGGAGCCTACTTATCAAATGACTGATGAAGGCTTGTTATAACTGTAGGCAATCAGATTTCTGCATTTTTATTTGCTGTGCTCTACTTCCTATGCCGATTGCTTTCTATCTAGTGCATACTCACTGGTTATGATCTGGCATTTAACTAAAAAATAAAACCCAATATAAATCTATGAAAAGGCCCATAAAAAGTGAGCTTGTAACTACAAAAACCTATAAAGACTAGGAGAAGCATAATGTGGAAGGCTTCCAAAATGCTTCCAAAAACAAAGTCCTTGTCCTCTGTTGATCAAGTTACTGCTTTCTGCTGGGAAGCAGTGATGCAGACTATAAACTTTACTGCTGTCCCGCTCTTCACCTACTGCCACTTTTAGGCCACAGGCCCCCGAATGTTTTTCAGGCAAGTCAGCTGACAGGTCCCTGATTCAAATCTCTCTGTGGCTGGAAGGAGAGACTCACTCTATCCTTCTCTGCTGCCATTTGCTGCTGGAGGCATCCTCTTGTTTTTAAAGTTTTGGACTTTGTTGTTTTAAGTTTTTTTGTTTGTTTGTTTGTTTTTTTAAACCAAGCCTGCCAAGGCTGGATCATCGGCATGCCTGCTGCACTTGATTGATTAGCTCTCCAAAGCGATCAAAGAGCCCCTCTACCCAAGCTCCGTTCTGCAGACACTTCTGCACCGTCTCCTCCTGCCCCAGGTCCCCTGCCTGCACCCGCAGAGACGCGATCTGGAGGGCAGAACCCCAAACAGAACCCCCCCCCGAAAAGAGCTTAATACAGCAAGGTTTCAGCAGAATAATTAGCATCTGAAGTTAAACCAGCAAAATATTACTTACTCAGAGAGTAAAATCTACACTGACAGAAAGCAGCTTGTTAAATTCAACACAAGCTAGCACGGCGAGCATACACGTGTACCACAATGTCTCACCTCGTCCTTACACATGAGGTACGTGTGATACTTGTAATGCTGCAAAGAGTGGTACAGCGAGAACCACTGAGTTTTCTGCTGGTCCACTGTATACTCCTAGAAAGGGAAAAAGCAAAGTCTTAAAACGGACGTTTGAAAAATCTTTTTTTTGATTTTTACTCCAAATATTAGTCTAATAAGAGACAGCATGACAGGAAAGGAAACAGTGGCTTCAGTGCCCATAATAACAGATGAGAAACACAAAATGGTGACACTGTGCCCTCTGCTGGACATATATTGAGAGCACAAATGAAGCAAAACATCATCTCGTCTTACCTGTGGCACTTTGTTAGGCATCTTATGGGGCTTCATGGTTTTCTTGTTGTAGGCCTTCCCACTGAGACGCACCTTAAAGCCTGGGGTTTCCCCATCCTTCTTCAGTTCAGTCACCACTGAGATCTCTGGGAAGCTGTCTAGAGCCGTCTGAAGACACAGAACAGGAGAGTCACCGAGGTTCATACAGCGCAGTAAAGGTCCTGTACCTTTGCTTTTCTCTTTGTCATCAAAATAGATCCAGAGTTGATGTTTGTGAGCGTTCCTTTTAAGCCCTTAGGGGTGAAAAGTATTCCCATGAAACAAAAAGACTTTGCAGTGTATTAACTCAATATTGAAATAACGCTAATTTCAGTTTACCTAACAACAGAAGTGGCTTTCTCCGCTTATGATGTGGCCTTTTTTAATCGAAGAGATACAGCATAAAATAGTGGTATTTGATCCAGAGAACTCACAACAACCCAATAATATGCGGTTCCAAAGACACGCCCACCTTTAGGACCTGCCCTATGTGCAGTTTGTGAAGCAGGCGTTTCCTGTTGTCAGTGATCATCCCATCCACTCTTTTCATATGTGGCAGCAGCAACTCGTCTGAAACAAGGCACGATAGATTTTTTCCATTCAGTTTTTGACCTTCTACAAAGCCAATAGCGCAATAGAAAACAACAGCTCGATGCCCAGAAAGTCAATTCACTCACCATTGGCCCTCTCAAGCGCCGTCATAACATCTTCGTCTAAGGCTATGCTAATGAGCAGTTCCACAAAGCTCTTGAACGTGTCCTTCATGGTTCGCGTATTGAGGAACCGTGAAGCAAATGGCACTGGAGGGTTTAACTCTAAGAGTGTGAGTGATAGATCAAAGATCAGGAGGGCATCAAGAGGCAAGAGATTTAGACTAAAATCATTTTATCTTATATCCAAACTAGATTTAACGATTAAAGTCAAAAGGCTTCTTCACCTTCATCGTCACCACCTTCTTCTGCAGATGATCCTGAGGCAGTAGGTGAAAACTCCTCCTTCCATTTCCTCCTTTTCTTAGGTGGGGGCTCTGCCCTGGGCTTGAGTTGTTTGGGTCGAGGCTTTTGGCTCTGGGACATGGTGGAAGGGGCGGCTGTCAAGCCCAGCAAAGTTTTCACCTGAACACCCCTGGGTGGCAGAACAAAGACAGTTACACCACTGAAGTCATGTTTCAAAGAACAATTGAATTTCTTCAGTCAATACTCTTGGCGTACCTTAGCGAGTTCATAGGCTTGCAGCGTGGCTTCCGACTACAAACTCGCACATACTCCCTTTTGTTAACTGTGTCCAAGAACTTCACATATACCCTCTGGTACATGGTCTTGGCATCACCAAAGTATCCAAGATACTGAACACACAAAGAAAAAACATGTTACCTGTCGCAGAAAAAAGAAAAAGAACTTGAATGATCAAATGCTCTTGCGTGAACACACGGGTATGGGCAGGTCTGCATCTACATACACTGTTCGTGGCTGAGAAGACTCTCTTTCCATCTCTCAATTCAGGCACAAATTTCTGCAACAGAGCCTTCTGGACTTTCCAGATGGCTGGAGGCTCACTGCCTGCCCTCATTGTCACCTGGACACATGCACATGACACCGTGCGGAAGAGCATTCAGTATGTAGTAACAGTTGCAGTATAAGAAAATTAAACAATGAATGTACACAAGATTTGAAATGACTATCCTGCCACAACTCTGGGTTGAGCACCTTAGGTGTTACGAGAAAAGGGGTGGGTGGCACCTTCAATGACAGATGTTTCATTAAAATAAGGTCCACAAGGTAATATAACATTTATTAAAAGAATCTTTGTCTATCCAACCCTTTCCACTTTGAGCTAAATTCTGGTGAACACCAAAATCCATGTGCACAAACATTCATTTTCCTTCCACGCTTTACCTTCAAGATTTCGATATCCTCATTCCTGACGACAAACTCGTCTCTCTCCCGGTACATTCCCTCCCCTCCGCTGTCCGACAGCTCCTCGTCGGTCAGTCCCTCGATGGCCACACTCATCAACTGCACAGCCAACTGGCCCGGTGTGGACTCCTCTTGGGCCGCAAACGCAGTCCCTCCTGTGACGGCGTTTGTTGTCTGTGTAGGAGTGGCTACCTGAGACAAACATGTCTCGGTGACGGCGTGTGGTATGGTGGGAACTTGGTCTGGCTTCATCATCGAAACAGGGATTTGGTTATCTGGAGAAAGGTTGCAAATATATGACTGTTGAAGAAAAAACATTTTCAGAAAGAAAGATGACAACACACCTAGACTCCTCATATGTACAATAATACATGAGGAGATTTCAGACAGCATTCATCAAAAAGTACTGAAAACTGGTGTTAGATGACTGGTCAGTTTCCTCGTCCTATTTACTTATTTTCTGATCAGATAGTTTGTGATAGAAATCAGTATTTTGCCAATTTTAGGCTAAGTTCTTGTACAACTGCTTGTGTTAAGACAAAGTTAGACATTTGAGAACACCACCTCTCTTTGTTTGATGAAACAAATCATAATTTATCATAAAAGTCATCATTTTGATAACCAATAAATGTTTTGCCATTTATTGGGTAAAATAACTGACTTTTGCTGGTTACTGCAATGCAAAAATGAAGATATTTGCTTTTTGTATATTATTGTAAATTTATATAGGTCTGGTGTTCTGACTGTTGGACAGAAGAAGCAATTTTAAGAAATGAGTCTGGACTCAAGTAGCTTGTGGGGATTTGTTATTATTTTCAAAATATATTATAATTGAAAACGCAATCAATAGATGAACAATACTATAAAAGTCTGTAGGTTGATCCTCTGATAACCATATTGGCAGCTCTCGACAAGCTTAAGCAGGGTATCATTACCTGCTCTGATTTTCCGATCTGAAGACTCATCCAGAGCTGAAAGCGCTGAGCTGATGCTGTTCCTCAGGGCCTGGTTCTTCCCAGTGTTCTCCTCTTCATCTGAGCTGAACGATGGCAGAGTCTCCAAGTTCTTTTGCAGGTCTTCATCCAGACGTTTCTGCTGAGCGCTCGCACCTTGACTCTCCTGTGGAATCAAGGGCCCGGGCAGAGTCTGCAGTTTGGGAGGCAAAGAAGGCAAAGTACACGGCGGCGGTTTGGAGGAGATGCAGGGCTTTCTCGGGCGACTAATAGTTCGTGTAGGACTGGCAGAGTATTGCTGTTTGGGGCCAGATTTGATGAAGTCGAGGAAGGAGCCAATGAAGCCAGTTTTGACCTCTGGCTGTTTCTCTTCCACTTCACGGATCTTCTGCCGCATTCTCTCCTGCTGTGGACAGCCATCATATACACTGTGTGAGGAAGATGGCGAGCTGACATCACTAACCCTGGAGTTTTGGCGCTTTGCTTGTCCACTGCGCTTGGCCGGTCTGGCCTGTCCACTATCCTCCTCAGGTTTGGTCAAGGACTTAGAGCGAGCCTTCCTTTTGGGAAAGTCTTCTCCGCCTGGGCATTCCATGAGGCCTTCCTCTGTTTTAATACACTTCGCATTCCCTTTGACTCTGTTCTGAAGACCCAAGGGGTCATACACCTGTCCGGCTACATGATAACCATTCTCAGAGCTCCCTCTATCTCCATTTGTGTCAAGCTCAGAACCATTGTTGTGGTGAACAGACTGACCCTGACAGTCTGCAGCCATCTGAGCACCATTTAGTGTCATGGTCATGGTGTGAGTGTTAGTGTTGCTGATGATTGAATGTTGTGCTGAGGAGAAACTAGGTGACATGTGCCTTATGTCCACAGCATGGAAGTGACCTTTAGAATCCACTGGGCTTGCCATGCCTGCCATTTCAACCTCAGCAGAGGATGTAGCTTTGACAAAGTCTTGTGGTGTGACGCCACAGGCTGCCACGGTGGCAGCCAGGATGTCATCAACATTTGACAAAATATTTCTGTCATCTGCAAGTAGCATGGAGTCGGGGAAGCAAATGGAGTTGAGAGCAAAGTGGTTCTTGGCATCATTTGGTTGCTGATTTTCCGACTGGCTGTAGTGGTGTTTAGAGGAATCAGGGCACGCTGAGCTCTGTTCAGACACTACTGTGCCCTGCTGACTTTGGGTTTCAGTGACGCCGGGACCCAGCAGTTCTCGATCCATCTGAAGATACTGGACATGCACAGGGCCCAAATCTTGGGCTGGTTGGATACCTTGCACTGATACCAACTTTGACGTGTTTTGACCATGGTGGACAAGGGGCTGCTGGAGCAGAATCATCTGGTTATGGTCGAGGAGAACCTGAGTGCTGGGGACGGTGATAAATTGCGTGTGGGCTGCCGAGGTCTGGCTTTGGGACTGACTATGATTCTGGTGATTTTGTTGATGTGGCTCAGGAGATTTTAGGTGGAGAGGGTGCTGCTTGAGCTGTTCTGAGCTAAGGGGTACATGTGAAGATATAATACTGGAGTTTGTAGTTTTTGTGTTGGCAGTCCCCTGACCATTGGTACTGCTTAGATGAATGTGCTGTTCGCTCAGAGAACCCATTCTTTCACCCTTTACCTGTGCTGTGTTTGTATGACCTAGTCCCATAGGCTGATCATCAGAACGGGAATTGCTTCGGATAACGCTTTGTGTTTTGTGATGATCGTCCATTTTTGAAAAAACATAGATGACATTGTTGTGAGCAGACATATTGCTAGCTGTAGCGGAGGCCTCCATAGATGCCTGCTGGAGAGTATCTAGGCCCCGGATAGGAAGCTCTTCAAGTTTCTGTTTGCCATATGTTGGCTTTAAGTCCTGTATTGAGGATCTGACGTTATTCTGTAAGGCTTGAGCAGTTAAAGAGTAAGTAGGCAACGGTGCAGACAAAATATATTTATGGGACTGTGTCTGCTGCTGGGACAGAGTGTCATGTGTTTTACCCCCCAGTGAGGCTTGCATGAGGGTGTAGTCCTGTGTAGAATTTGATGTGGGCAGATTCCGCACACATGTGGGTGGATAAGAGTTAAGGGATTGTCCTGTGGCGTAGTTTTGAGACTGAGTCACCGAAGCTTGCCCCTGTGACTGAGATGTAAAAGTCACACTTGGGGAACCCTGAGAGTGGGAAGCGGGGTAGCTCTCAGAGAGATTCCCCTGACACAAACCCTGGACCTGGGCTCCATACTGGACCTCCTGCTCCTGGCTCAGCCCGGGACTGGAGTAAACAAGAGTCTGACTAACAGATGCCACATTGTCAGACTGGCTGGAGAGGGAAGGCAGAGTCTTGTAAAGGGGGGAGAGTTTGTCTGAGGTGGAATGGGAGGGTTGTGACTGTGTGTGGGGGGTGATATAGGTTTGAGTCAGACTACTGGACATTAGGCTGGATAGCTGGACTGACTGCTGATTAGCAATCACTGAGTTCTGCTTCTGTCCTGGGGAGGAATATTTCTCAGGAGACCCTCCTGTCAGGTTCTGAGAGTGCTCGTGACTCTCTTCACCCCCAGCAGGGTGTGGCGATAATTTGGAAGAGCAGTCTTTAGCCTTCGGCAAAGAAGTGGACGAATAAGCTTGAGTTACTGAGTCTGTTTTGGGTTGTGGAGCACGACTGACCCCTTGAGAGGAATCTGCCCCTGTGGACACTGGGGTCTCACGGGACAGGTCCTGCTGATAGGACACATCCGCTTCACTGCCAGAGCAAAAGTACCCCTGTAAGGAATGCTCTGAATTGGGCAATTGCTCTGAGGCGGCATGGCTGCTGGAAGGCCTCTGGTGGTGTTTGATCACACTACATTCACGCTGAAGAGCTCTTTCGATAGAGCCTGAGAAAACCGTGGCCCCATAGGGTTGTGGGGCACCATGAGGGGTAGACAGGGCAGAAGGTAGGAGGCTGAACTGGGGTTGTAGAAGGTGGGGGGCAGACTCCTGGGCTGAACGGTAAGTGGAAGATTGGACAGGCAGAGGCGAGCTCAATGCGGGGCCAGAGAGATGATTGAAGGCCAGTGCAGTGGGAAGCACAGTCTGGCTTGATTTGAGATGGAGGAGGGGGTCATGGTGAGAAAACAGGCCATTGGTGGAAGTGCTGAAGGCAGGATCCTGGAGAGCCAAGGAAGGGTTGGTAGAATAACTCCTGGAAGGGTAGGCACCAGCGTGCTGATAGGACGACAGAGCAGCAGGAGAGGGGAACGTGGCAGTAGAAGGCAGGGCACCAGTCAAATACAGCTCTGTGGTGGAGTTGCTTCCTGCATTGCACAGAATAGACAATGTAAGGACAGGACAGGCAAAATGAAGGGATATAATCCAGGCATAATAAATTAAACCTGTGTACACAATAGATAAAACTTGTGATCAACCAAAAAACTGGAAATACTGACATCACCAACCAACTTAAATTTGGTTATTAAAAGCCTTCTCCAGGTGCTTTTAAGAGCTAAATCCTAGTTCCATGTTCAGCCCTAATTTACCTTAATTTTTCGACTTTATTCAAACCATATCGATGTGCAACATGCTAATGCTAATTGCATCAGTAGTTTAGAATATTTACAACAATCTTTTAGTTGCCAGCGAGCCCTATAGGTAATTTAATTTTTTTTCAATTCGCAGTTCATCCCCTATTAGGGGTAAATATGTAAAATTACCTGGTAGTAGCACTAAAGTATTCTGGACTTTGGATTGTAGATTAACTGATTAGATTCTTGGAAGAGCTCTATCTGTGAATACGTTTCTCGCAAATACAAACAAACACCATATATAAATGTAGCTTTCTTGACACAAAAACAAGGTAATGTGTTTACAACTCAGTGTCACATATAAACCACAACAGGTGGTGTGTAATTAAAACACTGACTGAGTGGATGTGTTCTCACCAGCAGGCCAGGATGGGGGTCTAAAAGGAGGAAGCAGTGAGGCACTAACAGGACCAGCCTGAAGGCTTCTAGACTCCATTGCTGACAGGAAGCTCATGATTGAGGTCTCAGAAGTACTGCTGCTCGAGTCAAGTGCTCCTGACAGTCAAAAGAAGAAAAGACGGATGACCATAGAAATGGGCAACAAAGTAAACTAAATCCTATGTGCAAAGTATATAAGAGGGTTAAAAGGGTTAGTTCACCCAAATTGCAAAGATGCTGTATCGGTCAGGTTATAATATCTACTCATGCTGACAGTTTTGGTTTAATTTGATGAGGAGATCTCAAAAACACCAAAGCATATAAAACCATAAATATCAGCATGACTAGAAGCCACTCGGGGGTAAGTGACAAAGTATGTTTGTTATTATTTGGGTGAACGGGTCCTCTAAAAACAATGTGTAGCATTCATAACTCACCTGCTGCAGCAGGAAGGTGTGATGTAGTATAGGTGGGAAGCTGGTGGGTGGAAGTGTAGCTTTGCCGCTGCAGGAGCTCTGCTTCAAGGTGTGCTGCACCATAACTGGAACTGCATCAACACATAAACGCACACATGAGAGCTCTCATCTTCTCAAGCAGCAGTGAAGCACCCAACTATATATGACTCAAGTAAATGACTTCTCTTGACACACAGCATCCTTGTTTTCAAGAATTAATTCTGTAAAATCTTGACCGTCCACTGACAAACTTGCTAAATAGGCCTGTCACGATAATTACTTTATCGACTTATTATATCATACCATATTGCCCGTTGTGTTTACATGCGTGTTTATTCGGATAAGAACATCACCAACCGTTTAACCTATATGATGCCAGAATAAACTGCAGGGTTTTCCCTACATTATAAGCCTGAGCGCCTTATATATTTATATATTAAAGCCAAATGTAACAGAAAAAACATGTTTTGCTGTCATTTCTGGTCGCGCTGCTTCTGTTCTCTCGTCGTCTGACTTGTGTCTGAGTTTCGTCATTTGCGGGGCTCAGGCAGCTTAAAGGTTCATTGCGCTTTGAAATGGTGTACTTGCATTATTATACTATTATTTTATCATTAGATCAGTGGCATAACATGGTCTTAAAATTACAATAATATTGTTTGTCGCAATTCTTTCTCGGACAATATTATTGCCCAACAAAAGTATTTATCATGACAGGCCTAGTGCTAAATACAATTTATAACGCGATTCAATCCAAAGCCTATACGTGCCTAATGCATCACCCAATTTAACTGATGTGGTAAAAAATGTCCAAACTATTTCTTTAATTATTTTACTAATGTTGCAAGGGCTCACGCTGCTATTGGTCTTAAAGAAGAAAGTCAGTCAGAAAGGTAAATTATTGATAAAAAAACATGGCACACCTTTGAGGCTACCACAAATATGAATAACACTTGGCATATTAGTTTTTACTGTAAACCAGTTGAATGTTAGAATTCACCTGTCACTGCTGTTGATGTCCACAAGTCAAAATAGATTGCTCTGCTTGGTGGGAGGTACTATCATAATGTTTGCCTAAGCCAATTAGAAATATATATATATATTTTTAGGGAGAATATTCACAGGAAACTAAAAAGCTGATCATAAAATCAGATGCAGGCAGCCTGATCCAAAGTGCTCCCATTTTGCCCAAAGGTAAACATCTGTGGAAGAACACAGAGGTGAAGGGGAGTCATCTGCCTCTTTTTCTGGTCCCAACAGTCACACACACCAGCAATCTCCTGTTATGAAACTCTTCTCTGCTATTTGACTATAAAAGTTGAGAAAAACAAACTGAACAAAAAGCCAGGCCCTGGCCACTTTATTAGGTACACTTACACAATTTAATGCAATCCAACACAACCGATCTGCCACATAGCGTTATAGTGTATTATACTTTTTGCTTAGTACTTTTATTCTTGTGTGCACTGACGTGATAGTGAGCTGCTGTTACAAAGAGTTTCCCCTCGGGGATCAATAAAGTATTTCTGATTCTGATAGTCTACATTACTGAAGATTATTCCATTTATGTTGACACTGTCAGAGAAGTGTTAGTTTAACTGTATGTTATTACTGAGGTTATAGTTAGTGGTGGTGTCGTTGTACTGGACTGCATTATATTGAAAGGTGTTTCTAAATGAGGGGTTTCTCTCAATGCTGTAGGAAGGCGTCATGTAAATCCACTTTAGTGCTTCTACTTTTTGTGCTGCTTGTGAGCACAATCTGACGTATTTGTAGAAGGTACTAACTTACAATTTTGTCATTGCCATGATCCCTGTTCATTATTACAATATGTAGTAGGACATAACACAGCAGTCCTGAGTTTGACAAGTTAGAGCTCTACAACTTTGGCAAGTTTTGTGGCTACATTAACTCTATTTTATAAAATATAAAGTTAGTCATAATAATGTCAAAGATAACAATGAACCTCTAACTCTCATAACTAAAATAATGGCAGAACATGTAGACTTCGACACGTCGCCTCTTAGGTAACAGCACCAACAGCTATGTAACGTTGCCACTAATTCGAAGTAACGTTACCATAACTGACATGCCTAGCATAGGTACGTTAGCTAGTTACCTATCTTGTTTGGGCTTTGGCAAGCACCTGTGGGTCAAGAAAGCAGGCCGATATAGTGCTAGTTTAAGCTGCCTAGCTGGTCAACTTATTACAGATATTAAATAAATGGCTCTCTAGTTTGTACTAACTCTGTACATCGCCATGCTGAGGAGACGGTGTGCTAGCGTAAGCTAGCAAGGTGGGAGACAGTAACAAACGGCTAAGAAACCACTGATAAGTCAAAGCCTTTACAACTCCGATCAAATTCTGAAATTTCTCCAATTCCTCCAGTGTTCCCGATAACATGGACCTCCGCACTTTTCTCCCAGAGGAAAGCTAGGCCCTCCATCACCGAAATTTCCTTCGGAAGGTGCCCTCTCCTTCATCTTTTACCTTGGCTTGACACTGGCTGTGTTGCGGTCATAGGCCCAAGAAGCTACGGTCTGTGCTGGTGGAGCCAGCGCGTCCGCAAAGCTGGAGGTCGGGTAGTTCCTGTCCATCATCCGGTGAAAGATTCGCTTCCCCGACGGAGCTTCGTGGAGCAGCGGACACACATCGTAGCAGCCCGGGTCCGACCCACCGACCGACCAGAGTAGGCAGTACTGTACAGCCTTCAAAGCCGCCGTGAAGCTGTGCTATATTCTGGGTAAAAGCGTACCTTTTGCCTTCGGAGCAATGTCGTTATTTTTTGTTCATCTCCCGTTATGGAAAGCCGTGCAAACTCTGCATGGTTTCACGTACCCATGTTAGTTTATTTCCCAGGATGCACCGCAGACTTTGGCTTGAAGTTCTGTAGTTTTCCTTCCTTCCACCCTAAAAGTTCATCTATGTGCCTCCCACCTGCACGGTTCTTGAGATCATTTCAGATACCAAAACCTTTTTCTAAAATGTCATAGAACCCCCCAAATCCCCACAGCGATTAGTGATAGCCTGCATCTGCTTCGATAAAGTGTTGACATTATTATAATAATGCCAAGATCTCAAATAGTCTTGTGTATGCTGTCACTTAATTCCCAGTGAATAATAATAATACATTGAGGCAAATTAAAAACGTTCTGAGCCACTGGAGCCTGTTAGGTTTTATTGCAAATCCCCTTTGTTCGACTTTTTTTTTGAATAACTTTTGGGCTTTTATCAGCAGCCATATTGTTAATCATTTTATTTTACTTTGGAAATATGTACAATTTGGCATCCTCTAAGATAATGACAACTGTAGTTCTCTGATGTAAATTCAAAAATTGTTTCATTTTATTTGCTACATTTTACATAATTACAATATATATATTTACAGATAAAAAGCCCACCTTCTTGGTATTCACAGTGTAGGTGAAACAGTACATTGACTTGATTTGTTTTCTAGAAATCCAAAGGCTTTGAAAATTAGAAGTACTTGTGTTTTGTTTGAAACCTTAATATGAAATGTAATCCCTCCCTGGCCTGGAGCTGTTGACTTTTCTTCTGTTCAAAGTGTACTTTGTGTTTTTGTTGTATGGTACAAGGAATTTTTACCAATTCATTTCATTAAAGAAAAAGACAAAAATAATTGGTTCTCTGTATTACTATTTTAAATTGTAGAGCCCTCAACACAACAGCCTGCAGCCAATTCATATAGTTTTCAGTCTTTTTAACTAGCAACTAAACATATTTTACATACAGTACAACAGACGTGTTCAAATCTGATTGACAGTTACACAAGTTGATGATAGTTGTCTTGATCTAAAATCTTTACACTTTGAAAATGTATTTGCATGTGTTTGTCACAGTTAAAGAATATACAATTGTCATCTAATATGGCTGACAAAACCCTCAAAGCTGATCATATTCACACTAAATATCAAAGGGAAAATTGGTACAGTGACATCTTGTGCACACACATACACAACCTGACATGCAGTTGAAAGACGAGACAAAAAATAATTAAAATATAATTTTTATTTAAAACATCCATAAAAGACTTGTATTTCAATTAGTTATGCTTTGGATCAGTTTCAACAAAGCTAGCCCTCAAATAAATTCTCAATGTCATGATGAAACTTTGGTAATGGTAATTTACAGGGACATAACTTCTTAACTCTTGCACACTCTCCTTCATCATGAGAATGAGACACCAGAACCCAAGCGAGTGACGTGTTGGACAAGCTGTTGTGCTGCATCCTTCACAACTGTTGAAATATGGTTTAGCTGTCATATTCATTTCTCTTGTAATATGTTCTTCTGTGTGAACGTAAAATGTTGTAAAACTGCCTTTGAAGAGCTTCCGCCGTCATATATAGTACATTTAATAATTAACCACAATGTAGATATTGCAAGTAAAAATGAGTTCACATATTAGAAGAGCATTCTCATTATCAAATATACATTTCCTGACACAATAGAACTGTATAAAGCAGCAAGAAAATCTGCACAGTTTTTGAAAGTAAAAAAAGGTAAAAGATGATGATATACAGCTGAAAGTAAACAAAAGTGAATCTTAAAGCAAGCTTGTAGACCAGAGCATCAAAAACACTTGTATTATCCTTAGAAGCATTTTCTTTATAGCAATATTAACCATCATAAAAGCAGTTTCACTGTCACTAGTTTTCCTTCTGAAGGAGACAGGAAGCCATGTAACTACACAAATCAGTCTGTCCCTCTTCAATTGCAATTAATACTTATCGTGTAATGAAACATAATCCTAACTGCTTTTTAAGGGCTTAAATATTGCAGCTATTTAAATCTCTCATGTCCAAAACATTATTGATTCTTCATTTTCATTTATACAAAAAGCAGCAAACTGGGTACAATGTATTATAATGCATATTCAGCACAGGGCTGGGGTTATATTACAAAGCAAAAATCACACATGGAAAAATAGTTTTGGCAAAAGCAGGTTAAGACAGGGGAGCTAAAAATGGACAAGTTCACACTACTAAGAAATAGGTACACCAACAGACCATAAAGACTTTAAATTAATGAGTGGAAAAACATTAATCAGAACAACAAACAGAAGGCACTGTTTTAAATATTGGGATTATGAAACATGTTACACACTGTTAAGCAGAACAGCACAGTGTAAATGTTAGCTGTATATATTGTCTGCCTAATGTTGACAGACATGCTGATATGTTGTCCTGAAGATACTACCGCCGAATACTTCCAGGTCGTGAGCTAAAACCAAAAATAAGAAAATATGTTATAAAAATATGCGTGAATTGCCCGTCTGTGACTGCATTACAGACAGTGTTACGTGTACGAGAAAAACATGAAAAGTGAGTTATAACATAACTGCAAATACAAATGCATATGCAAATACCCAGGATAGGGAGGAGGTGGGGCATCATGCGGTCCACTTTTAGCGATTGCCTGCTCATAGGAAGGCAGCCCTGGGGGGTCGATTTCCTCCATAGGCGGTGGGGGTGCAGGTGGGAGCACAGGTTGTAAGGACACCTCATCTAGCCTCCGCATTATTAGAGAAGCATTACTCCTCCTCGGTCGCACCCGGATGGAGCTGTGAGAGGAATGTAGACATATATCACATGTCATTCGTATGTGACCTAGTTAATGCCTTCAAGTATTGAGGTTAAGGTGAAAGTCAACTTTATTCTTGTACAGCTGTGCACAATACATTGCATTTGTATTGTAGGTCCCCCGGCGCTACATGTACAGTACATGGTGTGACAAGAAGTGGTAACATATTGCTAGAACAGGTGTAGAGCTGAAACAATAAAATCGATCGATTGATAGTCGGCAGCTACTTTGATATTGATTAATCATTTCAGTCAATTCTCAAGCAAAAATATCAAACACTCACTGGTTCCAGCTTCTCAAATGTCTGTCTCATCATGTAAGATAGTAAACTTAATATCTCTGGGTATTGTCAGACAAAACAAGCAATTTGATAATGTCAATTTGGGCTTTGGGAAAGCTTTGTGACAGACATTTTCCACTATTTAATAGACAAAATGATTAATCCAGAAAATAATCTGCAGATTAATCGAGAATAAAATGATTCTCACAACCCTAAAGAGGTAACAACAATAGATATTGAACAAGAGGAGCTTCAAATCATACTGTAAAAATCTGAGTTGCAGTTGTTGTTGTTTGAAAATGTCTAAACTCTGAAATGTTACAGGTTTTATTATAAATGGTGTCAGTTTGTTCAGGTAACTGGGCATAAAGTGCAAAGGAGTTGTACTAGCGTCTATAGCCTTGGAGGTACTGTAGCTAAAACAACGAGAATGTGCAGGAATAATGTAGCTCACTTTAACAGTAGTAAAGACCCCCTCACTCACTTTGCACGGCTGAAGTCGTTCTTGCATTTGCCTTGACAGAAATACCAGACGAGGAGGCCAAAAATAACAATGGCCACTCCACCAGCAATCAGTCCCACCAAAAGAGATGTCACATCGACCCGTGAAGGGCGCTTGTTCTTATCTGTAGATCAACACAGACCACAAAGAATTGAGCGTGTTTGATAAAGGCAGTGCGTTGTACTACATAATGAAAAGGTAGCCACCTGGTGATCACAGGGTGATTCCTCGTATTCATTTGATAATGTTTCTTTGGTTTGAGAAAATGAGCTAAGTATAGCTGGATTTTCTACAATAGTATACAGTTATTGGATCAATTCAGAATTCAGTCCTCACCACTAAAGCAAAAAAACAAATGAGTTGTAGAGGTAAAGTACAGGTAATGTACGGCCCACAACGGGAGTGTGAGCAACACATTGGGTTGTTGACGAAAGCAAATCATTAAAAAAAAAAAAAAACTACTGTGCGCTGTTGAACAAGTGGTGAAACAGGTTTTGAAAGCACCAGTAACATAATTGTCCTTGCTACAGGCAAGACACCAGTGTTCCTGAACAACACCTGTACACAACT
This sequence comes from Coreoperca whiteheadi, assembly GCA_011952105.1. Lineage (NCBI taxonomy): Eukaryota > Metazoa > Chordata > Actinopteri > Centrarchiformes > Sinipercidae > Coreoperca > Coreoperca whiteheadi. Next base: position 19,780,759 of record CM022485.1, read on the forward strand.
TTGGTCATTATATTTGATAACATGCAATTAACATGATCTCAAGTAACGAATTCTCTCTCTCTCTTACCTGCAGTGTACTTCTTCCAAAAATTATCCTGCAAAATAAAACATAGTTAGTATGGTGAAGTCTGCTCCTGCCTCTTTGAGCTCATGAAATTTGCTGCAGTCAAACTGAACAGCATCACTTAACTGTATCCGGGATGTTTTCAAAGACCTCTCTCGCTTCCTCGTAATTGCAGACTTCTTCTATACACTCCCTTTCCAGATTTCCCGGAACGAAAATCTCAAAGTCAAACCGGTTGAACAGCAGATGGCGACCTAGGAAAGAGTTTGCGTCCCCCTCATCTACAAATACTAGGAAGCGTGTCCAAACAGAGGAAATGATTAACAGGAGATCTGATAGATCTGGGTGTATAAAATTCATCCGAATTTGTCCTTCTTCAGTGAAATATCTCACCTTCTTGGTCTTGTGAGCCTTCCTGTTTCGACTGTAACCTCCTCGTACAGGCCAGGTCACCGCATGACAAGAGTTGAAGGAGTATGAGCAGATAAAACGACATGGTCACGCGTGCACCTGCGCGCGGACAGCGGGTGGGGCATTAATTGGCAGTACAGAAGGCAGAGTACCAAACAACGCACGCAGCTTTGAACCCTTTTCTTTAACCCGCCAACGCCAGATAGCTAGATTCTACATTACCTATGATGAAAAGTAGCACATAATGACGAGCAGAGTTCACGGCCAACAAAATGAAACCAATCTAAAGGAGCGGGAGGTAGGGCTCCTTAAAGAACCCAAGACATTTCCGGTAGGTTAACAAAGGTTTTGTTTACTCCCAACAGCTCTTCCTGAACTACCTGCGCAGACTCAACCAATCGATCACGTTCACCTGGATAATGTGAGGTCGGTGAATGGACGTGGACGCTAGATGGCAGCTGAAAACCACGAAAGAGAAAGTGCTTTCAGAGAGTCTTTGCAAGTATTACATAGGATTACGCATTCATCATCTGACGTCTGACTCTGAGTCAGAGACCACAACTGTACTCCTCCCAACGCCACATCATTTTCAGGCCATAGTCTTCATCATACTTAAGCAACACTCGATGACTTGCTGTGTATAAGCTTATTGGATTCTTGCAATTAAAGACCTTTTCTCGTAAAAAAGAGCAGCAACTAAATTTCTAAAATGTAAATTCCTTTGTCATATAAAAGGACAAAACAAATAGTCCTACAAAATCTTTTCTGAATACTTTTACCACTGAAGGCTTTTTAACACAATATCTTTCAAAAATATGTCTGTGTGTGAGCTTAATGCTGTAGTGATTTCATGGTAGACATTTTAACATTAATGTAGGTGACATACATTTTTTCCCTTTTAGACACTGAAATTATGGTTTCATGACTTGTGTTTCATGTATGTGTTTTGTGATGTAACCTCTTGTAGATTTTGCCAACTGAGCTTTACTGGGATTTAAAGGCCCATCTTACTTTATTAATGACTCTTTAAAGGGACACATGCCATATTTTTAGCCTAAACATCTTGCAACTTCGGCCTCAAAATCTTCTTTATGTTTACAATGTTGTATTTTCACTTCTAATGGTTGGGCACAAATTGCTGTTGTAACACAATGCTTTCTTTTGGGATCTTTGCATCAGGACACATTTAAAAGCACTAAACCTCATCTCTTAAGATCTCTAAGTAGCCCAGGAGCTGGTGACTACACCACTATAAGTCGTGTATGGGAAAAGGTTGTGTAATGGGCTCTGGAGCCATTTTGACAGAGAAGAGCCATATGTGATAAAATACAGTTAGTTTAGCTTTTATCACCACAGAGAATGGTGGCTATAGCAGCTTTAAAGACACCACAAACAGCAAAACATGCGGCAACACAGTGAAGATAAAGTTTCCCATTCTGCCTGGCAAACCATCCTCCATGATAATGTTTATGTTTCACACTCTCTATGTAAATACACATATCTGTCTCTGAGCCTCTGGGCCAGTGTTTATGTAAAGCAGAGATAGGATGCAATTGAACATTATCTGGCTGACTACTGGTTGGTGCTAATTGAAGGACAGTAAGAGCCCCTCTCTTGTCCTTAGCCCTTAGTCTCTGGGTACTGTCAGAGCCTTTTCAGAGGATTGTTGATACAAAGAAAAGGGGTGAAGAAAATGAGAAATTCTGGGCTTTACACTAGATGTTAGATGATTTTGCCACCTTACACCAAATACTGCCATATCAATGTTATAATGATTTCTATCACTGCTGGGGAATGCATGTGGTTCTGCATTTGCTCACACACAGTGGTTTTTGTGCTCAAACACAGTTGATTGTGATTAGTGGTGGAAGTATTTAGATCCTTTACTTATGTAAAAGTATCAATACCACAATGTAAAAATACTCTGTTAGAAGTAAAAGTTCTGCATGCAAAATCTTACTTTCTTAGTAAAAGTACAAAATACACTTAAAATACCAAAAGTAAAAGTATTCATTATGGAAGAGGTGCCCATTTCAGAATAATGTTATATTATTGGATAATATTTATTGATGCATTCATGTGTACATCACTTTAATGTTGCAGCTGGTAAAGGTGGAGCTAATTTCAACAACTTTATACTTCTGGGTAGTTTAACCTATAATAATAGATCATAATTTATTAGTTGATGTATATTTTGTATTAATAATTTTAAAACAAGTAACTACAGCTGTCAGATAAATGTAGTAGAGCAAAAACTTCTGAAATGTAGTGGAGTAGAAGTATAAAGTAGCATAAAATGGAAATACTAGGTGAAGTACCTGAAAAAGTACAGTACTTTAGAAAATGTACTTAGTTATATTCCGTCATTGCCAATACCACAATGTGAAAATACTCTTTTTAGTGTGAATGTACGGTTTTGGTTCGCTACTACTTCTGCATACTTTCAGCTACAGAAACCATTCAACTATTAATATGTTCAGCTCTTTAAGGAAATGTATAAATCAGTTTACATGTCATTGGAACTTTTATAGCAATGTGTGACAGGTTCTGACTCCGACGTGTTCTTTGAGCCTGCAGTTGTAGTACAGGTCTACATCTGGTGTTTAAATGTAATATTAGATTTATTGAGAGATTTACCATAGAAAAATGATAATTGTTTTCTCAAGTCAACATGCGTCCTTACCCTTTATGCTGAAGGTGTCAGCTCTTGGCTTCACCACATATTTCTCCTTGCTGGTTCACCCTTCAGGATACCGGTTATGAAGTCCAGAACCTCTTGCAAAATGTTGGTATCCATTTTTCTTCCACCTATCGGTCCCAACCTACCTCCATCTACGTACAGGTGAACCTCGAAAAATTTGAATATATTGAATTAATTAATTCATTATAACTAAGTTGAATAAGTACTTCAAATTTAAAGGTGAAACTAATATATTATATAGACTCATTACATGTAAAGTGAGATATTTCAAGCCTTTATTTGTTATAATTTTGATGATTATGGCTTACAGCTTCTGAAAAACCCAAATTCACAATCTCAGACAATTTGAATTTTACATGAAATCAATAAAAAAAGGATTTTAAATACAGAAATGTCAGCCCTCTGAAAAGTACAGTCATTTATATGTACTCGGAACTTGGTTTGGCCCCCTTTTGCATGAATTACTGTCTCAATGCAGCATGGCATGGATGCTATCAGCCTGTGGCACTGCTGAGGTGTTATGGAAGACCAGGATGCTTCAATAGCGACCTTCAGCTCTTCTACATTGATCATTCTCATGTCTCATCTTTCTCTTGGCAATACCCCATAGATTCTCTATTTGGTTCAGGTCAGGCGAGTTTACTGGCCAATCAAGCACAGTAGTCCCATGGTCACTGAACCAGGTTTTGGTACTTTTGGCAGTGTGGGCAGGTGCTATGTCCTGCTGGAAAATGAAGTCAGCATCTCCATAAAGCTTGTCTGCTGAAGGAAGCATAAAGTGCTCTAAAATGTCATGGTAGACGGCTGCGTTGACTCTGGACTAAAGCACAGTGGCCCAACACCAGTCGATGACATGGCTCCCCAAACCAACACAGACTGTGGAAACTTCACACTGGACTTCAAGCATCTTGGATTGTGTGCCTCTCCGTTCTTCCTCTAGACTCTGGGACCTTGGTTTCGAAATGAGATGCAAAATTTGCTCTCATCAGAAAAGAGGACTTTGGACCACTGAGCAACAGACCAGTTATTTTTTTTCTTTATCCCAGGTAAGACGATTCTGACGTTGTTTGTTGTTCAGGAGCGGCTTGACAAGAGGAATACGCCATTTGAAGCCTATGTCCAGGCTCCGTCTGTGTGTTGTGGCTCTTGATGCAATAACTCCAGCCTCAGTCCAGTCCTTGTGAAGCTCCGCCACACAGTTGAATGGGCTTTTCCTGACAATCCTCTCCAGGCTGCGGTCATCCTTACTGCTTGTGCACCTTTTCCTTCCACACTTTTCCCTTCCACTTAACTTTCTATTAATATACTTTGATACAGCACTTTGAGAACATCTAACATCTTTTGCAGTTACCTTGTGAGGCTTCCCCTCCTGGTGGAGGGTGTCAATCAGGGTTTTCTGCACAACTGTCAGGTCAGCAGTCTTCCCCATGATTGTGAATTCTACTGAACCAGGCGGAGATACCAATTAAAGGCTCAGGAACCCTTTGCATGTGTTTTGGATTAATTAGCTGATTAGAGTGTGACACTTACAATACTGAACCTTTTAACAATATTCTAATTTTCTGAGATTTTGAATTTGAGGTATTCATAAGCTGTAAGCCAAAATCCACAAAATTATAACAAAGAAAGGCTTGAAATATCTAATTTTGCATGTAATGAGTCTATATAATATATTAGTTAAATGAACTTTTGCACAATATTCAAATTTTTCGAGTTTTACCTGTACTCCTTCCTACCTATTTATGCTCACCTCTTCACACACACACACACACACACACACACACATGCAACACAACTTTACAGAGTTCCAAACCAAGGGGTCAGGCCCCTCCAATGAGACCCAAGATAAATCTGAGGGGTTGTGACATGATTATTGGGGTAGGAAAGAAGGGGGGGGGTTCTCTAATCTTTGCTTTTTTGTGGGAAATATTTGATAATTCTGTCTCTTTGGTGGACAGTTGTTTAAATGAAACAATCTGAGAAATTTAAGAGAGGAAATCTTTGTTGTAACCCCTAACAACTCACAGACATCCGAAACGTGACGAGGGGCCCCAACTAGACATGACTTTTTTGTAAGAGGTCACAAGCCAAATTGATTGGGAACCACCAGTTAAATGTTGAATCATGCATTTTATAAGCTTATAGTTTGTGTTTTTTTATGTTAAATCTTAATCTGAAATGTAACTATTATCTTTAGTTATAAAATACATTTTGAGTTAAAGAGTACAATATTTCCCTCTGACACCTAGCGGAGTAGAAGTATAAAGTTGAAGAAAATTAAAATACTCAAGTAAAACACGAGTAACTCAAAATTGTAAGTGCAGGACTGGAGTAAAAGGACTTAGTTACTTTCCACATATGCTTATAACCACGGCTGCGTGTGCAAAAGGGACCAGTTAAGCAGCTCAGCTTCCAAACAGAGCATCAGCTCACTTGCTTTTCATCACTGAACAGAGTAGAACTACCTCTATCTGACAGTGATAAGAAGGGGCCGTGACATGTGCACCAGATAAACCAACCACAGCACACAGTATTTACATCTGGGACATCTCACATGACGGACCATCCACATAACAGTTACTTAAAGCCAGTGAGACAAATTAGCGACGACAAGAGAGCGATCACCGTCCAGGATGAGAAAATAACCTGAGAAGCAATGGCTTGCAGAGGAAAGGAGCATTATGCTGAGAGATGGAAACCAAGATGTAAGGCTTGGCAAACATTCTGTTAAGCCTTGGTCACATTAGTTCCTATCTGCTCTACGCTCCACCTTGCGGGAGGTTGCAATGAGGTTATGCTCCTGAGAATGTGTTTTGTGATTTACACCCACTGATAAGAGTCGGGGATGCTGCTCCCTGTGGACAACTGGCCAGAAGTGAGTGGTGAGCCTCTGCAGACCTCTGGTATGATAGGAAAAAGAACACACTTCAGCAATAAACGTATACCTCTAATGCACATTTATACTGAGTAAAAAAATTTTAAGGGCAGGGCTGAAATGATCAGATTATGACTTTACTCGGTACAGAAAGAGGAGTGGCACATCACAAAAAAAAAGTAAACAGGCTGAGCTGTGGCTTTTAGTCAAAGAAAGAGTAGCGTGTATTGGGGGTGGGAGTGGGGATTCAAACAGTGCAATGTCAGTAGTCTGCACTTTGTCAGTTTGTGCTGATTTCATCACAGCCCAGAGGGAGAGAACTCCAACAGACCCCTTTTACACCTAATGCCTGGGCCATATATCATTAGAGTTCACATCCTAATGCTCTGGACGGGTGCCTGAGAACAGATTTCTGCGCAGGATAAACGACACTTTACTTTCCATCAATGGACAAAGGCAAGGTGAACTAAAAAACTGCATTTCAGAGGTCCTTGTTTTTCCCCTTTGACAGTGAGTCATGCTGACTACAGCTGAACAGTATCTATTAACCCAGTGGACAGTTTCAGATTTGTGGTGGCTGTGAATCAGCCTACGCCACAAGCTTTTAGTGTTGATGCTACAGTAATACAGCTCTGACCTCAGCAGACAGGGTCATCTTAAGTTCACATTACTATTGTCACCTCTCATGTGTTCCCAGACAAACGACTCTCTTACTGCAGGCAATTTCTCACCTTGAGTCACAGCTCATCTAATACGGGCATTACTGTCCTTCAACTAAAACCAGATGTTGAGAGCAGTGAGAGGACGAGCCCCCATTACAGTCACTGTATGGCTTTCTGAAAAGATGATAAGGAAACTAGTGGGGTAGTTGTCTGAAAAGACTGATTATATACTGTATGCATTACCCATAAATGGTACAGAATGTTTTTCGGCTGTTTCACAAAATCTGAAATTGTCTATCAAATTCAAGTTCCTTGTGTGTTGTACAACTTGCTGTGTTTATGACATTACTTAACATTAAAATAACTAACAATACTGAATTATTTAACATGAAAGACGTAATCAAAGGTGTTCTCCACTGTTCTTTTATTGGAGGAATATAAAACCTGATCATTTCAGTCTGGGGTTTTGGAAAGCAGAAAAGAATAGAGGGCCATGCAGTCTAGACAGTTGGGTTAAGGTGGAATTAAGCAGACGGTGACAGGGCTTGCAGACTGGTCTTGACAGACGCTAGGTTGGCCTTCCAGGAGTTGAGGCTGTCATACAGCTGCTGCCACTGCTGCTTGCCAAAGGTGCGGTGTGTGCTGTGGCTGATTGAGTGGAAACAGAACAGCAAGAAAGTTAAATTGACAAAAAAATAAAAAAAAATCAAAATGCAGGCCAAGGTCATGTCTCGCAACTTTGAGGAAATAAAATGCAGAGCTATAGTAAATGTAACAACGAAAAAAGACATGACATTGCCCTGTATTATGTATTAAGACCTCAAATCACCTTCATATGGAGGCAGAATCATGTTAGTTCAAAAGTGTGTTCAAAATATTTGCTTGAAGGAAATTTATGAACAAGAATACTTTTTCTAGTTTCTACACAGATGACTTTTATCTGCAAGCCAGAACCAAATAAACTCATAGCATCCTTGACCTTGACTAGAGACACCAGAATGATTTGTTCGGATGCAGGAATACAAACTAATCCACTTAATAATTAATTAGTCAATCCTTGCAGCCTAGTATTGGCCTATCATAAACATTTGCAGGAACAACGAAAGCAGAAGGTTTCAGGGAAGACAAGGAAAAAATCCTACTGAATGTAACTTTCACTTTTGAACACCAGTGAGCCAACCAGAATTACAAAAAAGTCCTACCTTTCAAAACATTTGATGCATCAGTCACAAAATAATATAACGTAATAAGTGGAAAGCCATGTAATGATGACGTGCTTACCTCACAACAACTTTTCGCTGTGTCTGGTCAATTTTGCAGTACACCATCTTGGTACGAACAGCTAGAAAGAAAAAGTGGACAGGAAGGGAATAAAGGAGAGAGCAAAAGCTCTGACAGAAAGCAATAAAAACACCACTGACACAAGAAGGCTTTGAGAGAGAATGCACTTGGAAAGTGAAATTGGAGAGGAAGCTAATCCCAGTCACAAAACGCTAAAAATGCTATTCTTGGTTCTATGCCATTTCTTCATTGTAGTTTGTAAAATCCTACTCATGTCCATTGATTACCACTGCATTCTTTTCTTTTAAGGACGGACTGAGATAATTTTTTTGTGAGGGAGATGTGTGTCTGTCAGTGACCACTGTTTAATCGCTACCCTTTTTCCCCCCCATTAGTCGCTTGTTAGAAACTAACAGCATACTTAACAAGGGCAGACAGCTAAGATTAATTTGAGGTGAAGTGCTCGTACCGTCAATGACAAAAGCCTCGACGTCATCAGCTCCGATCTGCAGCTCCTGTTGCATGGTGTCAAAGGAGATCTCCTTGAATTCCACCGCCATGCCCATGAATGTCAGCAGACGCATCTTGGCCGTGTTTTGCTCGTGAGACAGGCCTGGAGAGCAACACGCAGGGATCATTAAGCACAAAACAGTCACAGTCGATTACTCTTGACTCAGGGAGTTTCCCTCTGATAATTGTTTCTACATTTAGGAGCATGCAGTCAGGGAATCTACTCATTAACACAAACACCACTCCACATTGTCTGTTTTGAGAGTCCATCCTACACATGCTTGTAATTACAGCTAAGCCTTTAGTAGTGAGAAAGAGAAAAACTGCTGACACAAACACATTCCTGTACTGTGTCAACAGAGCACAGTACATTGGCTCAATATTTATAGGAGTTTGAAAAAAATAAAAAGAATCACTATAAAATACTGAAACTGCAAATTCTAAGATGCTGTGATATATTGTAGGAAAAGGTGGTACTGCACAGAGGTATTTACACAGAAAATAGTAATCAAATTGGTAATTATATATTTAAATATGTTCCCTCAGAGATTTTAAAATGTTTCCAAGTACCTCTCACCATCATAGCAACGGTAGTATGATTGAGCTGTATAAATTAAAATAAGGCTGTTCTTACAGTGGGAAAAGTTTGAAACTGTTGAAAAACTAGTTCCTAAAGATAAAGAAAATACTCTAATTACTTGAAATATGGTACGCTCTTAAAGTGGCAGCATTATTTCACAAAACAGGTTTTTAATGAAGCATTTTAAGTTATAATACACTTGTCAATACTGATTTATAAATATGGTAAGGAGTAGAAATAAATTTGATCACTGTCTGACTACATGCACAATGAGACTATTGCAGCATATGTAAATTGTTTCTCATTTATTAACCTGTGTACTGCACTTTTAAACATGGGCAGTACATGTGTTTGTGTAGAACTGATGCAACTAATATTTCAAGTTATGGCTACTTACCAAGAGAATCAATGAAGTCTTTGTTACTCTGGTAAAACTTTACGTATGCTGCTAGTTTTGCGCTCACGAAGATGGTTAATAGCTGTAAACAGGGAGTCAGAAGAGGGAGAAATGGCATTATAAGACTCTTGAAACACAGATGGATCATCTTTATATTCATAAAGGCTGAAAGTTGTTATGACAGTCATGTCTAGGTTAAGGTTACGAGACAGACAAATGGAATGAACATCATACTGGCTCCAATGCAGACATTTTGTCCATGATGAACATTGGGCTAAATTATTAATGCCAGTCTGCTGAACCATAAAAACCCTTTAACAAACATAATAGGGTGTGCACACACCCTATTCAAAATATTTTTTCATTGTCTCAACCCATTCAGCTGGTAATGTGCAAACATACCTGTTTCTCACCATTCAACTGTTTTAAAGGGCCATTTAAATATTGGGTTGTGCTTGCTATAGTTGTCACTGACACTACATTTCATAAATTCATCCAAGACCCACAGTCAAGAGGCTTTCACATCACACCACTGAGCGTAAGAACATACAAGACTGACAAGGTTGTAAAGTATAGTGCTTTATACGTTTAACACAAGAAAGCACTGCACAAGCTTCAGTACTCACGTCATGGATGAGCTCTCCCTCCAGGAAGCGAACAGGTTTCAGGGTGAGCAGGTGGTCAATCAGGAAGGTGTTGGGATCTTTGAGAGCACGGACGATACATCTAAAGATATGTGACACGGATGTATGTATATATTAAGGGATGTACGTTATATCGACGCTTAATGACTAATGTTAAACAATGTCTCCAAGTTTACCTGTGGGCATCTACACGAGCTTGTGAAGCATTGTCTTCTGTGTAACTTCCCAGCAGCTCAACCATCACTTTTGCTGCAGCCTCACTGTGAAATGAGTAAATAGATTGTTGAAAACTCTCTTGTACTGAGATAATTTACTTGAAGGATAAAACATGGTCTCACACAGTCTTAGGCCCAGAGGTATGTATGCACAAAACCAACATCGTACTTTTTTTTTTTTTTTTTTTAAATGCGGGAGTTTATACATCTTAAATACTGTGTAATTCATATTTAAATTTCTGTGCATACTAAAACATAGATGTGACACATCTAAACCATAGTTACCTTTTTTTGCAGTCAACCAATGCTTCATACACCAGCCTCAAGAGTGTGTGCTTCTTCTCTGTGGTCAGGTTCCAGTCAATAATCCACTTGCGAACCTGATCAACATCACAAACACAGGCAACATAAATCAACTGCACAGGAAAAGAAATGCAGCCTGTGGAGATTTTAAATATGTGATAGACAAGTTTTTCCCCTGCTTTTTTTCCTGTCTCTGCAGCTCAAGGCTAAGAAATGAACACTATCTGACAGGCAGAGTTTACGGTCAGTTATTCCACTTAATCACGGCGAGTAGATGTACCTGATCAAGGTCGGTAGGGATGAAGGCGATGGCATTACATGTTGCCGCCACCTTGATGAGGCTACAGAAGACAGTGTACCTCACTGGAGTGTTCTCATCCATGCCGTGGAACAGGTTACTCAGCCTGTAACATCAAAACATGAAAGAGACAGTCACGTGTTTGAACAGGGATTTGATTTTGTTATTTTTTTAACAATGCCACGTTTTCTCAACACATGCGGTTTCTTTTGAAAGGAAGATAGCTGCTGTCTTGTATCTTGATGTTATGCTCACAAGACTAGCAGTCTCAACCTTGTCTAACATCAGAACAATGGCCTACTTAGTTTTCATGCATGTGGAATGTATACTTGATCAGAGTTTTGTAAATGACAATGCTGTGAATACATTTGGGGTTGGGGGGGGGACTCACAGCTGCATCCTGAGGGAGGGTCTCTCTCCTTCACGGAACTTCACCAGTTTCTCACATAGACTTTCAATGAGAGCCTCCTGCTTCTCTGTCTCCAGGATCAACAGCAGAGACACGATGCTGTTCATCACACTCTCGACATCTTGAGATACAGATACAGAGAGAGACGGCCATGAGGAAAGAGAAACTGTTATCCATCTAGGAGCCGTTTCAGAGTCAGTTGTGTTCAACATAAATAGGCTTTATTCATGGCACAGCAGGTGTAATTAATGACATCTATAACAACTGCATTGCATGTACAGTAGGTGGGCCGGTTCCAGGGTGCTGCCATTGTGCATGCTGGATCACAGGAATAGGTTACTGGGACACTTGAACTGAGCCGCAATGAATGTTATTAATTACAACTGTGCTTTTTCTGGTGACACAAGTCAAAATATCCCTTTACGAAACAGGTCTATGTCCTGTTATTGTCCAATTTATAAATAACTGACCGTGACTGGCAAAGGTGCATGGGAGGTTCTTCATCATCACCCACCTTTATCGTCGTCCTTGAGGCATACGTCACATGCCTCAATGATCTGAGCCAGATCTACATGAAGTCCACCTTCAGAGTTCTCTTCTGATATGTCAGCTCCTTTGGACTTGATGTAGGCTCTCAGCTCAGAGGCCTGTGATGTTAGACAGTGCAATAATTAACACTGGTGGTTAAATAAAACCTAACAGCACAAAGAGTACAACTGTGTAACAATGTAGGTGTAACGTTAATCGTTTAGCATAATGTGTTTTTACTTAACGCTAAACAAAACTTAGTATCATGTCTTTGTTTTGAATCACAAGGATATAGGGGATGATAACATTTAAAATATAAAATCTAGGTTCAATTATCGGCTATAACGTTAGTTGTCTAGCAAGCAAGGTGCTTTGGGTGGCTGGTTGTTTTTTTACGTCTTTGTTTATTGTTAGATGTCTGGCTTAGCAGCTAGCATTCTTAGCCAACGTTAGACCTAACGGTACAACTTTGTAACGTAACGTTAGCCATTTGTGCCAGCGTCAGGCGAGCTGAAAACGGCTAACAGCAACGATTCACAACTAATTTACCTACCATCTAGCAGCAATTTTAATTACATGATTACTTATAATTTGCTTCCACATATATGCAACATAATCAGCATGTAGGTTAGCTAACAACCACCACGTACCTGTCGGCAGCTAAGGACGGTTAGCATTTTAGCTAGCTAGCATGCTAAGTTATCTGGTTCAGTAGTTGCCACTTGTCGACTCATCCGCATGCGGAACAATGCTAAATGAGTTTTGAAAGACATGGGTCGTACCTGGTCTTCTTCCGTAATATCGATAAACGCCGGGACGCTCATTTTCGGAGATTTTGTGAGCCTAGACGGTGAAATCCACGCTCCCACCGCAGCTGAGACCTGAGCGGAAAAGAAAAGGAAACAGTACCGGTGTGACCTGTGCTGTTCCGGGTCTTGTCATTAAAGCCACAGTAACCTAAAAACTGCCGTTGACGGACGTCTCATGACCATATTATGCTCATGACTGATTGTGATAGCATAAGTCCCTCTCCCTACACTGTTACTTTCAAAAGTGATGTGTAATTTATAAAATATGTACCACTATTATGCACATTTATTGGACTTCAATGAGTTGAACAATCCCTGTCAGTGCTGCATGGCTTCAGCTTGTGCAACCCCTGCCTTCAGAGGTCAGACAACCTCCTAAATTTTATTAATCACCCAGACTTCCACCGCCATATCCTAATCTTTCATTCTCTCTTATCCAGATATCAATCTCCACTCTGGGAGATTAACACTGCATGTCTTGGATGAAAGTTACAGAAGTGAACCTGATCCCCAGGAGAGGCTATCTGATTGAGCTGCAGTCCATCTGTATGGACCACCATGGCAGGCCTGGCCTAGAGATTTCCAACCCAGAGACACTGTCAGTGTCAGAGGGCAACACTCTTCCAGCATACACCCGCTGACCTATGGGTGCACTTGTCAGGCCTCAGTACCAAGTGGGATCCTGTGTATTGTTACCATGGCAGGTCACTGGGTGATTGAGGTGGGTGAGGTGAAGAGGGTAAGTGGAGTTCATCCTAAAACTATGTAGTCAGGTTACAAACACTTGAGGTGTTGAGCAAGCTGTGTCCCAGGGTGAAGACACTGTGGAGTGTTTTCCATTTCGAAGCTGCACTGCAGCCAGCAGTGCATCTGTCACAAAAATATGTGTGTTTTAGGGGATTCAAAGACTACATAGAAACATTGTGCCATGTCACAATTCCTTGAATGTCTGCTTATACACATTTCTCTATGCAGTTACTGTTAGGGAACTGAACTCTGTTGCGTTCAGCAGGATAGATACCTTAAAATAGTATGCAGAGGGGAAATGGCTGATGGACTGTTTCACAAAAGTGCTGGTATGATGCGTCATTCTGTTGGGAAGGAAAGTGCCTGGTACCAAGTCCTACCCTCACTCTCTCCCTGCCCTTGTGTGCTGTCATGGCAAAGAATTTATAGCCGCTTCTCCACAAGTGTGCTTGTGTAACTCTGAGGCTTTCATTATCTGATTAACAGCTGTTGTCAAGTGCCTGGTGTATTTCAAGTCCAGAATTAGAGTTTTGGAGGCTTTGAAGGTCCAGGTGCATGTGAGACATTGTTTTTGTCTTCTTTAAAAGGTCTTTAAAATGCCACGGTGTGTTATGATGCTTAATAGCCTTTATTATATTCATGACATATTTCACGAAAATAGCATGGATATTGGACTACAGTAAACCGTTTTACTCCAAGGCGACTGTACCTGGTAAATGTATTAAACTAGGATTTAGTCTGTTCTGTATTATACAGACTAATCTAACCTGGCAATGTAGTCTTCACAATATGTGTACGTAATCTCGCAGCAGACATCACGCACTTTGTAATTAATTTGCCTTTATGTCTGATGTATGGCGGTATATGTGTGAAGAATTCAGTGGAATAGCATTGGTCATCCTGACTTAGGCAGTCTGCTTCATGAAGTCACAAGTTCCCCCAAGGTTGTGAAATCATTAGAGATATTGCCAAAGATAATTCACATAATCTTACCTTAGCAGGGAATCTTAATGTTGTAAATTACCTCCCAGTTCTCTTTTTTTCTTTGCATCGTTGCGACAGACTGTTTTCTGACGCTACAGAAGTGAATGTGTCTGTGTGTGTGTTTTGGTGTATGATCCCACCTCTATATTTGCCAGAACATATAGTAAGATCTAGGAAATATATAAGTATAAAAAGACAAAATTAATATCTATTTAGTTTTATGTGTGAAATATTTATGTTGTCAGTATGTCCATATTGACCTCATCCATGTTTGTTTGATTGAAAATAGCACATGCTCTTCCTAAACGGCAGGCACATTGCCTGCTCAGCCTCAAATATAAATGGCTATGTGTGCTTTCGCCCTGTCAGCCAGCCAAGAGGTGAGTATCCATGTAAGCCAGTCTCATGGTCATCATCCAACATGGCTGCCTACCTTCCACCCACTAATTGTCTGGTTCCCACAGTTCTGCCTGCCTTCACAATCTCTGAAAAATCCCCTTTCTCAGGCTCATCTATCAGCCAGTGACCTTGTCAGGGTGCATCGCATGAGTAACTTCCCTGCTTCTCTAGGTGGAGCGAATTGCTTGTTAATTACTTATAAGCTGACCCATCCTCCCCACACACGTACACACAAATACAAGAAACAAATAAACAAAGCCAAGGTACTAAACAGAGGTCAGTCCACAATAGTCCATGGTATGCAAAATCCCATGGGGCCCTTTATTGGACTTTTATTGTCCACAACTGCAGAGATTTATTATAAACCCTTCACATACTCCTTGGTTTTATATTCGGTTTGGATATTTTAATATGTATGGCTATCATCCAACAGTTGAAATAGTTACAAATAGGGTTCACAGCACAGGCTAGTTATCTTCTGTTAATTACTTGTACTGTGTTATCTCAGCTCACTTCTCATATAAATTTAGATTTGGGCCAGTGAGCCAATAAACATTTATTGATACTAGCTGGTTCATGTTAAGAACAGTGGTGACTTTGTAAAACAGTTGTAACATCCTGTTAAAAAAGGAGCAGTTGCTGTCATTATCCTCGACTTTTTTATCCACCCGCTGCTGTACACTCACTATTGTCCCACTGTCATTTTCCCCTCTTTTTTTCTATCTATTTTTTACTAACAAAAGAATAACCATACAGCTGAAACGATTAGTCGATTCATCGATTAGTAAAGCGACAGAAAAATAATTGCCAGCTTCTTTGATAATCAATTAATCATTGAGAAAGACATTTTTGAAGCAACATTCCCCAGACCCAGATTCCCAATTGTGAAGATTTGCTGCTTCTCTTTGTCATGTGTAATACTGAACTGAATATCTTCTGATATCTTCTGTTGGTTGGACAAAACAAGGAGCCTGATGGCTTCACCTTTGGGATTGTTGCTCTGTCTGCGGGATACGAAGGTACGCAATTGTTTGCTAACAGGTTAGCCATAACAGCTTCATTAGCCAATGATGAATTGTAAATGCGTTTCTCTCAGTGTCTTTTTATGTTTTTCTGCCCCCTACTGGCCATACGTGTATTTATGCAGCTTTAACAACACCAAAGCTCTTTCCATGTGCATAGAGAAAAATGCCCTATCCCTCTGCCTTAGCCATGTGCACGTGTGTGTGTGCGCGCGCACAGAAACCTCGTCTTACTGAATGCTTGCGGTCTACTGTGACAGCTGTTCAGTCCTTGGGATCACTTCCTCTACCACAAGATGATCAATCACACAGCACAGCTGCACATTCAACTTAGTGAAATTAATTTACAGTGTCTTTTGTTCATTCAATTAGAATTGTATTGTTCTTTTATCTGTCTCCTAGATGTTACTGACTTGGCTGTAGTGCAACGAGCCATCTGCGGCGAAAACGTATGCATGACCAGAAAAAAGAAGGTTGGTATGTAAAATACCACTGTTATCAAGCCATATTACTTGATGACCAGCTTCATATCACACCAAAGCAATCAATCAAAGCAAGTTTGCATTTGTGGTGTTGAGCTATCTGAGGTCGGTGATCCCCCTATGTGGAATGTGCGTGCTCTGTTTCAACCTAATGGCAGCAGCGAAAAAAGCTACTGTCTTCCAGGAATTCTGATGTTCCTGTCTGGATTGATCGAGTCACTGCGGTAAAACTGGGGCTCTGTTAATGATGGAGTGGTCCCTTGTCATCAGAGTGTGTTTATATTACACACACTCACAGGCTAGGAGGAGCAGTAAGTGTTTCAAAGGCACAGTCAAACAAAGACTCAAATTTGTATTTGTAATACATTGCACAATATTTGGCCTGATGCTATACGTGCCATATCTCATTAAAAAAAAAATAGAGGCACGTTAAACTATGTGACTCTTTGCCCCTTTAATCTACAAAATGAAAACTAGCCTACTGAAGAATAGCTTGAAAACTATTTTACAAATCAAGCAAATTATTTTCTGGCGTCTATAGCATTTAAATACCATAAATATATTGTCTTCCTGGCTTTGCGAAAGTTGCAGTAAAGCAGCATTTCCCTGAAGTCAAGTGTGAGAGGTTATAGTCACATGATTGTGGTCATTTTAATATGTTCCCATCATTATCCACATACCTCAGAGTCATCCCGTAAACCTTTGCTTGTCTAGCCTCCGAATGAGGCTCAAGGGTATGACAACAGACATTAACCGCTAAAGATATCTGACATATTTTCTGATGACTGCTTACGCCCTGGTCCCAGCTGCTAGGGTGTGACAGCATGGAAGAGGCTGTGGTTTATTGTTGTGTTATTGTGGAACTGATAAAGACTGGCCTTGATGCTGACACACAGGCACCTGCTGGGATGAGACATAGGTTGTTCAGCAAAATTCTACAATGCACTTTTAACATAACTGACATGTGCAATGGGTTTCATTTGTAATCTGCACATTTAAAATAAGAAAACAACAGAAGTTCAATTAAAAGCTTCTGTTTTTCAAGACCACATTCAGTCAACCCACAGTATCTTTTTATTCCACTTTGTGCTGTTTAGTTTGGTGATGACAGTGTGTCATAGGCCTGTGATCATTTCATTAGTTAAAATTCACACATTCCTCAGTGAGCCCCCTCTACAACAAGATTATAATCATCCACCATTGAATTTATAACTATTGTAAGTCAGTCAGTTTCTACCGCTTGTTCCCGTTCGGGGTCGCGGGTGACTGGAGCCTATCCCAGTGGCCTTAGGCGGGGTACACCCTGGACAGTGGCCAACTCGTCGCAGGCGACACTTAGACAGACAACCATTCACTCTCACATTCATCATCACTAGGGACAATTTAGAGTCACCAATTAACCTAATGCATGTCTTTGGACGGGGAGGAAACCGGAGAACCCGGAGAAAACCCACGGTAACAGGGGGAGGACATGCAGACTCCACCCAGGGAGGTCGTGGTCTGGTCCTGGATTCGAACCCAGGGCAGGGGCGCTAACCGCCCTGCCACCGTGCACCCCTATTTTAAGTCCATGACTGAGATCTTAAGTGTAGCAGAATAATTGCAAGCCTTGATTTAGATGTTGTTATTAGGACAGCTTTTGAAAAGACAAACTATTATCATGTTTATCTTTGATTTGGAAAAGGTCAAAACCACCTTTATTTTTTAAAAGTGATCACTTAATAGACAGATATCCAGCTATGTAAATTTAATTTTTTGTTGCTCTTTAACCAATAGCTCACAAAAGTATTGATGGAAACAGCAAATATGAAATGTCCAACAATTGTGCTCTCTCAAAATCCTTTGATACTTAATGTTCTATATTTTTCTTATTGTCAGGAAACCATTAAAAAAACGAAACACGACATGGAATTGATCCAACAAACAAGAATTACAGCCAAAACCTGCTATAGCTTATTCCTCTATGCCACAGAGCTCCATTGTTGTCCAAAAACTACAATTCATTACAATAAAAATGGACACTGTAGTTTATTTTGAGTCAGTCTCACATATACAATCCTGCTGCCGTAAATACTCCCTAGTGCACCAAATGGGTCTTAATACGCATCTGAAAATAATCTCCGACAAATACACTATTTACTTCTGTTTGAGGAACATTTGCTAAAAACTACAGTGCCCAGTTCTTTTCGCAAATGATTTAGCTTTTAAAAAATGTATGACCCGTTTTTAAAAATTTACATCCTCAGACGGAACCAATTGCCTTGGAGCTGAATGCCACACATGAGCTAGGAAAGTCAAAAGGATTAGAAAAACGGGTGACCACATTGTTGGTTTTGGTCTTTTCATGGGATTTCGAAAATCACCAGCCTTTTCCTGACTGTCAGTATGCAGTGGTCCTTTAGTTTGATCTAAGTGTTTTGTATTTCTTAGTTTAAAGTATTTCCTCTTGCATATGCTCCAGGAACATCCAGGGTTGAATCTATATGAATACGAGAGAGGGGGGGATCTTGGGTTTGGTGATAGAGGGTAGAGGTGATCATCAACAAGAAGAAGAGAACGGGTGTGTGAAAGATCACTGGAGCAGTGTTGTGTCTGACACATGAACCATGGAAATGCCTGCTCTCCCACAGATCTTTCTTCTCTGTTTCTTATCTCCAGTCCGATATGCAACACTTTGAAGAGCGCTGAGAGATGATATGAGAGGGAATTAAAAACTGAGGATTGTTGTTTTTCATGTGGGTCATAGGGAAGAGAAACACTGTAAACGCTGTTTAAAGCAGAGATTGGCAATGTCTTCAAGAGAAATCAACTTTAGGTATGATATAAATGTTTCCAAATGTATCTTTAAATGTAAAAAGCCATGAGTGATGATGACCAAGTGCATTCAGATTTTGTTACCTCAAAGAGCTGAACCGTGGCTGTCACAAACTTCCAAATAGTGCACTGAGAAAGTAGCGAAGGAAGACAGAGGAATATTGTTCTTTGTTCTGTGTTTTGTTTTAAATAGTAACCATTTCCTAGAGGCCACAGTCAGATACGGGGGAAATGATGAAACATTACAACACACTGCTGTTAGGTTTGTTATCAGTTTGTTTCTATGCCCACACAGAGAAGTGAAGGACTGGGCCTTTTTTATGCCACTGTGAGGACATCCAAATAACACCTGCTGCTCTTTGGAAGCCCTCTCCTGCGGGCCATTTTGATGATCATATCACAGCCATTTTAATGCTGATTTCTAATATTTTAAAAGTGTAAATAAATCATGTCATTTTAAATCACCGGTGCTCTTGATTTATAAAGAAGCAGCTTAATAAACTGTCTAACTTCAAATGCAGTAGCATGAATACAGATGTTTATTGAAATGGAAAAAAAATCTTTTTTTGTCACGTGTGCTGCCAGGTCACATATCTGTGTAGTTTATCATACGTCTCTCGGGCTGAAACAAACTCTTCTCAAATTCCCTCTTACTCATCATGCTGTAGAAAGTTTGAGACTTGTGTATTTCTTGTTAAGGGTCAGAGGCAGTATTGACCATTTCCCTTCCTCTGCACAGTGATGTTGTTTTAAACCCTGAGTTAACCAGAGATTGATCTGAAGAATGGGTGTATTTGGGGACTGCCATCCGTCATAGGGGCTGAAAGGGTTGCTTTCTCCCGGCCCCTGTCACCTTTGATGAATCCCCGCTAAAGTCTCCACTGGGGAAGGCACGGCCAGCATTTGCCTTGGCTCAGAGGCACTATATTTTCTGCCACTCTTTCTGATTTTTGGCAAGATACTTTTAATTGTGCTACAACCTTTTGTACATGCAGTACATTATTTTAGTTTGTGTTTGTTTGTAGTGGGTGGACCACAGAAGGTTTTTCAAATTGTTTTGGAAGGAAGGAATTTTCTTCGCTACTATTTTGATGTCAGCTACGTGGACATCATCTGAATGTCTGGGTGTTCCTCAGGGGTACGGCTCTGCCTTTGCACTGGTTTATTTCCCAGAATAGAGTTAAGTCAGAGAGACACTTTATCTTCTCCATGACCACAAACCACCCACATGAGTCTGTGTTTATCATTTTGGGGCATTTGTAAGGTTATGACCGTTGTTATGGATGTCATCAGATACGCTTGGACTGTAAGATTGTCTTATATTTCCTTGTTTCGCAAAACCTGGGAAAATAGTTTTATTGTAGTGCTAGAAGGGTTAAGCTGCCAGTATGCTTGTCGGATGGTCAAATAGTGTCCAACAATGTCTGTTACTTTCTGAAACCGACAATCCCACATTCACAGCTGTCAACTTGTCGTACAAACTAGTTCTGTTTGAGCATAACCTGACCGTTAAATTATGTTCGTGGGATATTCTCACAATGACAGATTAAGTGTTAGATGAACACAGAATATTTAGAAATGAGAAAACACCCAGAATACTTAAACAATCTTCCACGGGGTACAAAGGTTGGAATGTTTTTAGGCCCATGTGTCGCTCCACAGCAATGGGGGTTTGTCTTTGACCTATTATCAAGCGGCTGTCTCTGCTGGTTAAGACTACTGGTTTTGCACCAGAAACCTGAATGTTCACTATGCAATCACACTGTTTTCAATACACTAAACACTGCAGTATCTGTAGGGATGCAGGACGTACGCCTTCAATTGAACTTAAAACAGGAAAGTCACCAAAACTCAAATTAAGAGTGGACTGAAAGACACATCAGTGACATTGTGCAATAACGACTGACGAGACAACAGTACCCTTAGTTAACGCCACCTCAGCAGTTTGCCAGCTGATTTCAGCACTCTAAAAGTGATTTAGACTGCTCGCTCGCTCTCTCTCTCTCTCTCTCTCTCTCCTTTTCTGTCCTTTTATCCCTTCTCTTTGCACATTTCTAGTGTCCCTCCCCCCACCCACCACTTCTTTTTAAGTTGAATTAGGGGTGACTGACATTCACTGAAATCCTAGAATAATATTCCAGATGGTGATAACAGGAACTGGCTAACACTCTTCGCCTCACAGCATCGTCCCTGGCCTTCTATCTCAAGTTTGCAGTGGATTTTTAATGCCATCTCGAAATTAAATCACTTTGTAAAAGCAATTCAATGGTGGGTAATTTATCATTATGTCATAGTTGTGGTCTAAATGGTAAAGGTGTCCAATGGGCCATTAGTTCAGGGGTAATGAAAGTCATTTGAAAAGACAGACTGCTTGAGACTTACTTTTTGGTTTTCTTACTCCTGTCCTCTGGAGTAAAGGATTGAACTTTAAGTATAATGCTCTCATAGACTGTAAAGTGAAGCAAAGACTTCAGGAAGGGATAGGGGGGATTTCTCTCATAAAAGGTTTAATTGCAAATGCCAATTGATAAATATGACTTGATAAACATGATGAACATGGCCAAATGCTCAGTACTTCAAAATCATTTGATAACCTTTACTTATCCAATATGTAATCACTTTATATGTCTTATTATATTGACTTTTACAGTAATACCAAAAGTAAAATGAATGTAGCACAATATATTTTTAAAAAGCCACTGAACAATTTGTCACGGTTTCAAGCTTTTAAGGAAAGGAGGATCTGACAAATATTCTAATGTTAAAAGATCCACAGCAGCTGTCTTGAATTTATAGGCATATTCCAAGTTACTGCATTCCTGTGTAGTTCCACATTGAGTTAAGGTCAAAACCTCTATCTCTTAAGCACTCACACACACACACACACACACCGCTCTCCCTCTCCTCGACTAATAAATAATTATCCCTTTGTGTGATGTGGCTTTGCTCCAAGGCCGTGCAGTTTATGCAAGTTGCTTTTAGCAAAGCAGTACTGTTTCCAAAATGGGAAAATTCAGAGCACATTTTCTGCATGCTTTACCATTTTTACATTTTGAGTAATAATTAATTAATCTTTATATTAATTAATTGTGATTCCATTCCAGCACTTAAAAAAAATGTCACTGAGAAAAAGAAATGACTATATTAATAAAAAAACACTCCTAACTTCGGGTATGTAAACACATACACCCCAATTAACACAAAAGTAAAAATTAAAGACATAACTTTACCAAAACCTTACTTTTCTCATTTCTTTCATTTATGTTGTTGCCTCATCCAGTAGGATATGTTTCAGAAAACAGATGAGTCAGAAGAGTTAGAAATGGTGAATGTCTGAGAGGACGGCTCAGGTCAATAGTGTATAGATAATAAAACATTTTAGTGTTGCTGTTTTTGAAATTACCTTTTTTTTTTTAAATCTTTTGTTAAGCTTTGAATATAAGTTTAATTTTTACTCAGTTTACGCACACACTGGAAATGGAATTATCAAAGTTTGACAAATATCTGAGCCATAAAAACAATTAATTACAATTTTAATGTTTGAAAACGTAGAAATCAGCATTTTGAGGACTTTTACCAACCAGTCTTTTACATACTCTGTAGCTGTTTCATGCTTTAAGTTCATCAGCACAGTCAGATTTTCAGGGAAATTAAACAAGAACACCTCTCTCCTTCTTGCACACACTTATTCATACAGGAAAAACACAAATACTCAATATGTGCAACACTTGAACTTGAACAATGGATGAAGAGTAGCACTGGCTCATGCTATTGTGACATTAGTCAGAAACTACTCAGAAGTGCACTCTCTGCTGACCAGGGCAAGGCAAGGGAGTCATCTTCTTCTCAGCCTCTCTCGCTCCTCCCCTTGTCCAATGAGTTACGCAGTATTTGAGCCTTCAGGAGAGTAAGGCAAGTCAGACATTATAGAGACAGAGGGACAAGACACTAACTCCGAAACCCTCCGCAGATACCCAGGGAGCTTGAGATTTGGCATCCAGATTTTGGTTATCATCGCTCATTCATTGATTTTCATTATTCAGTTCCTCACTTGTGACGGGAAAGATGGCTCCTATAGTGTATTGAGACCACTGATGTTTGTTTCTGCAGAAGAGTTTGCTCCATGCTTTGTTTCTTCAGGTAGAGTTTTTGTTAAACTTTTAGGAGTTTATTATTGTGTGACTTCTTAATCTCCCAGCTGTGCCTTCCACTGGAATACCGTCACTCCGTCTTTGGACTGTCTCGAACCGCCTTCACCAATGCTGACTGAACCGTGTGGAGCCATGTCGATGGGGTCGGATGTTCGAGATCTGACCCTCTTGTCTCCAGCACCTCCTGTGCCGTCCTTACCAGGAGCTGGTGGTGGCTGTGGGATGTCTGTTGGTGGTGGCCAATGGAGCCAACTGCTGGACCTCCACCCTGGCTCTTCCTACAGCTCCCTGCCCTCTCACCACTCCCTCATCAAGCAGGAACCAGGTTGGGGGACCACTGACCCACTAGAGGACCCTCACTGTGGACTCGGGGCCTTCACAGTGCACTTCTCAGGCCAGTTTACGGGCTCAGGCCCCTGTCGAGTTGGGGCCTTCGGAGAGCCGACGGCAGGTCAGCCAAGGATGTTTCCCAATGGAACCTACCTGCCCGGCTGTATGGACAGTAATCCTGCACCCAGGAACCAGGGTAAGCATGCTCATTACCAGTTCCACCTCACTTCACCCCACTCCTGTCTTCTCTCATCATCTTAATGTTAGGTAGGGGCCGTGAAACCACCACACACCAATTAATAAAACTCAAGTTTTATTTCAAGCCAGTGTTTTTCTCCATTTCTTGTTGTATGTGTTCATAATGTAACTCTGTGTTCAGGGATTGTCACCCGTGTTGTGTCTGAGCAGGATGTTATGTGTTGTACTGGGTCATTCTGTCCCATTCAGGAATGGGCTTGAGAGCTTTCTGGTAATTCTCTGGCAGAGATCTATATAACAGTTCCTTTGGACTGGTGTCTGCAGGGCATCTTAGCAGAAATTAATGTTTGATTGTGAGTCACTCGCAGAGTCACTACAACTGTTATGGTAACAGTATAAATGTTATTATTGTATTGAATTCATTGTTCAGAACAGATAATCAGGTAGCTCATTCATAACGTTTCGTCGGGTCTTATTTCTGCATAAGTTATTTTTTCCATTTGTCAAATGCCCGTAATCATAAACTTTCTAATGCATCCATTTAAATTTTGGATACTTTTGCAGGATTCATATTCAAATGATACAGAAGCCACACACTAAAAGTAAATGGTTCAAAATGTATTCAGTATAGCACCAACATAATACTGGGTCAACTTTACCCATACCCATGGGTAGAAAACCATCATATACAAGTTTTTACCCAGTGTTAGTGTTATTCTTTATTTTATTGTTGTGTTATTAACCCAAATTAATTATGGTATGGTTGCAAATCTACTCTACCTAATTTTAGTTATGAATGTCATGCACAGGGTTTTGTTCAACTAACAACTCATTTGTGACAGTTTTACGGTAAAACCTGAGCTTTTCTAACACCAGTAGTAATATAAAAAAAAATGAACTGTGTCAAAACAACCCATTAATACTGGGTAAAGTTAAACCAGTATTGCTTACATACCAACTGAGCATAAAAATATACATATATAAAAAATACACAATGACCTGTTGAGCTGCCACTGAATGTTCATTCAGTAAATTAAAATTAGCCATGGACAGGAGGCAAAGACACTTGTCACCTTATTGTGAATACGTGACCATGAAGTTTTGCCTTTTAGAGTTTTGATTGTATTGGCATGTACAAGTGTTATTTTATATTACATGTATACTTTAGAAAAAACGTTACCTTACTGACTGTGTTTTCTTTAGTAAAAGAGTCCCTTGACCACAATTACTGAGTTGAGCAGCAAAACAGCCACATCGGCTATAAATTAAAATAGAGTAGAAATTAAAACTAAAGAAAAATGTTATTGGGTTAAGCTCTTTATTCATGAAGAATACACTAAGTGTTTCTCTAGAAACAAAAAAACAACAACTTAAAGTGAGATAAAATCTAAAGTAATAAACTGTAAATCACAAGCTTGATTTACTACTCCGAAAAATACCTCTGGGATTTTGAAAATCCTAGTAGACCTGAACAAAACAGATCAGAGGGAGTGAAACTGTTATTTATCTGGAATCTTAATCTGGAATCAAATTTTATTTTTGTTTCCTGTGAAATGTTAACATAAATATGATGTCTCCACCTTTGTAAACAATGCTTGTGACTGTTGGGGGGCATTACTCAGAGGGTTAAACCTGTATGTGTCTGCTTGTGTGACTTTCAGAGACAGTATGCAGTGAGTCTTGTTTGCTCAGTGGAAAGTAGTTCTTGATGATGTGATAAAATAAATGCTCTGCAGGCTGCAGGGATTTAAGTAAGAGAGTCAAGTGAGTCATTTTTCTCAGAAACTTTTTAACATCCTTCTCAGGCCTGACTCAGAATATAGCAGCCTGCATGTGTATTTAAAATAAACATTGCACACAGATGAATGTGCTTTTATGATCATTTTCACATAGCGTTCTCAAATCTAACATTCTTCTTTAACT
Source organism: Coreoperca whiteheadi (assembly GCA_011952105.1). Taxonomy (NCBI): domain Eukaryota; kingdom Metazoa; phylum Chordata; class Actinopteri; order Centrarchiformes; family Sinipercidae; genus Coreoperca; species Coreoperca whiteheadi. Next base: position 19,806,496 of record CM022485.1, read on the forward strand.
CTCTATCCACCCTAATGTATTACACTCAAATAATTGCAATAATAGCCATAACAGTACATACTGTAGCCATTTTTGCAGACTTAGATCTGTAATTAAGTTAGCATACATGGAATTCATTGCTTTTCAACCTTGTTTTTTTACTGAGTATATTCTACAGTAGCTCATCTCACTCCGTCTGTGGTGTGTTTGCCAAATTTCTTTTTCCACCTGCCATAAATATTACAACCACAAGGCCAAAGATAAATGGGGGGAAAAAAAGAATATGTTACAACGAAAGAGGATTTAGTAGTTTGATGAATGTCTCTCTGTGGTAACCCTGCCAGGGACTAAGAGCTACTACCAGGGGGATTCAGATAACTGACCAGATACTGGAGACTTTGCAAAGCTTCAGAATGTTACAGTCATTTGCGAGATGGTAATCTAATGACTCGACCAGGCGAATAAGATCATTTTAACTTTCCATTGCTTCTCTTTTTGTTTTCTCTTTTCAGGTTATGGAGCGGTGGGTTTAGACAGCAACCCCAGTTATGGTCACACTCCGTCTCACCACACCCCTCAGCTCTCCAGCCTGTCCTTCAAACACGAGGACACACTGTCACCGCCAAACAACATAGGTAACTGTCTGCATCCTGAAGTGTTTTCACTAAATTGACTCGCAGACTGGAAGACTGTCATGTCACAGCAAGGTTATATAAGTAACCCGTCATTTTTCATATCACAGCAGAATCGCTATTATCCATTTTCCTTCATTTCTCACCATCTCTGTCTGCACACACATTCATATACGCAGGCCTACATAAACACACTCTCCCTCTCGCTCTTTAAGCACACGTATGGTTAATGACTCTGGAGGTGATAACTTGAGGAAACAGCTTTATGTGACTCTGCTGGAATGTCAAAAACTGTCTGGGGACCAATATACTATATGAACCTGAAAAGGACCACTGTTTCTGACTGACCCGTTCTCGCTTTGAAAAGAAGAGCTGTGCCTCTGTACAACATGCATGTACAAAAACGTGCCTATGTCTCTGAAATGAACTGATATTCATTTTAAAAGTATATTTACATATTTGTACTTGAATGTGTTTTGTGTCTGTTCTAATGAAGAGAACATGATATAATATTTTTATACAAGATGATTCTTGGGAGAAAACGATACTAGATAATAAGCTGCTGAAAGGCAATGGAAAGCTTCAAAGACTAGCAACTTTTTAACGTGAAGCTGAAACCGTTGGTCTATTAATCGATTAGTCGATCGCAAGACAATTAATTTGCAACAATTTCGATGATTGCTTAAATGTTTAAGTAATTTTTTAACCAAAGAAGCCCAAAATTCACTGCTTCTAGCTCCACAAAGCATGAAGCATTTTGAGTATCTTTGTGTTTTTTGAGTGTAGGTTGGACAAAACAAGCTATTTGAATATGTCTGTTTCTGGGAAAAAAGGCAGTTTTCACTATTTTCTGACAATTTCTAGACCAAACAACTAATCTATAATGAAGAAAATAATTGGCAGATTAATCAATAATGTAAATAATGGTTAGTTGCAGCCCTATTTTGAAGCAATTTTTATTTGATTTTATATTCAGTGGACCAGCAGTACCCGGCTCCTCCTCCCATGTTTGGTTGCCACAATCCTTCCGAATCCTGTCCGAGCAGCCAAGCTCTGCTGCTGAGAAACTACAACAGGTAGGACTATTTGTCCCTGCATTGTTGTTTTATTTGACTCCTGCTACCTTGAATCCCCTTTCGGTGCAATTCCACTCTTCCCAAAAGTTTTCAGACTCCTCACTCATCAGTTAATGTCAGATTCTTTCCACTAACACCACATGCAGCTTGCTCACTTGCTGGTAATATTTAGAAGTGTGAACTCTCTCTGATCCTACGTTAAGCCCTGTGCCTGCTTCTGCACTGTCTAGATTGTGAATCCTAATTTGTTCTGAGGTTAAGTGCTGCCCACTGGTGCTCAGTGGGCCAAAATAAACAGTGACTGATCTACTGCTGATGTGTCTGGTTCCACCCTGAGGAAAAATGAGGAGAAAAGTAAAAGAGACAAGTTCACTGAAAGTGAAAGTTAAGTGGGGGTAGGGTTGTTAAAGCTGGGAATCTGCTTATTTTAACCTCTGAATGTGTTTCCAACTTGTTTTCATTTTGGTGCTAAACATCTCAAAGGGTAAATTAGGATGAAATTCTTTGAATGCCACCCTGTGATGTTGTTGGAGAAAAGGAACATGTGCAACCCAAATACTGGAACAGCAGTTGATAAGAGGAAGGAAGACTTTGCTGTTGAACTGGAAAACCTCAAACAAACACAGAGACATGCACAAGCACACGCTCTCACATAGACACTGTAAATATATGTCAGATATCAGTGAGTCTTTCCACAGTTTAACATAGTTCAGAGCTGATTAGCGAGCCATCACGATCCTTCCCTCAAGGACTTCTCAAGGAATGCCTTCCAGAATTCCCCCGAAACTGGTTCCCGCCTTTTAATGATACCGAGGACAGAGTGATGTCATGCACTGGTCCATGGTGTACTAGGCACGGAGGCACTCACCCCCGCAGAGTGCACAACCTCATCTCCAAGTGTGTTTCTGTCAAATGTGTGTGTGTATGCACTGGCTTGATCTGCCAAGGTAAAGAATGGCTCTGTGCCCATGTTTTTTAATGAAGCCAGTGAGGAGTGTGGTGGGTGGACAGGATATGTTAATAAGCGAACAATTTGGAGTTTCCCCTGAAGGAATCGTCTTCATTATCCAAACAAGGGAAGAGAAATGACAATAAGAATGCACAGTAACGGCAATATTGTCTGTGATTTATAATTTTAGGATTTCCCCAAAATATCTAATTAATAAAGAAAGAAAAATAAAAGAAAGACATATACAGTGTTTTGCCCTTCATGTTTTATAACCCCTTAGCTAACCTTGCTCCATAACCTATTATTTTATTAATGTAATAACATGTTTTGTTGCCTTTGATTTTCACAAACCAAATAAAGAGTGAAAATCTAGTAGTTGTTGTTGTTGTTGTTTTTTGTTTTTTTACCACAAATGTAAAATGCTAATGCCTGCTGTATGTTTCACTCAGTGATAACCTGTACCAAATGGCATCTCAGCTGGACTGTGTAACATGGAACCAAATGAACAGCCTGGCATCTTCCATGAAGAGGTGAGCCTTTTTTGTAATTTTTATTTTTTAAATAACACGCTGCATTTTTCAGTCTTGACAACTGTTTGTATTGGTGCAGAGGAGGAGGAAGGGGAGGATTTGAGCAGATGGCTATTGGCTTACTGCCTAGGGAAATCAGGATGTGGAGAGGAGCATATTCATATGTGTGTATATGTGCATGATTGTGTGCATTCTTGTGCTTCTAATGTATGTTCTAAAAACTAATTTGAGTTTTTGCAAAGTGAGGACACTTTGACTGGACCGCACTTCTTCGAGGACTTGGTTTTAGAGTTAAGTGATTTTAAGGATAGCTATGGCGTTGTGATGGTTAATAAGTGTGTGTGCTGTGGAGGAGAGACAGACTTTTCTGTCATTTTTAATTCTCAAATAAAATATCAGTTTTGCACTCAAGATTTTCAGTGTTTTCATTAAGTTTTCATTTTGCTCCTGCCCAGCAGTGGCCATGCAACCAGCTATGACAGTGACCCCACAGCCCCACCTCCACCCATGCTCGTCAGTGCCCAATACCACATACACACACACGGTGTCTTCAGAGGACTTCAGGTCAGTCAGAGATAACACATGGACACAAATACATACACAGACACATACAGTAAATAAATACACGAAGTGAACTTCTATACTATAAAGCCCTCTGTCTTCTCCTTCTTCACTTTCTTAAAGGATGTTCGACGGGTAGCTGGTATCGCTCCACCAGTTGTGAAAGAGGCCAACGAAAAGCGTCCATTTGTGTGTGCTTACCCTGGCTGCAGCAAGAGATACTTCAAACTGTCACATCTGCAGATGCACGGCCGCAAACACACAGGTGAGACGATGGGATTTATACCCCCTCTTAAACTGCTGCTTTTTGTAAATTACATGGAGATATTAAAACAGACTGTCAAAGCTTAGTGGGGAAAAAGATGGCCACGTTTGAATGTGTGTAGCTGTAGTAGATTGATAAAGCGCGTCAGCTTCCCCCAGACGAATAAAATCTAGTAGTCACATAAATGGTGATAAAAGGTAAAATGTGACTAATTTTGATGTGATGGGCACAGATATGAAACTTGGCTGAGGGAAAAAAACTGGTAGTACAAATGGTACTGATAATCAAAAAATCTTGGAATTTAGATGATGATGATTATGATGTCGGTGATGATGATGATGTGGATGGTTTGTTTTGCAGGAGAGAAGCCTTACCAGTGTGATTTCACAGACTGTGGCCGCAGATTCTCTCGCTCAGACCAGTTAAAGAGGCACCAGCGAAGACACACAGGTACACAAGCTCCTGTATGATTTCCTTCCAGGGCCGTACCGTTGAGGACACTAATAATCTCAATATTTTATTCTGGTGAATTTGGAAAGTTTAGAAACCTGGGGGGCTTTAGAAATGACCTCTCTGACACAGGCCTAACAGCAAATTGTTAACTATATGTTGGTGTTACCATATCAATCTGGGATTTAGAACAAGGAGTCTGCTGCAACTCTTATTTGTTCAAATATATGACCCAACATGGAAAACAAGATATGTTTAAATTATTAGATTAATTGAGCTTAATGATTTTTCACTTAATTAATCATTAATTATGTGTGAATTCTAAATTATTTGAATTTAAAAAGTGAATTTTCTCTCATTAGAAACCCCACACAAAAATGTATTGAAATTGTAAAATCTCCCTGAACACTTTTTCAGTGTGATAGGTCCATCTAATTGTATATTTAAACTTTTGACCCTCACCCCACCCTCTTTTCATTTCTGTCTCTGCTACCACAACAACCGTTTGCACCTGTGTGTAGGAGTGAAGCCCTTTCAGTGCGAGACGTGTCAGAGAAAGTTTTCACGGTCAGATCATCTTAAGACGCACACTCGGACTCATACAGGTAAAACAAGTGCGTATACCTTTATTTTCTACCTCTCCATTCTTCCCCCAGTGAGATGTTTTGTGTGAAGATGGTTCCCCTGACTTTAACTCATGTACAACAGAACACAAGCTTGCATTCCAAGAGTTGAATTCACTCTAAAGCAACGATTTCTCTTGTTTTTGCTCATTTGTCCCCTCCTTGTCAGGTGAGAAGCCCTTTACCTGCCGCTGGTCCAACTGTCAGAAGAAGTTTGCCCGCTCTGACGAGCTGATGCGCCACCACAGCATGCACCAGAGGAACCTGACCAAGCTGCAGCCTGCCATCTGAGCAGCGAGAGGAGGAGGAGAAGGATGAAGAGGAAGGTGACAATATGTTGTGCCAGCTAGTAGAGAAAGATGCTGGAGCCTGGTCAACGGTTATGGTCCCTTGCCAGACTCACCAAAGTGGTGAGCACAGCTGATGCCTGCCTCAGCCAGCTGATCTCAAGAGACTCCGATGATCCTCGAGATCTTCAAGATGCACCTCAACTACCACTGGTTCTGGTTATTTGACATTAAAACTCAGACTGAGAGGTTACAATACCACAGTAATACTGAGCAAAGAAGAAGATTTTTTTTTTATATGAGATGAGGAAAATGTTGATACACTATTTTGGATATTTTCGTACACTTGCACTGGCTTGTTTTGTTATTGTTAAAATTGTGTCACCTTGAGAATGTGCTGGACAATGTAAACTGGATTTAGGAAATGGACTATGTGTCTTTTTTTGTCCATTAAGTTGAACACAGATAAATTGTGCTTTGGGGAATGTGAACATCTTTATATTCTTTTAGTATACATACATACTCACCAAATTGCTTTGTATATATGTGGTGTATTTGCTTTCCTTTATAGACATTCCTTTTGTATTTTCTATGTTTTTATAAGTTTATAAAATGTTGATTCACATCGTTGTCAGGGCTGAGAGTGTGTGCTTGTGTGTGTGTGTGTGGGGGAGAGAGAGAGAGAGAGAGAGAGAGAGAGAGAGAAGGAAGAGGTGTTGGTGTTGTCAGGTTGAGAGGCCACCTATGAGTGGTGGTGGTGGGGGGTGAGGGGGTGACAGACAGTAAAACAGCACCCCACTGTGACTGTGACAGGGTGCAGGTCTCCCCCTCCTAAATCCCCGACACACATCTTCATAACTAGGAACATCTGGAGCCTGGTAAATCTCATTAGAAAAGACACATACCTAAGTGTCAGCTGGCTGTACTTCACTGATTGCCCCCTTCTGCATAGGCTGGGCCCCAACACGCGCACACACACACATACTCAAGTCCCTTTCATAAATAGTAGCCTCCAGTTTTGGCATTGTACATCCGCGAGCCACATGATGGCAGTATCAGCCTTTTCAATCCAGCAGATGGGACTTGAGCGTGACTGAAGCCATAATATTGCTTATACGTTACACTTCAGTATTCATATAGTCCATGTCTACTTCAGTCTTACCCTTAGTGGTACTGAGTGGCCACAATAAATATGTTCAAATCAACGAAAGCATGTTCAGGGTACGCCCTGCCACATCAAATACACATGATACGTGTCAGCTTGTGTGCAAGTCTATAGGAGACGAGATGATTCAGCTACAGCAGGTATGTTAATAAAATATGACTCAATGTGGGAAGAAGGAGCTGCTGCATGGCTCTGTGGGCTAATGATGTCACATACCTGGATAAGCAATGTAAACACGCACATACAGGCATGGTATAGTTAGCTGTTGGCTACATGTTCACACGTGGAAAACACATCACACGTCGACTGGAGGCAGTCACTCAACAGAAACACACATGTACACATACATCTGCGACTAGGCTGCTTGTTTCAGTTCCTCAGCAGATCTCGACAACTTCCCAAACCAACAGAAATATTAAAATGCCGTTCTCCTATTTCAGGGTCACAGACTGCTCATTTGAAGTGGTGATTCAGGTTGTTTTCCAATCCACTTGATGGCTGTGAGGAAGTAACTCTGTGATGTTCTGTTTTTGTTCTGCTGCTTAATCCAATGCGCTTTGATTAAGAAGTGCTTCGCTTTGTTCTCTCTCTGCAGGGGTCGCCGGGAAGTGGAGGAAGATCAGAGGGACAGCGGAGCTGAACCTTTTACTCACTCCAGTTCATTCTTAACTGGAGAATTAAGGCGGTGTAGAGCGTGAGGTATCAGTGCTTTTAACATCCTGCCACCACACACACACACACACACACACACAAAGACACACACTGACCTAAACTCTACATTGATCTACCCGATCTAGAGTCCTCACATTGAATGAGAAAGATCCTGAGATAATGGGGAGCAAGTGTAATATCTGATAACACAACAAATGTCTGTGCTCAGTCTCATTCTGCCAAACGTTACCACCAATCTGAATGCATGAACACACATAATCATGCACACACACTCACATGCACACACGACACCAGATGCCCCCTCAGTTGTACTGCTGGCTGTTTGCCTTTAAGGGGTGTCAGCGTGGGTAATCTCAGGTGACGTACACCTGGTAACGCACAGCCCAAGACATCTGTAGGACAGCAGGCCTGCTAGCTTCCCAGCCTCCATATCCATGTGCAACCCGCCTTAAAAGGTTTCTTTTTGAATGCAAGTGTGGAATAACCTCACTGAGACAATGAAAGCCAAGAAACAAGCACAGTTCATCCTGTATTTGCAAGTTCCAAACTTTATTTTCTTCATGCTTTAGAGTTATATTGAATGATGAGTCTTTTCATTTACTTGGTCTGATAAGGAGTGATATTATTTTTCAACATGTCAGTCCCAGGTGCAGCCAACATCACTATAAAGCTCCTGCTGTGGGCCAAAAAGACGTCATTTAACCTCTGGGAGCAGGAAAGGTCAATGCACATGTAGCACACAGAGGCTTATATGAGCCCCAAGGGATTGTTAACAAGGTCAAGGCCCCAGAGAGGAAACTTAACAGGGTTACAAGAAGGCCTGCATGCAAAAACAATGATGCACCAACAGGAGGCGCTGTCAGGGACTGCTCAAATGTTAAGTGAAGCATGTTCTTAGTTGTATTCCCAGACAGCAACCCCCACACCCCCCCCCCCACACACACACCCTCGGGCTAGCTCTCTTGTACAGAGCTGCTGCTCCACAATCTGAGGGGCCTTGGGGTTCTTGGGGATATTCCCTGTGGTATAGCAGGGAGCCTGAGGGGCTCCGGTGTGTAGGAGCTTTGGGAATGCAGAGGCCTTGGGGGCCTGGAGCTCAGATGGGGCCTAGAGGGTAAACTTTCTCACTCAGGGAGCAGAGATGGAGCACATACAGAAAGACAGCAAGGGGAAAACACCTTGAGAGGAGTCTGTCAGATATGCAGGCAGCAGCCGGGAAGATCCCATGAGGGTAAACAGGCACAGAAACACAAACACACACATGAAAGTATTCTCTAACCCAAAACCAATATATGGGCCAGCAAATAGAGGGCAGAGCTAGAGCTTTTAAAATATTCCCCTCTCTCCTCAACCACCCTGTCTTTCATCTTCTCCTCTTCTCTCCCTCCTGCTGTCTCCTCTATTCCGCTGTAAGATATTAATGCCTAACAGGATTAGATGTGTCTCTATCATGTGAGACACAAGATCACAAACCGACCCAAGCCCCCCTGGGGAAGAGTGGGATGGGAGGGATGAAACAAGGCCTCATCTCCCCTCTCCTCCCCCTTATCCCAAAGGTGTCCAGATGCTGGGACATGGGGAGAGAGGACCAGAGAAAGGAAAGAGACAAATGTTTGACAAATGGAGCGAGAGAGGCGTTTTGTCCAAAGATATCAGTCTCACTGGGATAGCATTGTCTCCACCCTCACCATCATGAACTCCAAAACAACTCTACTGTGGGCCACTTTGCCCATCTTTTAATTAAAACTTGAAAAGTTTCTCCCTGCATATATCATATAAGATATTCAGCGGCCTGTCAGAATGAGTGGGCGAATAAAGCAGTGAAGCAGCTGTGTAAAAGCTGCTTGAAACTGATTTTGAGTCATCCTGACCTTAGTTCAAAGGGATCCCATTACTCTAGAGGCACTTACAATTAGTTACCAACTCACTAGGTTTATGGTTCCTAAATTGATATGTATTTTTCTTTAAAGCCTTCTCTCTAATTGTGTAGTCATTAATGGCCGATTCCCTATCTACACCAGGTTGATGGGGACATAAAAACTCATGATGATAGACGAGCACAAGTGCAGTTGTTAAAAGGAGAGGTTTGCCTCTTTTTCTGTCTCCTCGCCACTAGGAGGAGTAGCGTCCCGTGATGAGAGAGAGATGGGGGGCTAACCACTTTCTCTGAGATGACATGAAAGATTGATGGATTCCTTCAAGCTTCATTGTCCAGAAGCAGAAACATGCGAGGCGCTGAATTAGCCTACATTCACATGACACGCACATACAATCACACAACTTGCACGAACACAGAAGGGATGGTCTGCGTATCATCAGAGCCAGTATTTTAGAAAAGCTGAGGTCATAAGTCTAAGTTCACCCAATGCAGTCAGAAGATTTTGACAACACACCAGAAAGAGGGTCTCTACTTTTTTTTCGTATCATATAGATTTACTCACTTAACTATTAAATTACATTTTCCATGAATTTTATTTTCCTACATGACGGTCTGAATGCTGCTTACTCCACACTGCTGGGAATAAAATTCTGGTGGAGACATTCTGAATACTTTATTTATTCTCCTAAAAGTAGTCACATTTAAACATATTGAGCCTTAAAATACTGGAACAACTTTTTCTCGTTATGGGATTTAGGGTGAGATTGAAGATTCAATTTCATGTGTCATTGTCCATCATGACAAATGTTTCTCCACTGCAACGGTATCTTTTGGTGTTGTATGTGATAACAATGTTATTATTCAAAATGTTATGTGCCATAAAGAAAAAGTTCTTCTGTGGGCAGTTACAGATATGGGTTTGGTTCATTCACTGCAGTTTCAACAATAAAACTATAATTTAAGCTCCAATGGGACGAAAAAGGGGAAGCCTATCCCTTGAGCTGTCACGTTGAGGCATCATATAAAGTTCCTATTCAGCTCGGCAAATATAAAATGTTTTGTCTAAACAGCTCAATAATGAACAGAGATGCTTCTTTTTGTTGTTGTTGCTATTATGCATGTTATTATATAATGGGCATGTTATGAAAGCCTCAGCACAGGATGGGTCAGATGTCCCAAAGATCATTACAAACAACACTCTGGGCTACAAATCCCCAGGGTAGAAGGAACAAACACAAGAGATAAAAGACAAAGATGAGGGAGCGCAGATATATTGAGATGAAAAATAGGCCATCGTGATGGTAAGAGTTGGGGGGGCTCCAGTCAGTTTAAATGTAGTTGGGTTTGCTGCTGTTAATTGCTGATATGAAAATGGAAGTGCACTATGAAAAAGGCTCTTTAAAAGGAGATCGTTGGTGGACTAAGTGAAAATGATACTGGAATGGGTGGGGGGTGGGGCGTTTGGTTATAGTCTTAGACATTAATATTCGAGACTTTATGACCCTCCTCTCCCACTGTCCCCACCCTGTTCTCACCCAGAGGGCTCATTATGTTATCAGTGGAAAGGGGTTGATCTACACAGACACTCATATGAAAGCTGTCTGAAGGCATTACTGTACACACACTCCCCCAGTGTGAATGATTAGGAACCTATCATAAACAGGAGGGGCAGGCTGTTAAACATGACCGCGAGGCAGGCTGTACAGATAGTCCATGTGCCCCCCATCTTGCTCAGGCAAACACATATTTTGGTTATTTTACATCTCTGTGCACCACTAATACTCATCCACCTCTACTCACACATTGGCCCAGACACACAGATGCACCCTGACACATGACAAATCTCATATGCTATTTGGAGGAAGTTCACTGAGCTACTTAGTGTTTTAGGCCTCCCAATTATTCAAATGCACGATGCGAGACTGACCCCACACTCTTTAGCATGGCAATAGAGCAACCATTAGATTATCTAATGGACATTATAAAGACCAAAAATAACAAAAAACTTTAGATGTAACTACAGGCAACACCTCCATTTTGAATTATCCTCAGACCTGGAGCTTTTTGTCAGATGAACAAATAAGGAATTCATCTGAAAAGAAATTTGTTTGTACAAGAGGAGCCACACGAGAATTTGATAACCTATTTCTTCAAATATGTATCAAATAATCATTGTTATTGTCATGTTGCCCTCTTACAAAGTTACTTAAACCTGGAAAATGTCAAAGAAATTCATTCAAAAGTAGAAATATCAAACAGAACCTGAATATTTAATACCTTTCCAGACATGTTTGGCTTCTCTAGTCATGGTCTGAGTGTTTGAAGAAGGTCCAACATCACAACAGAGTAACACAGCCCACACATACATCGCCCTGTCCCTTGTTCCTAATGAGCTTTATCGCATTGGTCCCGCTTGACTTGTCTTGCTAACTGGCACACATATATCCATATGTTCCACATGAGCAAGCAGAGGGGACAGGCTGGTCGGCAGAGCAGCTTTCTCAGTTACATCTGAGAGTTTTACTGCAACAGCCAGCAGCAACAGCGAGTCAGCTTAACTCCATCTCTATTGTGCGTGTGTGCAATTAGTCATGAGAAGTGTTAAAAGCATCCGCTTGCTCCTGATGTTCAACGAGTCAGGAGTCGAATACAGACTTCAACATTTGAACGGCCGATCGCCGATATAGCTACCTGAGATAACCGTAGGCCCATGTGAAACTTTAAACACATGCAGCACACATATATACAGTGCATATACTGGGACTGATAGCAAGTGCTTGGAGAACCAAGTTAGACAAGAGAAGAGAAGAGGACTACCAAATAACTACTCAAATGCACAACAAAATGGGAGCCTGATGGCTTCAAAAACTGTCCTTTGCCGGTGAGCACAGGCAGAATGAGTAAGAGTATTAAGAGCAGGAGCTTAAGAAGGAAATTGTGAGAAACCAGCTCAGTGTATCAGTCTGGAGGTTTTCTAAACAGTGTTTAACTGTTCCCATGTTATTTAACAGCAGGGAACCAAGTTAAGTACAATAAGAAACTGCTTAATCTAGACACAAGAGCAGCATTTTATCAGTTATCTAAACATATTTATACTTAGGTCATTCTGATGACACTGTAGGATGCGTAAGTCATAGCTGTCGAGACTGAGAATTCTGAAATGATATCAAATAACCCAAAGTTGCATTTAAGGCTATGCTACTGCTTTAACTGCAGTGTAAGGCTGAATTAAAAGGATGGATCCACAAGTTTGAAATAAATCCGCTGATTAAAGTAATAGTTCAGCACATTACTTTTTTTGCTTTCTCACCTAGAGTTAGATGAGAAGATCAATACCACTCATGTCTGTAAGCTAAATATGAAGCTACACCCAGCATCCAGTTAGCTTAGCTTAGTTTCCAGTCAGTGTGCTAAGCCAAGCTAACTGGCTGCTGGCAGTATTGATCTTCTTTTCAAACTCTCAGCAAGAAGGTGAATAAGTGTATTTCCCAAAATGTTGAGCTATTCCTTTAAGCTGCATCTCTGAACATACACCATATTTATGCAGTGTATTGTCTGTCTCTATCCTTGAACAGCAATGCTTAGACTTCCTCTCAGCTCAAGGATTATGTTTTGCAGCTTAACACACAAAATACACAGTACTTTTTTATTTTGACACAATTTGTGAGCATGTGCAGTGTGGAAAAGGAGACCTGTCGATTGATGTGTTTGTGCCTATGTGTGATGTGGACTATTAATGCAACTGAGGTTTGAGACAACAAAGCAAAAGAGAAAAAAAAAAAGAAAGGGAGAAAAAAGGATTTTGAGTGACATTAATTTGACTAAAATTACAAGACCTTCCAATTCTGGTCAGAGTTTGTTGTTTTTATGAGTTGCATAGTTCTATGCATTGGTCATGAAATCTATCCTCTAAACAATACAAACAATGTGATTAAAAAGACAAAAAGACTTTTTTGATGTTCAAAAACACCAGGCTGATATATACAATGCCAAATGCAGTGGAAATAAAAAATCGGTGCATCTGATACAGAAGATGACCTCGAAATGATGTAACAGGAAGCTAGGAGTCATGTGAGGAATGGAAACTTTCAACGTTAATTAAATTAGACAGCTATAATAAAACTCAAATATAACATCAGCAAATGTCAATTAAATTTTACATGGAGCATACTGTTGGCCTTAAGAACACCAATAAATACATTTCAAACTACGTATGATGAAAACAAATATATCGTTCACAGGCTACACTAAAACCAAATGCGTGCAAAAACCATGCCAGTAAACATCTGTTAATTAACAGTTTTTAAAGCACTAGTCCAAACAAAAAGAACATTACAAATATTTGGCCAGAAAAACTGTTAAAGAAACATTGTTTGTATCTTATTTAAAAAATAATAATAAAAAGATCTGCAGTTGAACATTGTATTCCTCTCAATCCTAGAATTCAGAAGATATTTGATAAATAAATTAAATCATAATAAATGTTCTGCACTGTAGTTTCACATTAACATTGCTATCAAAAACCGTTCCTGTATTTAACAATTCACGTAAAGCTCGACATTCAGCTTTGACAGGTTTTATTGAAGATTATCTCCACAGATCTCTGAGGCAGTGAAGCCGACAATGCGGCTGGAAGGCACCATCGAAAGGTCGAAAGTAGGTCCACTGGGTCTGGCTTTGCTCCTGAATGTCAGAAACAGAAGTGTCGATATAAAACCACAGATGGACCCTTAGGGTTAGTGTTAGAACCGACCCTTATCCCTCCTCTTTTTTGGTATCTACAGTGTTGGTTTACAATCCAACACACTGACATCTGTCCCGCTATTTACGAGGGAAGGATGGAGTGGTGGTTGTGGTAGCGGGAGGTGCAAGTGAGTCTGTGATTCTGCCTCTGAAGACAAAGATGTTCAACAACCCTCCTCACACACACACACAGAGAGCTCAGAGCTCGTCATGGTTCTTGGTGAGGTCCTCTCCGTAGTTGGTGGCCTGACTTCCCACAAACATGTTCCAGTTTTCAAGGATCTCCTCTTTGGTCAGCATCTGGTCCTGAGAAGGGAGGACAAGGGACATACATGCAAGATAAGTAAGCCTTATTCTAACCACACTGAACATATCAAAATATGTGGGGGAAAAAAACAGGTATATTTGGTTGATCTCAGACCATGGCCACAGCAATGATGACAAAATTTAAGCTGTACCCGTTATCACCTTTAACTAAGGCAGTGTTTTCAAACTATTGCCAAAGAGATTTAGGCATTTAAATATAAGTGGTTATTTAGTTTTATAGAATTCTAGTGTAAACTGAAACAATCATCAGTGTGGACAAGACCTCGAAACAGATCTTAAACATGTTGATGCAACTGAGACCGTGTACCTTGTCCTGGTCTGACTCGTACACCAGATGTCTGGCCTCAGCCTGGGCATGGTCGTAGTCCTGTGGCATAATCCAGTGGCGGATTTCGTCCTGGTCCATCTTACCATCTTTGTTCAAGTCTCGGAAGTCAGAGAACTGTTCCCTCTCAGTCTTGACCCAGTCTGGCTCTGGACCCCCGTCCTCATGAGCAAACATGTCGGCTGAAACAACCAAGGACAAAGACGTTCTCTTTAAGTTAGTGTTTGCAATTTAAAAACAATTTACACCTCAAATTGACAAATGCGATCCTTGCTTAAATGGGAAACCATAGTGGGCAGACATATTTCACATACAACAAACTCAGCTTTGATTCCTTCTTCAGGTCAACAGAAAACATCCAGAAACTAGTCACCTGGAATGCAGCTCAATACCATAAATGAATAAAACCCTAAGGCACACATACATGCCTTAAAAATAGGGATAAATAAAAAGGAAGGTAATGCATTTTGCCCTTCACACCTCTACTGATAACAAAGAGTGATGTTTATTGCATTTCATTCATCGGTTTATGCTACCAATGTTTACTGTATGGATTTATGGCACTGAATAGCATATTGCTAAGCTTGTATTTGTCTTTAATGCTGCTATTATTTGTATTATTGTTATTTAATTTGATTCCACTGATTTTAATTCATTGCTTAAAACTTGCCAATATATTCATCTTCATCCACATGTCCGTCGCCGTTCTTGTCAATGTCCTCCAGGGTTTCCTGCGTTCAGAATGAGTTAATGATATCATTAAAAAGAAGATACAAGGGTCAACAATAGTGGAACTTTCACTCTGAGTAATAAAAGAGAAACATGTCGCCCCAGGCAGGACGAGTGGATGTATGAGGGTCAGCTTACAGCTGGGCTGGCCGACTGACAGTACAATTACAGGATTCCCTGCTGATGAGAGCCAAACCCTCCACATTATAAGATATACCCTTGTTTTAGCAAACAATTGGGGAAACACTGGCATTTAAAGCCCTGACAGATGGTTTTCTCACTCACATCCAGGATTTGACTAAATGGTTACTTAAAGGCTTGCCGTGTGAGCTGATCATTAGTTAACAACCACACATGTACAGTAATTGCAGTGCATAACACATGCACACAGCTACACAGATTCAAATCACTGTATGCATCCTTTCCTGCAGGTGAGTGGCCCGCTCTGAACCCCGCTGAATAATTAATAGCCATGTAGCTTATACTAATAATACACAAGAACATTCATCCATCCACGTCCTGTACCCACCTAACCTTTGAAAAGTTGCCCGGAAACAAGAAGAGATGTTTATTAAAAATATAAAACCTACAGACCTCTGTAAACACGGAGTGTGAGAGATGTTCGGTTCATTTCATAAGCATGTGAGAGGCACATCACAATCACACTAGTCTCTTCACTGACACATATACCTTTCTTTTCATAGTTTACTACTATGGCTAACACTACACAAGAGGGTTGGATAATAAACCCAATTTATTTCCAACATTTTGAAACTCTCACCGGCCTGAATTTACTCTTGTTGCAATAAAGACGTCGTCTGTATCTCATTTCATTAAACCAGGAATAGGTGCAACAACCAGAAACAAGCATTGACAGCTCACCAGATGTTCAACCACCCAATCAGCCCAAAGTCCAGAATTGTTCACAGGTCTATACCATAATTAACCTGGACAAACACAGAAAGCCAGTATGACAAAGGAAATGTAATGTTGAGATAAATGGATTTTAAATTATAATATCGTTAATATAATGACAGCAGAAAGCCTTCTTGTAAGCCTTTGGGGAAAGCAGAGAAAGCTCAGAGCTATACATAAACTAATGGGAATTAGAGTCAAATATCAAAATGTTTGATTAAAAATGGTACACAATGTACAACTACTAGCCAAATTGGGTATTGAGAGATTTCGGCTGGACGAATCTATGGTCCTTCATAACACGGCAGATCAAAAGCAGTCAGTTAACCAACCTACAACTATGTTGGAGGCTTTGTGGCGACCTGGTGGCAAACAATAGGTTTCCTGGAGTTGCAATAAACTAAAACCTTTCTGGGTCAAATTAAATGCAATGCAGCCATAAAAGACATCGTGGGATACACCATTCCTAACAACTGTGCTGTGATGTACTAGGGGACATCAAGTAGGCTATAAAAAGGAAGACGCAGATATCTGTTCTTGCCCAAGGAATTGATGTGAAGGTGAGCAATGGCTTGATATTGCTCAGGAAATGTATGCAAAGGAAGAGTTGCCTGTGTTTTGTGAGAAAGAGAGAAAATAGTTTTGACAGGACAGGTTGATCATTTACATGAAACAAGATGCAGAGCAAGTAAATTAACTGTCGAAATGGATGCTCTAATTAAATAACTATGTATGAAATAAATGGAAATTAAAATGTTTATATATGTCTGAGTACTTGATGACAACTATTTGTTTAATGTTCTATTGTTTTTGAGCTACGGTCACATGCGGTTCTTCCAGATCTGAAAACCTAATAAAGAAAGCAAACCTTCTTGTCTTGGGCATATCAAAACCAAAACACCCCAGTGGGAATAGAGTGAACAGATCCAAGGAACTGCTATACAGTGTTGTCTGTCCAGATGCTTACAACACACTGCGTGATGCAACAACTACTGGACAGCGAATACCAGTGACACTTAAACCGAATGACATATGGGTAATGGCTGGGGAGGTAGTGTTTGCAACGCCCTGTAGCAGAGGTATATGGCCTCTGAAAGCAGATATCTGCAGGTAGATATGTGAAGCCGGACATTTAAACAGAGCGCTCCGTTATGTGAATGAGTGCGTCCAGTTGGCACTCAGTGAGAGGACTTCATGCTCCTGCCTGAACCTGAACTACAAGCTCCATCAGTTAGCTGTCCCTTTCTACTAGCCTACAATCATGTCCTTTCTAAAGCTGCAAAGTGTCTCTTTCTTAGAATAATTTTTCCTCACACAAATACATACACCAATTACTCTTCGTTGCAGGGTTGTGTGAAAGATCGTGTTATTAAAAAAAAGGAGTCTAACCCCCTTACTGGTGTGAGAAACGGGCCTCTTCATAGCGCCATCCAGATTCACCACAATCAGTGAAGGCGACCCTACCGAACCGTTCTTTGGTAACATTCGGTGACTTCATAAAAATGAGAGATTAATAATTAACTCTGTCAAATGGGTAGTACAACTTTTATGAACAGAGCAGCATAGTGCATCGCTGCTAACATTTGCCACGCAACTGTTCCAAGAAGTCAAATTTATATTTAAAGATTGAGTCTTAAATGGGACAGTCGGTCCATCCCACTGGACCCGTTCCAAAAAAATAAAAATATAGAAACTCAATCATTTCCTGGCCAAGTTAAAAAATCATTAAGGAGTTATTCAAATGTAGCACATTTATCCGAGTAGCCCATCAGATTAAACACATGGAATAGAAACTCAGATCTATTCCTGTAATGAAATAATATTTCTTAGTGGACTTTTATTTTCTCCGACATGCAAATCTGAATGTGTAACACTGGGCTTAGTGTACCCTCTGGAAAAACTCCGTGATTCAACAAACAGACTAAACTTACCCTTTCTAATCACACTTTATTACCATGTGGTCACAGAGGGCTTACCAGAACCACAATATCCTTCATGTGTTCAAACTCCTCAGGGTGGAGGAAGGACGTAAACTCCTCTCTGTCTGCTGCCAGGTCCCCGTTCAGATCAGCCGTTTTAAATCTCCTCTCATCGCGAGGAAGCATCTTCTTGAAGCTGAACTGGTCCGTTGCATCCTCAAAGTCCTCGGGGTTGGCTAAGACAGGGAATTAAAATGAGGTTACTGTCACGCGTATAAATAACTATGTTCTACTTTAATACTGTACTGAAAATGATACAGCATGCAAAAAAAAAAAAAAAAAAAAAGAGAGAGAAAATACCGAGGTAGTATCCGTATGTGGCCTGTTTGTACTCATCCCATGAAATCTTGTTGTCTTTGTTCAGGTCATAATCTGTCCACACCTTTGCCACATTCTCATATACGTAACGCTTCTGTACACGTTTGATCCAAGCATTGAGTTCGGCTGTGGTGATGTAGCCATCAGCGTTGCTGTCTATCCGGTCCACTATTTTACTGTAAGGCAAGAGAATAAAGATAGGGAGGTAAAGATCCAATGTGTGTGCAAATATGTGCCACTTTGTCTAATTTTCAAGGAGAACGGAGGAGCACAAA
This sequence comes from Coreoperca whiteheadi, assembly GCA_011952105.1. Lineage (NCBI taxonomy): Eukaryota > Metazoa > Chordata > Actinopteri > Centrarchiformes > Sinipercidae > Coreoperca > Coreoperca whiteheadi. Next base: position 19,825,175 of record CM022485.1, read on the forward strand.
AGTCTGGTCCGTTTCACCTCACTGATGAGTTGTCCAACACACACCGAGCTACTATTCTTACCAGCAGGCAAGAGAGAGAAAAACAAAAAACAAGTTAACAAATATTTGGTAGTACCATTTTTACTTTTAGGGAAGTGGCTTCAATGACACTACTCGAGTAGGAGGAGCAAACCCATTCTAGTAAAGACTGCAGTGTAGCTTCGGTGTATTCTTAGACCTGGGTTGCCACGTTGAGATGTTACAGGGGTCCTCCCACTCTCACCACCACAGGAAGGATTTCTCTTTGGGGGCATTTAGCCAACGTGTTACATGGTGCCAACTTGTCACCCAAGCACTGGCGAAAAAAAAAAAAAAAAAAAAAACACCTTCAAGTGAATGAAGAAGCACACAAACAGAACCCACGTAGGCCATGAAGTGTAAGCGTGAGACAGCAGCTCTATATGAAGCCCGTCTACTGCCACACAACTTCACACACACTGCATCGCCCACAAATGGCGATCTATAACTAACGTATGTCGGCTAACCCTTTTTAGTGTGTGCGAACAGCGCCGGTGGCACAATAACGCAGCGTTGTATCCAGCCTGCTGACATGCACATCTTTCTCAGGCACTTGTGCTTCTGTTGTTCAGTTTGAATGTCCTGAACGGTTAGCGTTACACGCAACAGGCTCCCGCAGGAGAGAAGGGAGTGTGCGTGATTTACTCAAAGCAGCCTGTTGCAATAAGGCGCTCAGCGCCACACACGATGGTATTCACAGACATCCACATGTGTCGGAGTGACAACGGCGTGTCCTTACCCAAGCCTGTCCTTGCTCTCCTCGGGGGTGAGCTGATCAAATGTTTTGGCCTCCTCTTTCCCAAGAAAGGCCTCGTGGTCGTACTGGAAGCTTTTATTGTCTTCGTGGGCTTGCCTGCTCAGCTCTGGGTCGTGATGAAGAACTCTCTCTTTTCTTAACGTTGGCTTGCCGTGCACCACGACGGCGCACAGAAGCACGGCGCACACGAAGCCGAAGGCGTCCATCAGTCAGGGGTGCAGCTGGCTTCTCTGAGGCCAGGACGGTTGTCTCTACACAGGCCTGTGCCACTACAATGCACAATAAGCGAGCGGCTGTGGCCCCTTTCACCGCTTGCCGCCACACACTAACACTTTCTTCCTCTGTTCAGCAGCGGTACGCAACAATGTTGCAGCTGCATCCAATAACCAAACCCTGCAGAGTGCACCTGAGGCTGCGGACAGGTCCACTGACAACACTCAAACGGTTTAAAGCAATCCTTTCCCGTTTCCTGAGGAAGGGATGCAACCAAACCGGGATTTTCTGCCGCCTTACGTACAGCCAATCATAGTGTCCGTTTCAGGAGGGGCCCGGCCTCTTCAGCTGACAGAAGCCCTGCCATTGGTCCACGGGATGTCGGTAAGACGAGAGGGATTCAGGCGCCACGTTGCAAGCTGACGCGCAAACTCAGCTGGCTGTGGAGTCCGTGCGGCCCATTCTGAGGAAGGGAAATAGGAGTTGTACGAAATTGTTACAGCTCCACATCCCGCAGAACTGATCCCGTGTCATGGTCGTCTCAGCTCGTAACAACAGCATGCACCCGCCATGGCAATATGGCTGTCGATCGAATGTATGTGCATGTATAGGATGATAAAAATAGGGCACCAGCCCCCCAATGCCTTACTATGCATTGTCACCCACAAATATGCAACCCTGTGGAGTCTTGTCTCGGCTATAGTTTGTAATCTAACAAACTAAGTTGTTGAACACAGGGACTCCAACATCGAGGGAGAGAGTCACTAAAGTGGGAGGGTTATGCGTTCTTTCTTTTTGCTAAAGGGATGCTATGGGGAGAGTGTTTTAACTTGCTCTCATCCCAGATTTCTATTTATTTTACTTTTCCATTATGAAATTTAGCATGAATTATGCAGTTTGCCTATAGGGCATATAGAGGAGTTGAGGACGCAACAGTTACTCTTCTTAATCTTTTGTCTAAGCACTTAGAAGGGAAAAATACTCATGCCAGTCTGTTGTTTATTGACTTTTCCTCAGCTTTTAATACTATCCAACCTCACATTCTAGCTATGGGACTTATAGAGCATTTTAAGCTGAGCGAAAATTTGGCGGGTTGGATACTGGATTTCTTAACAAATAGAACACGATTTTTTACGTTCGTCCACTGGATCACCCCAGGGTTGTGTTCTTTCACCTTTATTTTATATTTTGTATACTAACGTGTCAAAGTAACCATGTAAATAGGACTATATTGAAATTTGCTGATGACACCGTTATTGTTACATAACAATGAGTCTGGGCATTGTCCTGTTATTGAGGAGTTTGTCTCCTGGTGTGATGAATCTTATTTGGAGTTAAATATGATCAGAACATGGATATGATTATAGATTTTAGAACTTTCACTTTATGTTATGACACTACGATTATTAAAGATCAGGATGTGGATTGTGTAGAAAGCTACAAATATCTTGGGACAGTCATAGATTCTAAACTGACCTTCGAAAAGAACTGTGAGATGGTTCGTAAAAATGGTCTCCAGTCGCTGTTTTGCCTCAGGAAGCTGTCTAGATTTCACATCAATAAATCTATGATGACCCTTTTCTATCGGGCCTTCATTGAATCAATCTTGTCGTTCTCCCTTGTGGCGTGGTTTGGTAATTTGTCTTTGAAGAACAAAAATTCTTTGAACCAAATTGTTAGGTGGTCAAGTGAAAATAGAGCTGAACCACAATTTAACTTAGCAGATCTTTACTCTACTTATTTACAGCGTGAGGCGAATTTTAAATTTCAAGATTGTTCACACCCCTTATATGATGAGTTCCAGCTCCTCCCCTCTGGTTGTCGGTTTGTAGCCCCTAGGTGGAGAACTACACGATATAGGAACACTTTTGTACCTGCAGCAATAGAATTATTAAATGAACAAAGCAGGAGATGACATGCATGGCTATTTTATATATCTTAGGTGGGTGTCGAGGGTGTGTCTAGAAGCACAATGTCATGACTTTTTATATATTGTAATATATATAGTTATTGTATGTTATTATTTTTTATGAACTGTCTTAAGGATGAATCTCCTGTCTGCGCAACAAATGTACCTTTGTGTACTAATATGTAGTCAGTGTTACAACCCTTAAAAACGAATGTGTCACAGCCATAATCATACTGATGCACAGCCATGGCAACAGTCACAGGCAGGGCAGCAACAGCCAAAGCTTTGTCATCCCATGGTTGTAGTCATGATCACAGCTGTAGTCTGTCAGAATTAGCCACAGCAGCAGCCGGTCATAATAAGAGCTAAGTTAACTAGCCCCGTTAGAGTTCGCTAGTTATCTATCTAGCTACAACAATACAGATGTGCACTTGAGCCAGCCACAGCTGAGGGAGCACCGACTCAAGCTGTGGTCACGACCAAGGCCGATCTAATTCATAGGCCTAATACATAATACTGTATCATCATACAGCCCAGCCTTCCTCTATGGATCACAGGGAGTGGAAAACGTATTGCGAGGGAACGTAAAGGTAGTTCAGAAAAAGATTCCCACTGTGACTCTTTGGGGGCTCCGTAGGGTCTTGCTTTTTTTTTTTTTAAATAAGTTTCAGCCCCCCTCCCTCACCTTAATAATTTTTGTACAGTCCCTTGACTGAGAAGGAGACATGTAGTCACACACATCCTCCTAAATGTCAAGGATGACACAATAAAGTCCAAGTGTTGGTGTTAGGGATGCACTAGTCTGATACAATGAATCAATATCGGCTCCAATAATGATCTTATTAAGTGGACTGGTTATTGGCCCGGGATGTGACCGATCTACATTAAATACAGTTTCATTGTCGATGTAATTATGAAATATAGAGATTCCGCTATCACTTTATTCTTTCAGACACTGTGGGCCACCGACTCTGTTTTTAGTACTACAGCAGTATGTGGTCTCATGTTACCTCTTATATGATAAGTAATCTGAAGAGTTGCACGCAGTGAGGTATTGGGTCGTACTCGTTATTGGTAGTTGGGAGTTAAGTTATTGGGAGTAAAAAAAGTTTGATCTGTGCATCCTGGTATTAAACCTAGCAAAAGCACAGGTCAGCAACGCTAGCTCTAGTCTGTAGTAGTAAGTGTTTCTTCCCCAAAGAAAAGTCAATGTGTTAGTGTGAGAGTGTGAAGGTGGCCCGGTTTTGTTAACTTCATGCTTGCGACATGACGTTTTGAGAAACACACAGGGTTTGCATGGTGCGATCATATCTACATGAAGAAGACTACCAGAATCACATTACTCAGACGCATCTCAACATGCTGTAATATGGGCGAGCAGACTCTGTACCCTGGAAACAACTTGCTGACACTGCCATGCCTAATCCTCCTTTGTGGGCAGGAGAAACATGTACTTTGCCATTCATCAGTAGCATAATAAGCCAACACATGGCACTTTGCTGTTTTGCATAAATAGCACACCCCAGTTTATGATTATAAAGGGGCCCTGGGGCAAACTAGCCTCTTTATTCAATTAATGAATAGTTAATGTATTTAAATTAGTCGTGCCTGGTCTGTTTGAATCAGTGTGTTGTGGAGACATGAAGAAATACAAACACATCTTGGAAATTTACAAAAATAAATCTATGAATCAACATAAACTTATATTTATATACTTGTATATATATAAACTTATAAAATACTTTATTGATATCATACATAAATCTAACAAGCTTGACCTACAAGAAGAAATTATATTTTCTGTTGACAATATTGTTGATGTTTAAGCTTCAGCTATAGTGCTTGAATAACTTACTTGAATTAGAATGTATACCATTTTATTGGCTTAATCCCAGAAAATAGTGGATGTTGTTTGAGATATAGCCTAAGGTTATTGAGAGGTTAGGATTAATCTCAAACAATAGTAGCATGACTGGACAACTGCAGGCATTAACATGTTGGAGAGAGAAAGTAGATGGGAAGAGTGGCTTTCAACATGAATATTTCACTAAGGAATAGAAAGGGGAGGGGGCTGCAGCTACAGGGGTGTTCAGTTAACCATGAGATTACACACTGCAGAAGGCATTTGGTTAATGTAATTAAGAAAACCCTATGGTGGGAGACACAGAGCATTAGTGTCCAGGATATACAGTTGTGTTGTGGCCTCTTCCCGCCACACACTCACAACCATGATTTATCGAATTTTCTAATTATTTTTTTTATGAAACAAAAGCTTTGTAGTTTGTATAAGCGTGAAACATTAATCTGCACATGCGAATGTTTAGGGGTTTATAAATAACTGAGATCTTACACTGATTTACGGGAGTGAATTTGACAGTTGCCAAAAACATTCAAAGCATTTTTAAGACCTTATGTATTGGTGGTGGTACACAAAGTATTTACCTGAAAAGAAATACATCTCATCTAAGGATAAATGTATTTCATTCAATATTAGTAGAAAAATAACCAGTCTCTTCTTAAATCTTTCGAACAAATGTACCCCTGTGAATCTCATGGGTGTTGCTAAGGCCATTCGTCTGCCATTTGCTGTCAAAGCTGAGTTTGTTGCTCAGGCATCTGACCAATTGAGGTAAAGTTAAGAGTGTGTGCTGGTCTGTCCTGTCAGCCAGTTGCAGCTCATGAAAAAAAAGGCTAAGTGGGTTTATCTTGCTGCCCCATTGCAGCCTTAAACCAGAAAGCAGAGAAGAAAACAATTCAAACGTATAAAATGATATCAATGTTCGATGAGAAGCCTCATAGACAATTGATCTGAGACCGAGCATTATGCCAAAACGTATTATGATGATTATGATAAAAAAGTTGAATCAGTTCAGAAATTACTCATACCCAGAGAAGTCCCATTTGCAGAATAATATTTAAATTCAAGCAGAGCAGCAACGATTAGTCGATTAATCGCTTAGTCGATCAGAACATGAATCGGCAACTATTTTGATAATGGATTCATTGTTTTAGTTATTTTTCATGCAAAAAGGCCAAACATTTGTTGGTTCCAGCCTCTCAGATGTGAGATATTGATGCTTTTTTAAAATCAGATATGATAGTAAGCTGAATATAATAATAAAACTAATTGACAGATGAATCGATAATGAAAATAAGCATTAGTTGCAGCCCTAAATTAAAGAGAGAAAACATCTATAAAATGCGCCTGAAATCTATCTTAGTTGACTAATTAAGGTAAAATAAGGTAAAAGTAACAGTTGAGTAACAGAACTTCATTATAATGCTTTTTGGTCACATATTTTAACTTTATCAAAAAATGTCAGCTTCTGCGATTTAGATGTTGCACTTGGCCATGTTGCGATTTCGATAATATTGCGATTAATTGTGCAGCCCTAATTACAATCATGTGCTGATTCAACCGGATCAGACCTACCTACATTATCCTTGAAGGAGAGAACATTTCAGAACCACCTTAATTGGCCAAGTATGTGCAAACATATAAAGCATTTGTCTCCGGTTTTAAAGGGGACCTATTATGCTTTTCCTTATTTTCTGTCATATATATATATTGTTACGTCGGATGTTCATACTAAACGTGGCCAAAGTTTTAAATAATGAGGTAAACGTATATAAAAGTAATCCCTGTGACCAAAAAGCTCAGGCTTCAGACTTGTCTGAATTCTAGGTTTCTGATGTTTTTCCTACTTTCAGGCCTTGTTGATGTCAACTCGGTTATGCTCGCTCATGATCTGCTCCAGGCACAGCGCGCCCAAGTACAGGGACTTGCCGATCCACCCGCTCACTCAGTCTGTCTAAGTTATTTGACCGCTCTGATCATAGCGCTCAAACAAAGTGCGGAGATGTCTGGCTATGCGAGATTACTCTACTCATAATCTACTCAGGATAGTTTTCAAGTTTTTTGAGGTTGTTCAATATGTCTCCAGAAAGAGCTTTTTCAGTTGTGAAGGAAAGTTAGTTTCTTGATGGACAGATGGCATTACTTGTTGCTAAAGTAACTGCTAATTACTGCTAACCATAGCTACCTTTAGCTCTGTTAGCCGTGCAGCTGGCGATCCCATTAGCTAGCTGACTGCGAGATCTAAGCCCGGTCCTGAAAAATCTCCTCCTCAGGGCGGTTCGAAAGCTCCTGTGCCAGTGTTGTAAACACTCACTCGGGGCTCCGAGCTCGCAGTCCGGGCAGTCAACTAAGCTAAAACAACGGCTAGCTGCATGGATAACTGAGCTAATAAGCTAATGGCAGCTACAATAGCAGCAGTTAGCGGTTGCTTTAAAGCTGTCTGTCCATCAGGAAACTCTGTAAATCTATGAGTGTTGAGGCAGCGCAGCTGAACGATATCAGAGGGAAAACCAGAAAATATGATCCAGTTTCACCAAAAATCCATGAATAAAGTTATAAAAGTTGTGGGTTTTTGAACAGTAAGCAGTGAGGCCAGGCCCCCAGAATCACGCCGCTCCGACAGCATCTGCCATTTTTCCAACCTAATTCTTGTCTCATTTGTGGTCTGATTAATAGTAAATTTATCAATTTCAGTGCCGCACATCGCTATTTTCCAAACTAAGTTACTGTCAAGCACACTGGCAAGAGAATGAGGTGATGTGGGCTCACAGCATTAGGTGTATAAAGAGCACTGGTTACAGCGGTACACAAGCCCATCAGCAGGCTTCCGTGAAGTTGGCTAATCAGAAGAAAGTGGAGGGTGGAGCTAAACCGGCTTGTTTCAGACAGAGGATGAACTGAGGGGCTAGTATAAGATAAATACGTATTTTTTAAAAGTGTGAATCATGCAAAGCTACTCTAATGGAATCCCAGAATAAGAATTTTAGAGCTGGAAATGAGCATGATAGGTCGCCTTTAAGTTGCTCTCAATGTACTTACATGCAAAACAATTTTCAAGAAGATAGAAATGGATATGCAGCTGAAAACAAGGACATCAAAGCTTAACAAAGGTTGGTAAAACTAAACATAGGGCTATTATCTACATCGGTAGGTGAAAAATAGGTGTATATATAGATAAATATATAAAAAGCAACAATGACCAACAACATAAAATGTCTATATAAAAGTCAAATATTCTGTAGATTGTAAAGAAATACAAATAGTACAAAGGAATAAATATTGAATGGGTAATGTAATAGATTGCTTTCTATACATGAAGTGGGTGGAATTTAGCACTTTCATTGTTGTTGTGACCTTTGAAAGTGCAATGTCATTATTTGTTCATTTACTCCTCTGCTTTATTTTCTTCAGGCACTGTAATTCCACCAAAGTTCAGTGTGTTCTTGGGATTTCCCAGTGCGCTTCTTAATTTATAGGAGTTCTGTGTCACCTTTTCTACAACATTTTTCTCGTCAGGTTTTGGGTTGGTGGAGGAGTTGAAGTAGAATATTGATTAGACTGAACAATAACAGGGAATGCAGAGTCTCTCATCACACAATTACTCTCCACAATTTTCCTCTCCCTTGTGAATTTTCATAGTTATAATAACTCACCGCCCCTACTATTCCAGATAGATTAATAAACTTCTCATTGCTGCCACATAGGAGAAAAGAAACCTTTGCTCTGTTTAATGACAACTGTAAAGTGGAGGCAATCATGGGATGCCTCCCATGACATTTCCCCGGTCCTGTCCGCTCCACTTATCTTAGACAAATGGCCGTGCCAGGCCACTATCGAGATGAAGCGTTTTCCCCGAGTCATTACGTCTGTCACTGGGGCCATTTCCATATTGAAAAATCTGAAACAATAAACGACGCCTGAGCCTTTAATAACTGTGAAGGAATCATATTTGGAAAATTGCATTGAAGCAATAACCTTTTCTCCCTGTAATTAGATGACAGAGAGGTCCTGGTTTTAATTAAGTCAGCAATTTATAGTCGCACAGCCATACCTCAGCGTGCTGATTAGTATAGGAGGGATCACAGAACAGCGTTGCCTCAATTTGAACAGATTTGATCTAGTAATTACTGTGTTATATGGCGAAGGCCGCAGCGAGGCTCAGACTCAAGACTCTGTTGATGCAGTGCTCCATGAAGCATGGCCCTTCCCATCGTTACTCGAGCTGCAAATATGTGGCGAGCAAGTGTCTGTCTGAATAGGTCTTCAAAGGAGGTCATCAACAGAGGACATAATGTTTGAGGAGGCATATTAAGGTGGAATTGTGAATGTGAGGCCCTGTGTGTGTGTGTGTGTGTGTGTGTGATTTGTTTGGGTGCAGCATCATTTTATGCTGCATCTTAATTGATCCCATTGGTCACTGTTAAACGTTAACATTTGCACGAGGGGGCAGAACAGTTAAGGATGCTGTTTTAGTGCTGTGTTAATAAACATGGCAATTTACTGTCAATTTATGTCCTGACAGGTCGTAATGAAGACCATGAAAAGAAGATTAGCTGGAGCTGTTACAGCAGACTGTCTGGGGACCGCCATCATGAGACTGTAGGGACCAGAGCTTGTTGTGTGAGCTGGCACCCTCTGGCTCTCTGTAGCCATCCACTTGATTGACGTTAATGGTCCAGTTTTAGGAAAGAATGGTAAATTCGTGTTCCCTCTTTTGGGAGTATGACATTTATCACATTATACAGACATACATCTATGGGCGATCAGAACAATAGCACATGGCAGCCCCATTGACAGATCATTAGTGACGTCAAGCAGATGCTTGTGATCTGTGCTGCTAATTTCATTAGCTTCTTAAGCTAACTTTAACAGCGTTAGTGCTGTAAAGGCCCTTGTTGCATGTAATGAAGAATAACATTACATTTTATAGAGATTTTTGGTTTCCTTGTTTGATATTTGGTGCTTGTTTACCTTTCCTCTCTACCACTTATGTTAATTTAAGTGGCTTACAAGATTAAAAAATGTGTTACACAGTCAGCCCTAATAGGAAATAAGGCAAAAAAAATTATGTCCTGCAAAAAACTCAAAGATCTGACAAGACTGCGACATGCTATGACAACGTTATGGCGAGTAGGATGTGTTTAACATTGAACAGGAAGTGCCACACACCTGGTAGAGATCCGAAGAACAGTGCATGTAGGCTGCTCCAGGACTTCTCCCAATCTAAGAAATGCAAATCCCAGAACCCTAATGAGAGAATGGGGTTAATTAATCCTAGAGGACATCTCAGATTAAAGAGAGGGGCTTCTCAGCCCCCTAGATCTTCCCCCCATAAAGGTCATATTTCACAATAAAAGAACAACGCATGTGTTGCCCCTCTGAGGAGTTCTCATCCTCTCCCTCAAAACATCTAATTTGATCTCCTTCCTTCAATCAGCATAACCATATCGCCTGAGAACAACCCCTGGAACACACTGGGACATTAAGTGCTAATACTAAATGCCGTCCCCAGGCTTTGAATCATCCATGGATCTGTGACAAAGTGCCCTCAGAGGCGATGGAGTCTGGTGCTAAATGTCCGCCACTGGCTACACATCATTTGTGTGCTGATGCTCGATGCTGAAGACTGTCTCTAGGCCTTGGCTGCGTGATTGTGGCCTGTGATTTGTGGGTCATCATTTGGTGACATTTTCCTGTGGTCCAACATTGTAGTCAGTTGTGATTACAATGCTGTCTTTACACCTTCTCTGCACCGTGGCATGTTCGAGGGAAGTTGTGTTCAAGTGTGTGCACGTGCCACAAACGCCATTTCCAGCCTTTGTGTTGTTGCTGCGGGGTTACTCTTTGGCAGAACACACTGTTGTAGCTTAGTACAGCCACAAAGACCTTAATGCTATTTGATGTAAAGAGGTTTGTCTCCGTAGACTAATGACCCTAATTCTTCTCAGAGCACTACATCAAGAGGTCAATGTCAGATCAATGTAGAATTGGCGTGATAATTAAAACACTGCAACAGAATTTAAGAAACAAAATATCCGTATTGTCTCTGTGCTACACCATCTTCCTCACTGTAGGTTAGCGACAAAACCCGCAAACTCTTTCTCTGTTTCGTCTGACTTGGTTCCCCTCTCCTCCATCCAGCAGATAGGGTGGTGGAGTGGTTTTGGCTGCAGAAAGAGTGTCTCCCCTGGGCTGCAGCGCAGCTCCTGTCCCCTTCTCTCCCTGCAGCTGGAGCTACCAGAGCCAGATGCTACGTAGCTCCACCACCCTCTGTCCCCCCTTTCTGTCTTCCAGGAGGATGGTGCCCAGAGAGGAGGATGACAAACGCCTCTGCCTCCTCTTACTGACGGATTTGGACGACCCGACTCCAGCCCCACACTGTTCCAACCGCCAGCACAAGATGTTGACTTAATGGAAGGGGGGTTGGCTGTGGATTGGCCCATATGCGTTTGTATTGGGAAAATATGGCAGGGCGGTGTGTCTGTGTATCTGTGTATTCAATGGGATCGTGTGTGTGTTTGTATGTGTCTGTGTGTGTCTTCACCAAGCCCAGACTGCCTACATCCATCATGCCATGGCACTCTGGCAGAGAGTGGGACTCAGACAGCTTCACTAACACACGGTCAGTTAAATTGCCTGTTAAATTGTCCTGGTCCGTAGCTATCTTAGGTGTAGATAAAAACACTGCACTTAAAGCCTGCACTTAAAGGCAGAAATTGTCAAGTAAATGCCAGCCTCCCTCCATGCGTAGAGAGAGAGAGAGAGGGTGAGTGGGAAAGACAGAGATCCTCTAAGGGAAACACATTTCCATTACAAGACAAAATTCTGCAGCACACACAAACACAGGGCTAATTTCCGCGTGTCTAGTGTAGATGCCACAACTGTTAGCTTATTTAAAAGTTATTTCTGAAGATAAAATATCAATACTCTTCTTTCTATTTTCATCAACTTGTGCAATTTATACTCAAATAGTATGACCTACAGGACATTATCGTATATTGCAATGTCTAAAACAATGTTTTAACTCTGGAATGTGATCTCCAAGAAGCCAATATATCCAGGCCCACCTGATCAATACGCTAAATTATGCATGAGCAGAAACACCGAAATACCTCTTCATCAACTTTCACGGTGCTCCCTTAATGATTAAAACAACGGTCTCAATCCAATACGTTTGACATTTCTCTCTATGCAACCAGATGGAAAATTAAGTCCCATTCTTTTAACATTACTGGGATATTATGGATAATTGCCTGCATCCTACTTGTGGACCTGGAACAGAAAGCTTTAGAGAGCTGCTCTCCTGTAACCACTGATGTAGTGGTAAAGAAAAAGGTTTGGTTAGTTATAGTGTCTGGTCAGTGTGCATTATAAAGAAGACTCCCACGAATAGGAAACGTTCATTTGTAATCTAAATATAAGATCTTATATCAATCTCACAAGAATTTGGATTTAATTTAGATTTTGTTATACTCTCCACTACATCACTGACTAAAACTCAGCAGTCCGTGTAATGAAATTAGACTTCGTTAAAAACCACGCTTCATGCTCTAAAATGTTTTATAGGTTTTACTTTGGTTCTGGATTTGGCCTGAAATTCAAAATGGCAACCTTTGTGTGTGTTCAAATGAATTTTTTAAGACTAATAGTTGTTAATTATTTACACTAGTTATATATTAATGCTTTCTAAAAATCACTTTATTATTTCATGGATCATGAGAATTATGATTCATGTACATAGCTAGTGGGTGATAACGTGACACTAAAACATCAAATTCAAGTAGTTACACTCGAGTGACACACACGGGTCTGTTTTTTTCTATCACGTTCGAGATAATTGTACTAGATTCACGAATACTTACTGTAAATACAGAGACTGCTTTTTATCCTTGCACTCATCTATAATTTCTATTTTATTAGATAATGTGTCAGATGTTACAGCACCATATTTAACATAAACAGTGATAGAAGTCATTTCTATTGACATACCAGGGAACTACATACTTACATTAACTGCATCAATGAACAAAGTGTGACAATGACTGTGAAAACATCAATGTGTGTCAGCAGTCATTAAGATGTTAATGTTTTCATAGACCTATGAAAATATGTTTCTTTAACAGCTCCAAGACGTAACATAGTGAAAACCTGTGATCAGTGATAGTACTTATGAAGTTACATGTGTTCTCACACTTTCTTCGTCATGATTTATGGTGTGGAAATCATATCTTTGCTAATAACATATACTGGAACTGAATTAAGTGAATGACTCAAGAATATTACAGTATGTAGATTAAGATTAGAAATAACATTGTATCCTCTGAATCTGTGCCCCCACCTGACCCTCCTTCACCTGAGAAAAACACACATAAACATAACTTACAACTTAACAAAACATTCATTTCGTTTTCATTTCATTCCATACTCTAATGAATGAGAACTGAAAGCATAGGTGGTGGACTCAAACAGTGAAAGGAATCATTCAGCAAAACGTTTACCAGTTCACCTGAATACAAACAGTGCCAGGTCACTTTTGTTCAGCAGAGTGCAAATTAACCCAGCAGCATGTTTCGATATTAAACTCTACATCATCCACTCAAAGAGTTTTGCGGATCTCTAGTTCGGCGCTAGGGGGCAGAAAAGCTCCACAAGTCGCGATGATGGAGCTCAGTGGAGCTGGCGGTGGAGCTGAGAACTGCTGCCGCACACAGGCCAAGTTTTCTGCTATCTGTAATCATCTGAAGATGGTTTTGTAAGATTTACGCTCTGGTTTACAGTAAGAGCTATAGATATATTTGATTCCAAATTGCTTTTATTGCTTTTATTGTTCCGTTCATAATTACCTGTTAACTAAAAGCTTAGCCCGTGCAACGCAAAGATCGCTATATCACTTATGTGTAAGATTTAAGTGAAATCTTAAATATTAATACAATTAGCTATATAGCAGTCATATAGAATAGGAATGCTCTGTCATAAAACATCACACTATAGTTATAGTTGTTACAGTGGCACGTTAGGATGTCTCTACATCATAGGAGTAGCCTATAGGGCCTATTTTATCTTGAGCAGCTGATGTGATGGTGGAGTCTTCCCATTGCAGTGTTTAACTTTGGGTCCACATGACAACCCCCACCCCCGTAGTTTATGTGGCTGCCTCTCCCAGGTCTGAATCTTGACTCGTTTTCACGTCTGCCATTTGTTAAGGGAGATGTGACGAGGTCGAGAAGCCAAAGTGCAGCCTTCTTGTAGGCCCTCTCCAGTGGTGGCTGAGCAGGCAGGGAGCTTTGCGGGGGATTTTGGCTAAACGTCTGCCCATCTGCTTGCCCATCTGAAGAGGGGCAAATCTTTACTTCCACAAAGCAACTTATGGAGGAAGTCTCGCAGTGCGCGTGAGAACGCGCGCGGGGGATGAGTGGAGACTGATGGAAGCGAATGGGACGAATACGTGCTGAATATTCATAACCACACACGACACAGTTTTATTGTATTTAGTATGACGTGGTGTGTGTGATTGGGTGTTGTGACTAGGCTTATCAGGATCAGCTAGAGGCTTCTGTAGCGACATTCCAGGTCCTCTTTTGCCACATATGCATTTTAATTGCAGGTTCGGATTAGCAGTTAAGAATACTTGCTTCTTTATTATTATTGTGTAGTTTTGGTACCTATAATGAAACCTGTCTTTTATCTTGGATCATTCTTGTGCGATCAATTTATTATATCAGCATAACTTCTGCTGAGGACTTTTCTCATTTGTAATCTAATGTAATTGAGATTGTTATTCTAAATCGTCCTGACATTTTGAGAATAATTACCTCATAAGCAGATCCATAGAAAAAAAATATTTTTGCGCGACTCCTTTAGGTGCACAAATCACGTGTAATGTGCGATACCACGTTTTACGCGCGCGTTCAACCGCACTCCCGTGTGTGTGTGTGTGTGTGTGTGTGTGTGTGTGAATAGGTAACGTCGAGCCCCTGTCCTGTTTGGGCCCTCAGATATCGGGTATAGTTTGCAGACATCACACTAATGCAGGGTGACCCTCTCAAATGAGGAGTTAAATACTGCAGGCTAGTGTGTAGTGTAAAGTATAAACCCACCCAACCTGGCTGTGTCCGCCTTGTTAGTGGAAGGAATTGAGTTTAGCCCCCTTTTATAGTCCGACATAAAAATATGTTTGACACTATTTAAACCTTGCGCAAGTTAGATAAGATGGTAATAATGATTTCTGCGTAGATTACTGATTCCTGTTTCTATTTCTTGTTGTGATGCATTATGGTGACCAGCAACCGCCAGTCAGAGTTGGACCATCATTGTTTATTGAATAGTACATCTATGCGCGTCTTGGCCTGCGAGCTCCCCTTTTTTGCACCGACGCAGGGGGAGGGTTGCATCTGTTAGGGTCCAATGTTAGTCTTAATTACTGGCC
The DNA here is from genome assembly GCA_011952105.1 of Coreoperca whiteheadi. Taxonomy (NCBI): domain Eukaryota; kingdom Metazoa; phylum Chordata; class Actinopteri; order Centrarchiformes; family Sinipercidae; genus Coreoperca; species Coreoperca whiteheadi. Next base: position 19,840,395 of record CM022485.1, read on the forward strand.
TTCATGTTCTCCATGGCCCTCAACCGTCTTTAATTAAAACCTTGATTAGGGGGGAGGAGGTCTCAGGCAAGACTATTACCAGATGGGTTTCCAGCAATAATAATAAAGACTTTATCCGCTGCCGCTGCTGCTGCCTGCGTGCCATAAAGCGCAGAGCTCGCTGCCCGTACATATCAAAGCACAGCGAGCAGAAAGAGGCTGTTAATTACGCTGGTAATTACTTGTCTAATTACGGTTCGTTTGTGATTAGATTTAGAAACGTTCCGTGGTCTATACAGAGGCTTTCTGTAGCTAGTATGTAGGCTTGACACGTCTAGGCTGAAATGTAGTGTGTATCCACAGCAGGGTGCTGCTGAATAACCGGCCTGTAAGGGATGGAGTGAATAAGATCAATAGTGAAGCACTGACCCGAAACTTATCTTTCTGTTTCTCACAGAAGTCCTCAATAATCTGTATGTTCAAGGTAGGCTACAACAACGTGTCTCCAGAATAAGTCACAAACATGTTGTCAAACAGATTCCCCTGCTTTCCTTTCTCACCTTTATGTCTGCATTATATTTGTGTTTGTGAGCTTTCTAAAAAAGTAGTGAAGAGGTCAGTTTATGTCACATTTTAACGACGAGCTTTCAGAGCCTCTGGATCTCCATCTTACTCATGTTTTCAGTGTTAAAAGAGTATTTGCGGGGGGGGGGGGGGGGGGGGGGCCAAATCAATAATGGATCCTGACAGAGTTGCATATTAGCGATTTAAAATTTGCCACATTTTGAATAGTATGTCTTGCCAATGGTCTCAAAGTCATTATGAATGCGCACAGGAAGGCACGCCGCCGCTTTTATATTCAAGACAGAGAAACTTGCAAATAACAATCAGTTCAATTATCCTCAAAATATTTACTCCAGGATGGGATCTGTCATCGAGACACAGAATACGAGGGAAGGGACGAGAAGTGATTCTTGCTGCACTATGTGCGTCCATTTTCCAGACGGTTTGTCGTCGTTATTGCCTGATTTAGTGTGCATTGTTTTACATAGCCCAGTTATCTGTGTGAGTTCACGTACAGCGTCGTGCCGCTGCATCCATTTATACATATCACACAGATCTGCGTTGAGTTTGTCGCATTTCGTGTTTCATGTTCTGTCTCCCCTCTTGCTCGGAGCAAGGCTTGTTGGAGGAAGGTCCTTTTGGCCTGTGCGCAATGCAATACTATCTATCTATCTATCTATCTATCTATCTATCTATCTATCTATCTATCTATCTATCTATCTATCTATCTATCTATCTATCTATCTATCTATCTATCTATCTGGGTGCTGCGGCGCGTGGCTGTGTGCAGCGGTGCCGGCTGTATAATTACCTCTCCTCCTCGGATCCCCCTCTCGCTGTTCCTCTGCAGCAGGTGCTCCGGCCTCTCTGACCCTACACAGACAAATACCAGAGGCCAGGTGATGACATTAGTGAAATTATGTCTATTTTTACGCGCACCCCCCCCCCCTCAGCAGCAGCGCTGAAAAAGATCTTTTTCGGGATGCCATCCCGTCACCTGTAACTCACCGCGCTGGTTCGTGGTGAGGTGAGCCACCTTACCATCAGTGGATGACAACTCTCTTGTTAGGCTGACGTAAAGTATAGGCTATAATTATGATTTTAATTAATATTCATCATAGTGAGTAAAGTATTTCAGTGGAAACGAGGCTAATGGGAAGCAACTCTAATGCTTGTACTGCCTTGGTTGTTGTTTGCAGTGTGACGCTCAGACCCTGCGTTGCCCACTCGACCAGTGACCGAACGTTATTTATGTCAGTCAAATGTTTTAATCTGTGCTGTAATTGTGTCCTTAGTTTCCCCAGCTGATTTGAACAGAACGTTTGCCAGACTTAGTCATTTATCCCAGAAAAAAAACATGCTTATTCCTGTCATTCTGAGTCAGCTGATTACACAGGAAGCATCATTATGAGTAGATCACATAGAAACCAGAGAGATCATCATGGATCTCCAGAAGATGGAATACACAGCTGTTAACAGTAGACGTTTGTAAATGAGAAGTGGTTCTCAAACAGTTCACCTGGATAAATAAAGGTTGAATAAATAAAAAAAAATATATATATATATTTATGATCAAATAAATATACAACCCAATACAACCCACAGCAAGGTTTTAGTTAGAGCCCAGCATCAGCCCTGGGGATTGTGTATCATGACCGTAACTGCCGTACCGTGTGTTGGCTATATCGCACACCATGAATTACACAGAAGAATGCACAACATCAGCGCTCAATGTTAGTCACAAAAATCAGTCAGACCACAGCCCTTACAGGAGTGATGGGGAAGCCCTTTCAGTGCAGACCGTTTGCGAACGTCGTGACAGGTGACAACATTTACACATGAAAACTAAGCCAAGAAAGTTAAAGAGGAAAACGTCCTGCACACACGTTGCAGCAAAACCATATTAGTTAAGTAGTCTACTGACTCCCAACACATCTTCCTCCAAAGTGTTTAATCACCGCTTAGAAGACACTAAGAATTATGTTAAATCTTTAATGTAATGACTGCTTATTATTTCATCTTTTCGGTCTTTTCAGTATATGGCAGATCTTTGATTTCGATCTGTTGGCCAATTAACAGGTGATGGGTGAAAATCTAAAGTATTTTCCAACAGTTTCTAAGATGTGCCCGTAAAAAAAACCTTTTCACTAATTGAGTCTAAACTGACCGCATGTTCTAAAGTCAGTTTTGCTTTAATTATTGTTTGTCAACTTTAGTCTAATTACTCATTGAAAGTAACAACACAGAGTCCAAGGTCGAGTTGGTCGTTAACTACAAATCATAGGTGTTACACAGACACAATCCTCTTTGGTGGTGCTGAATCCAGGCCAACACCCTTTAGCTGATGCGTAATTTACCTCGCCGTGCGTAATTAACTGCGTCGCAGCCAGACCCCAGTATGTATAACACTTTATTTTGAACGGTGCAATACGTTTCCATTAAACGTTATTAAAGCGCAGGGAGTGACGAGATCTCATTTGTCTTGTCAGGACATCTGACAACCTCGTTAGCTCCCATTTTCCCCTGTCAGCTCACAGTGCGACACGGACACTGACTTCAGCCACTCCTGGCAAGCGAGTGATAAATGCGCCTACTCAGCCCTGCGCAAAACAGCAGCAGTATTGTTGCCAGCACGAAGCATCAGAATCAATCACAGGCGAGTCTGCGTGGCAGGTGTCAGTCTTACGTTTGAAAAAAAACAAAATCTAGCCTACTGTCAATCTTTAATCTAATTTAAAGGGTCATAGATTTGGGGCATAATATTCTCTCGTTTGGACTTTCTCTCTCTCTGACTCGGCGGGCTGACCGTGTCCATCACAGCCGATGCAGCCCGCATTTAGCGCTGCACACTCACAGGCCTCACTAGCAGATTAGAGGTGTCGCAAATAGAATTGTTATGAATATTTGTGAGCAAATGGAGGAGCGTGTTATTGTGCAAAAAAAATAAAAAAATAATAAAATAAGGGAAGAAGAACACTTAATGGCATGGGATCTTTCCGCTCGCTGCACTTTCAGATGCAATTGTAGATCGAAGTCAGACTTGTCACGTTGAGCCAAAGTGAATTCCTAACATCCAGGACGTGCCTGTCTACTCCGGACAAATTGCATCCAATCACCCCGGGGGAATTCGGCTAATGTCTCGATCCAGGGCCGGGGAGCATGGAGAGAAAACAAATCAAACTCTGCACACAGAGCGTGTAGGGCTTATTAAAACATTTCACACAGGGGGAGAGACAGAGAGAGAGAGAGAGAGAGAGAGAGACGAGGAGTATGTGTCTGTGCATGTGTGTGTGCAGTGTGTGTGCAGAGTGTGTGTGGGTGTGTGTGTGTGTGTGTGGGGGGGTAATTAGGCTATATTATCCGTGGACACTGTATCTTAAATTGAAAATATCAGATGACCAATCCAAACATCCCTGCACACTTCATGCCTGCTGTTTGAGTGGCAGAGTCAGCAGGAACAGGCCTGACAATTTTAACCACTCCATGCCAGATCAGGTTCCAATTTAACTAACTTTGGCCTTTCTTTGCACTGTTTAGATTAATACGGGCCTATCAAGATATGTTTGACACGAAAAAAATCAATATGCAATTAAAAGCCCATAACTGTATGCATGTAAGTAAGTTTCAATCAAAGTGAAGCCAGTTTAAACTTCAAATTCAGATTTAACTTACCTCCTCGTCTCCATTGCAATTAATCCTAATTCAGATGGATGAAATACCCCCTTTGAACGCAGCATCAACTCTGCGTGCACCCTCTGCTTTCTGGAAACGTGCTCGGTCCCCTGGACATTTTTCTCTGTCTGCTACAGCGGCAGTAAACAATAAGCTCATGAGGCGTAGGCTATGGCAGCATAATGTTCTGCATGGCTAGAGAGGGGAGGTCGATCATTACACAATTTGTTTCAAATTTGATCAGTCGGAGCAAGCAAGAGATTGGCATTTCCCTGGAAAAAGCTGGCACAGGGCTCCCATGGGTTTAAGACGTTCTCCATAATCTAAGTTGTATACGTGTTGCATGTAGGCCTGTTCACAGCCACAACAACATGTAACTGGGAATAATGCCAGATATTTATCTTTAATTGAAATGTATGTGGTTGATAGATATGCATCAGCAGTGAAGATTGGGATTACACGCAAATGTAGGCAGATATTTATTGTCACTAGTATTCGAGTTGCAAAATAGTTTCCATACATCCATCAAAATCACAAACTGTCAGTGTGGTTTAGTGTGTGTGTGTGTGTGTGTGTGTGTGTGTGTGTGTGTGTGTGTGTGTGTGAGAGAGAGAGAGAGAGAGAGAGAGAGAAAGAGAGGTGGCGTTGTGCAGCAGCGTGGTGACGGCAGAGGGAAAACCGGCTGGACAGATTTGCGTTTACGCCTGATCTGCTTCTGGAGAGCGGGGCTGTGTGGGAAGGGAAAGGGAGCACCTGGCTCGACCGCTGTATCCCATCTCGTTTTATTGACAGCCTGATAAGCAGGGACCAAGCCGTGCGGTTTCCAGCGCGGATGTCGAGCACCCTGCTGCGTTGCACAGTATCAAGGCCTCTTAATGGCTGTTCCTCCAAATAATGGCCCAAACACAGCCAGTCCTGACTGGCCCGTACCTGCGCTGCCCCGGTCTCTTCCTGAGAGACAAGCGGCGGCGCGGTTGCCCATTTACTCACTGTCTTGTTCAAATTGACACAAACATCAGAGGTTGTGAAATAGGATTCGAGGCTTTTAGCCTGCCTTAGTAAAAGGGAAGCCAAAGCCCCATTACGAGCTGTGGATGACAACTTTATAGGGCTGTAGAAATAAAAACGTTTTCAGCGCAGGCTGAAACAGTGGAATTGTCTACAATATAAATCATGTTTATGCTGTAATACCAGATCTTTGAAAATGTGTCTAACCCTAGTGCCATGAGGAACAGTGAGAGCGGCAATAACATAGGTCTATTGAGTGGGACCTGCCTGCACCTGTTCTGTCCACACCTGTTGCACACTGAGCATGCTCAGATTTAAAAACACAACAACAACAACAACAACAGCTATGTACTCGCTCATGTCCTAATGCCCCTATAGTCAGTCTGCGCATGTCTCCTCAGTAACCATTATAAGCAGCAACTGCTAAGGGGGAAAAGCAACAATTGTGGTCATGGTTAAGTTTCCATACAACAATATCTTGAAAAAACTCTCCATGTAGTTTAAGCATACGCTCAGATAACCTCTCTCCATGTATGACTTTTATTCTTAAAATCACTGGAAACACACCCGGTTTCCTTTCTTGAGCAACCGTCCTATAGTCGGGGACAACAGGACACATTTTGGAATAAAAACATGAAAGAAATTGAAATGAAAAGATAAAAGAAAAGCTAAAAGAGGACGTGGCCCCAGCAGAGTGAGGTGTTAGCTGTCAGTCCCTGCACGCAGCACGCACACTGGGGCAGTACGCGGGCCGGTGTGCTCCACATGTAGGACTACCTTGTGCACTTCCCCATTCTGTGCTCCGTGTCCTGTCCAAGGTATGACGTCGACCCGTCGCTCCAGCCAATCACTGCCAACTTGAGGCTGATGCTCAAGGGAAAGTTGCTGGTAAGAGCCGCATATTTTTTTTTCCCACTCTCATTGACATTTCAACTCCAGGACGGATCCAAAGGTAGATATATTTGAATCGGGACCTATAAGTTTCTGTCGCTGTGACACGGAGGAGAGATCCGGGGAGGGAAGAAGCGACTTTAAACGCACAGGATACCGGTCAGACACGTTTGCTGCCTTTCATCCGGTGAGTTTGGACGGACTAAAATATCAAACAGTTTCTTTTTAAAAGCCTATTTAAATACCTTGGAAGTTCTCCTTATTATAATAATATTAACTAGAGCGTTCTTCTACACTTTTCCTGATCTCCTCCAACTTGAAAAGGTGCATGGAACATTTAAAGCAGAAACCTGAGTGTGCATGCAGATTGATTAGAAGCCTGGTGCATTGGCAAAGTCAGGTGCAATTATTGGTTGCGGCGCTCGCACGTTGCTTTGTGTAGCCTACAGGAGGTGTCCACCCACACACAGTCGAACACAGCGAGCTGACTTAGTTTTTGTTGTCATCTATCACTCATACACGTACGGCGTGTAATTCGCCATCTTCACAGAGGCAGTAAGCAGCGCGTCACTCCTTAAAACGCGCATATGATTGTGAGCTTTACGCAGGGAAACTAAAGGCTTCGACCTGCACAGTGAATCGAGTGTGTATGGGATCCATTCAGCCCTGTTCGATCCATCAGCGCGGTGGGAACCGACGCGGTCCATCAGCGGAAGATTTCACTTTGCTGGCTGCAGTGGCCACGTGTGCGTTGCGTTTGGAGAAACGGCTCAATATGTTTGGCTTAAGAGTTGAGTTACTGGTCGTGTTGCAAAATAAAACACTTTTCTAAGTTTTGGCTGCAACTTGTCAAATTTCCAAGCAGCCTGCAACTAAACATGCAGGGAAATGACGTGCGCCCCCGAGGGTTTTCAGATGGATTTATTTGGTCTATAAAAAGGGCTTGGGCCTAGTATTTATACTTGGACTTATATCTGTGGGGTTTTTCTTTTTTTAATAAATATATTAACCATTTTAGTCCCACCTCTAATGCGATTATGAGTTTTTAAAATCCCTCATAAAAGATGAAGATCCAGTCTGATTTCCAAACAGTAGCTGGGAGACTTTGGATGTCTCAGGTCCTATGTTTGGGTCCAGTGTTCCTTTCGGTCATGCTTGCCGAGCCGCGCTGTGACACCATTAGCCCCGGTGTTTATCCCAGCCTTCAGCCTTTTGCCAGGAGAGGGCTTCTGTGGACTGCACACCTTCTGTGGGCTGCACAAGAAATCCTCGATCCTCTCCTTGTCTCCCCACAAACTTCAAAGATCGTGCACAATGTGGTAGTTGAGCTACTTCAGTAAAAGCTACATTTGCATTAATGTAAACACATCCTGCCCGAAAGGGGGACGGTGCACCCCCAAAATGCAGTACGTTGACAGGCATGAAGACCTTTATTTTGATGGAACATGTTTAAAAGGCGCCTATAAAGCAGAGGCTTTATGCTTGTTAGGCCTTTAGACCAAGCAGAAAAAGGACCATCTTAACATTTCCTACAGCTACAGATTTGTCCGCGCCGTGATGGAGTTATGTTTCCTTATATTTTCTGAATGTGCTGAGAATTAAGTCGACATTAATAGAGCCTCTGTCCCGAGACGCGCTGCATGCACAGCACGCTTTAAAAATAGCAGACTAATGAAATATCTGCGCAAAGTCAAACAAGCATGGGATTGTTTAATTATTGTTGATAAAAACGGAATTACACATTGTGAAAGTGCAAATTATTTATGCAAATAAACCAGCGATGTCCTCATGAATGTCTTTGGAGAGAATAAATGTGACAATCCGAGGCTGTTTGATGAATGACAGGTCATCTCAAACAGAATGCAGCTTACAAATTCAGGTCGACATTTCTAGTGATCACTGTGATTATAAAAGGAACAACCCCAGTCAACAATAATATACTAATAGTATTAAGTTCATTTTAACTTGATTTAAAGAATATATATATAATTACATTTTTTTTCTCAAATAGATTTTTCACAACGTTATCAGAAAGAAGACTTTAAACATTTTTAAAATAGTAATTATAATCATCACCAACAATAACAATAGTAGAAATTACAGTATAATAATAATAATAATTAATAATAATAACATACAAGATTAATATAATATTGTATTTGTTTATTAGCTCAACAGTGCATAAAGCAGGTGTATTAAAATGTGAGGGCTGTTTTAATGAGCAGTAGGTAGAGTTTGGATTTGTGGGTGGTTTAAAAATGTGCATGCAGCAGTGTCATGAAACTAAACCAAACAAACAGGGTTTGATATTCTTCTTCGTGAAGGAATAACAAACTCACGCCTCTAAAGAGAAATGGCAGGGCATATAGATCAATACTCCAGTTTTTCTTTTTAAAATCTACATGAATCAGAGGGATTCAGCTCAGCCACCTTTTATTTACTTTTAATTAGACAATATTGTAACAATCTTGTAACGTTTTCAAATAAACCTCCCCAGATGTCCTCATACGTGAAAGGTGAGTAAACTATGACCTCCAGTGGAAGTTCATCACAAAGGCAAACAACGTTCAATAAAAAAAATAAATCAATACAAATTATGTAACCAGATTTTCAGAAAAACAAAAACAAAACTAATTGGAAGCTCTTTTGCCACACATGATTCCACATGATGAATGTATCCAAAGTTGTATCAGCCTGCAAAGGGTAAACTGTAATCTCAAACAAGAGATATTTAAATGAGGTGGGTTTACCCTGCACTACACCCCTTTCCCTGTCCAAAAATAATGTCACTGTTTTTCACTCCTGCTCCCTCCCCTTATGGTTTTTTTCTTTCTTCTTTCTTTCTTTTTTGTATTTAAAAGTTTCTAGATGGGAACAAATACCACATCGCCTCAGGGCAAAATAGCGACCAGATTAGGCTTTCTTTTCAAGGCCTTTGGCATTAGTTGCTGCTAATCCGAATTGGGCTAATTGCTTTCCCAACATCAGACTATCCCGTTTTTTTTTATTTTTTTTTATTTTTTTTACATACTTCCACAGCAATCCAGACTACCCTACCATAGGAAATATATTTTCTAACAGGGCTCTTGCTGATAAAGATGAAGGCCTACGTGGCATGGTTGTGAATAAAAACAGAACTCTCCTGAGAGTGGAGACAACGAATTAGCTCTTGGAGCGGATTTACAGCTTAACCAAAGAAATCAATAACCTACTGAAGGTATTGTTTCCAAAGAAAACTACTTGACACACTCATCGGGGAATCTGTCTTTCAGCGAGGCCAGGTTAGTGGTGTGAATTTTTGACAGCTGCAGTCTGTAACTAGTGAGTGGCAATAACATTTGCACTACAAAGGTAGGCCATAACCACAAGAAATATGTCTTTTAAAGGCACAAATGGAGAAAATTGAGGTACCATTTTAATATTGAATTGATTGGGCGAGATGTTACGTGCCTATCGGCATCTTGTTACACAATTGAGCTCAAAATCGGCAACTTAAACACACAGTTCTGCTGCTGTGGTTTGGTTGCTCTGCCACATGCGCTCACTACGGCTGGCTCACTATGGGGACGCACAGTTTAGTAAACACTGCAGTTCACACTCCTCTTGGGTCCTGCAATCAACACTCATGTACTTGGTGTGTGTGTGTTACACACTGTCCCTAACTTTATTTAACAAAGTAGGCTACACGCTCTCAAATTCTCAAAAGATCATTTCCCTCCATTAACCTCTGGAAAACAGAGACATTAAAAGTTCATCCTGAATAATAATGACAGTTTGAAAGTTGAAACTGTCCAGTTTTAAAGTAAATCAACCAACACGAGGTTCTCTCATAGCACAAACCTCTATCGGGTCGCTTGACCGGGTGTTTGTGGTCTAATGCATGTCTATTAGGGGGGTCCTTGACGGGAAAGTGTCCCCCCCCCCCACACACACACACACACACTTAGCTGATATAAGCTGCGGTCATTCACGGTAGGCCTATAGGCTGAGCCACCAGTCTAAGTGAGTAGAAACAATGCCGGAAGGAGAAACAGATGAATGTGCTCGTTTAGTTTACGGGTTGTTTGATGAAGGAGTATTGGCCAAAGTGTTGTTCCTCACCGCGGGACCCTCGGTGACAGTTTGAGTCGGTCCTCTCAGCTCATTATCTCGCCGGCCCACTGAGGGCCCCATTCAGGCCGGGCAGCCACCCCCACCACCCCCCCCCCCCCCCCCCCCTTCTCTTTTACACACCTAAAAGTGTATAAAAGGCCAAACACATCCCGCCCCC
>CM022485.1:19862852-19891626 GCA_011952105.1 Coreoperca whiteheadi
TTTTTTTTATAGCTATATGTGGGGGGTTTGGGGGGGGGGGGGGGGGGGGGGGGGGGGGGGGGGGGGGGGGGGGGTGCTGCATGTAGCCTACACTGTTTGCTGCCTGGAGGGCACAGGAGCGTAGCGCAGGGCTACTGTCGGCGGCTCTGCACCTGTGCCATCCTTGCAACAACCTCGTGTCCTTGAGCAAGGCACTAATCACTGCAACTATATAAGAAAAATACACAAGATCTGCATACAAAAAGCTGAAATGGCCCTTCATGAGTTCAACCCATGGTGAGATATTACATAAACCACCCTCCATCAACGCACCCCTGCTTAATTTCGCATTAACTTCTCGGTGTGATAATGATGTCCAACAACAAGACAGACATTAGTCGATAAGCCTCGCCCTGCAACTGAAGGGGCAGTGAATAGAGTGGCCTTATTTTGGTTGTTCAGGGGGTTGCATGCTCTCTCCTCACTCATTTGTTTCCAATTGAAGACAGAAATCCTGACTGGCGTGTAGCTGGCCGGGGGACGTGATTAATGATGGTAGTGGATAAGGGTTAACACACTGGACTCAAAGCTCTGTTGACTGGGATCCTCGTGCGCACAATGCCAAAGTACTATAGCCTGCGCGCCTCCACAGAGAGAGGATCCTTTTGTCATCTCCTCCAATGGCCCCCCTCCCATATATTACACCCACCGAGGGCTCACTGCTCGTCCCTGGCTGTGTCCATAGTTTAATGGTTTCCCTTACTCCTGAAGGCATTGTATCATTCTGAAAAGCGTCTTCTCCTATTCAAAAGTTGGTGGTCACCTCAATGGCTATACCAACGCCCATATGGGAACGACCATTGAGGCATTGCTCTGCCCTAAAAAGGAGGCTAGAGAGTTTGGGGTTTTAATACATTTCATAGGCCCTGAAAAGAGGCTTGCCACATCTTGTCACATTTCTCTTAACCTTTTGAGAACACACGCCATTGTTGGGAAGCGATAAGTACGTGGAGCCTTTCCCTCGCCAGCATGTTTTTCCCACAATATTTTATAAACACTTTTAACCGCGAGGCCTTTTTCATTTTGTTCCTTTTCACGCAGGCAGTAATCTGGCAACATTAAGGAGAAATCGCAATCATTCCTCTGATTTTGAATGAAATCAACCATGATAGGGGCTTTAATTAATGATGTTACGCCGCGGTCTGTACAATTAGCTGTAGGTTGATACAACACGGGGCCCGAGAATTAATTATTCAATTACCTTAATTGAATGTATATTTCCATTATATGGTTGTTTTTTTTTGTTTTGTTTTTTTTGCAGACGGCTGCCAACAACAAGACGGTGCAGGAGAAAACACAAACTCCATCAGCTCGAACGGGGAGGATTCAGAGGAGACGCAGATGCGACTGCAGCTCAAGAGGAAACTACAGAGAAATCGCACGTCCTTCACACAGGAGCAGATTGAAGCTCTGGAAAAAGGTCGAGCAATCAGTGAATCCTTTATTTATATCCGCCACATTGGATTTTTATTTTCCTTTTTACAAAATGTTATTGCTATTAGTAAAAAAACAAAAAAAAACACACACACACACGTTTCTGATCGTCTTTGGCGAATTAAAACAGACAAGAGACAAGATGGTTTACTATAACAAACGAACAGCACGCCTAATATCTGTCAGACACGGCACATAGCTCTACTGGTTTAACTAGTTTTCGGCCTTTAACATACATTTAGTCAACTAAATAGCCCTGCAAAAAATGTATAACCCTCGACCTAATTTATTACTTATTTACTGATACTTTTGCTGTGCGATTTCTTGCATTACAGAATTTGAAAGAACTCACTATCCAGATGTTTTCGCGCGCGAGAGACTAGCAGCGAAAATCGACCTGCCCGAAGCAAGAATACAAGTGAGTGATCAGAACTTTTTTACATCAGCTGGGTGAAGGCTTTTTTTTTACTATAGTTGCCAAAGACACAAAAAAAAGAAGAAAATGCCTGTAAGAGAACTAATAAAAGCTGTCATTGCAGGTATGGTTTTCAAACAGAAGAGCAAAGTGGAGGCGAGAGGAGAAGCTGCGGAACCAGCGCCGGCAGGCCAACAACTCCTCCAGTCACATTCCCATCAGCAGCAGCTTCAGCACCAGCGTCTACCAGGCCATCCCGCAGCCCACTACACCGGGTAGGTCCACCACAGCTGGGGTAATACTCACAGGATGCACCCACACCCTTAAACAGCAACACTTCATATCAACATAGAATTCGTCAGAGCTGTTGCACAAATGCTGCACAGCCATACATTAATTAGTTACACTAGTCATATACGTTGCATTATGACTGTAATAGTGTAAGTAACGCATTTAACTGTCCATAGGTTCAAGTCAGACAGGATCTATGTGGGATATTACTAAATGTTATTATGTGGCAGATGCGGATTCATATAAAAGGGGGGGAAGAGGCCTCGATCGCTGTGCGCTCTAGTTCACACGAAGAAGCACCGGTGGTTTTCCTCTTGATGGATGATTGAGCAAAACTTCTCAGCTGACTATCTGCGTAATTACCGAATCAGGCAGGAGGGCACACCGGCAGGGCTGAAGCTCGTGCTCACAAGTCAATCACCTGAGACACACACTGTACAGTATCTGCCCGGGCCTATCAGCCTGTCAAATAAGGCGTCACCTCGCGCACGCACTACTTAACGCTAATGAGACGCTCTCGCACTGGATGGCTGTGTGGGATTTCAGCGGGGTTTTGACCACATTTTCACTTCTCCATTCACAGTGTCTTTCACCTCGGGGTCAATGCTGGGTAGACCTGACTCTGCACTTACAAACACCTACAGTGCGCTGCCCCCAATGCCCAGCTTCACCATGGCAAACAATCTACCTATGCAAGTAAGTAAAAGACCATAAGGCGCAATAGTCTACAATGATTCAATATATACCTTTTATGTAATATTTGATGATGATTGGCATGATTGTAAGAGTGGAATCAAACACGCAGTGAGTAATTTAAATTGTGTTTCCTGGCCAAAAAAAAAAAAAAACAACCTTCCTTAAAATCGTATTTTAGATTAAAGTGTAGCTTTTTTTTTTTTTCCTCTCCAGGGGAATAGGACTAAAATGATAAATAAAATGAAATCAAGACACCTCTGCCTGTGAGAGCTTACAGTATTACATCCTACAACTATGGTTGGCTAAGCTAATGTAACATTCTCTCCCCATCTATAGCCCAGCCAGACCTCCTCTTATTCCTGCATGCTGCCTACCAGTCCGCCTGTGAACGGGCGAAGCTACGACACATACACGCCCCCTCATATGCAGGCACATATGAACAGCCAATCAATGACCACTTCTGGTACCACCTCAACAGGTAGGCAGAAAGTTCATTGTTTACCAACATGCTTGGGAATTAATCACAACATATCTGCCACCTTTCCTGTAATTTGGGGGTACTCCATAGCCTTCTTTGACTCATGATCTTGTTGCTGCAACTTTTCCCCGAAACTTCACGGTTTAAATGACATGCGGATCAATATCTCTACAGTCCATATCATTTTCCTTCTGCAGTTGCAGGGACGAAGCTCATTTCATCGCTGCTCTACGCCATCATGTCAATCCCACTACTCCGGCCCATAGTTTAGTTCCACCCCATTAGGATGCTGTTACTGAGAGCCATATATACCGGTTATAGTCATGAAGAGTTAATCATGCATAACCACATTTCCTCTGTGCTAAATTGCTAATTAATTTGATTCATTTGCTGGTGTACTCTCTCTATTTAAATGCCATTGCCAAAGCCTCAATTTATCGAGCTTGCGAGCCTTTTACTGTGCAACCATGTGCAGAGCATTGTGACTGACTGCAGCTCTAAAGGCTCCTCTACCTATTTGCAGGCTTTTAAAGCACAATGCTCTGTGCTATATGGCCAACTTGTGTTAGCTGTCACACTAACTGTGCATGGTGCATCTACTCATCCAATTTAGCATGTTGACTTCTGGGGCTTTTTTTTGTTTGTTTTTTTTACTGACATGTTTTTTCCTCTTGTCTCTGCAGGACTCATCTCTCCTGGAGTGTCTGTCCCTGTCCAAGTCCCAGGGAGCGAGCCTGACATGTCTCAGTACTGGTCAAGACTACAGTAGAGAGAAGAGCTACTTCACCCTGTAACCACCCACTCCACCATCGCCCTCCGGCAGTGCTCCTCACACATACACGGCACAGGAGAGTAGAGAAGGCGAGAGGGGGTTGAGAAGAGGCAAAGGACAGGAGAGGAGAGGAGAGGAGGAGGAGGAGGAGGAAAGAAAGAAAGAAAGAAAGAAAGAGAGACTCTGGGAGAGCCTTGGAACGTCTGGGCTTTGTTTTTCCAGTGGGACTGTGTGCTGTTCTGTAGCTCTAGGCACATTCAAACGAGGACTTCAAAGAGAGAACAATGATGGAAAGACCGAAAAAAATGGACCTCTGTAAAGTGACCGGTGTTAAATTTTTATGGAACAAAAACTTATCTGTTTTTTTTTCTATTTCCAACTTCAGTCATTGTTTCCTTTTTTTCTCTGGTGTGTTAGTAAATGGCCATTTGTATGTTAATATGAAAAACCAAGATCAAGTACTGATAGATGGACTGCTAGAAAACCATGTTGGTCTTGGGTTTGTTTGAGAGGAGAGATTCTGCCATGACTATCTTTTAATCTGCTTATATCGAGACTTTCTACCAGCCTTTGCATGGTCTCTGGACGCTGTTGCATATCATTAAAGACGAAAAAGCTGGAGGGAAGACTCTAACTGTGTCAAAAAAAAAACAACAACTATTTATTGGTCTTATTTCTTACAAATGGATATTTAGCAGAGGAAACTCAAGCTCGATTCACCCACTGAGGCTGTGGTCTTGGCTCCTCTGACACGGGCCTGCATTTTCTGGCTTCCTAAACACGGATCACTATCAACAGCTCAAAGTGTGCAAAGACGGTGCGACATGCAACACAACTTGGACCTCTTGCTTCGGTGGTTGGATTGACTCTAGATTACCACGAAGAACATTAAATGTGGGAAACAGGTGTAAAAGAAAACCTGTAGTCTGTAAATGGTAGACTGCGTCTTCGATATAATCCAGTTTGTTTATGTCAAAATGTAAAGTACTTGTCTTCCCTAGAAATCTTCCAGAAAGATTTCTCCAATAAAAGTTGATTTCATTTATATCCCTGAGAATATTCTATAAATGTTCCATGCATCATGAAATACATTTCTTTAGGGTCAGGTACAATTTGTCTCTTAGGTATAGTTGTATTATAGTGTCCTATGGTCAAAAAAAAATTGTGCAACTAGAAATATTTAATTACTATAATTATGATTAAAACATTGCTTGACAGAGTTTTAAACTTAAGTGTTTGGCAGTTGTTTACAAGTACATATCAGATTTAATCATTGTTGATTGTAAAACAGACCAAAGCCTTTGTATTTCATCTAGTACACAGTGTTTTTTTAAAGATATTAGTCTTGTGTTGCAAAATTTTGTAAACACCTTCTGTTCGATTACATTGGCTTCGAGTTCGTAAGACTGCAGTCGAACCCCGCAGTCCTTATTTATAATTGAAGACCATGGGAGGGTTTTTCTAGCATCATCTGTCATGCTCTTTTGAGTTTTGCATTTTTATTTCAGTGTGTACGTAGAACATGGACACACACTGGGTTTACGTCTGAGCAATGCTTCTGAGATGAAACGTCTACACGCTGTCTCTTAAATATTTCAATTTAATTTTATTTAAAATGGAGCTTTCTAAATGTATTTTGTGAAAACTATAAAACATTTTGTACAGTAAAATTGTGTCTTAAAGAAAGCCTTTTTGCCTGTTCAATGCTGTGTCTTATACAGTGTCACTCTTTACCGAGCAAGTAGACACTTCCAAAAATGTTGACATAATGCATCATTCCTGCAAATTTAGACAGATCTAATGCTGACAAATGCCAGTACAAGGGCTTGTAATAAACACACAAAAACCTCCAATTCCCACCAAACAAAGGTGTCCACAATAACAAACCTCTCTTGATGTATGGGCTGAACCAAGTCGACACAGACCACACAGCACACCACCACCACACAATGAGAAAGGTCAAGCAATTCACCATCACTGGCTCTTGTTGTAGCAGAGTTACGATGGCATGAAAAAAAAAATACAGCACCAATGAGGAGGAGGGAGCAGAGAAGAGACGAAAAAAGTCATGGAATAAAGCAGTCAGTGCCTAGAGCGAGGCAAAGGAGCGATTGTGTGGCAGAGTGAGTTATTTTGCTTCACTTGCTGCCTCAGCGGGGGTGGGGGTGGGGTGCGGTGGGGTGTGTGTGTGTGGATTTGAGGCGGTGTGTTAGAAAGAGAGAGCTCGTCTAAAAGGAAAGGATGTCCAGGAGAGAGTGAGGTCAGGTAACACGCACACAGCATGTAAAAGCCCCAAATATCCTGCTAAAATGGACTAATTGAATTTACACATCTCACTCAATATTTATTAGTCCAATCAGAACTTTGAGGATTGGAGGTTAATCAGATTTTTAAGAGGGTTATTTTTTTTCAGGGGCTAATGCAATTTCTCTATTCATTTAATCCAGTTTATCACACAGACAGAGGAATACTGCTTTGAGAGCATGGGGAGGGGAAGAGAGGACAGGATAGGCGACTGCGCTGGACAGAGGAGGAACATTAATAATTACAAAGAGGGAATGAACAAGAGACTCAAAATGCAAGAAAGACTGCAATTAGTGGAAGTCTAAATAATACACAGCTTCAGGATCAAAAGGTTTAAATGTAATTCTTGCTCAGAACAAAGTAAGGCAATATACGTTTCTGTACAAGTTCCTGAGAACTTTGAAGTCTTTGATCTGTTTTTTAATGAGACACAACATTTCTGACCTGGAAATCTGAAGTTGAATTTCCACAGCAGCGAACAGAAGCTGACGCTCTCTGCAGTTACCTTCTGTGCTCTGTGTGTGAGTATGTACTTTGAGCAAACATGAAGAAACAGTTCCCACATAACTGTAAATACAATAATAGGCTAGCTTTGTGTATTTGACAGATACGGTAACATCATTATCTAATCTGTAACACATGTCTGAAGACAGGTCTGCTTTATTAAACCAAACTTAGCATAGATATCAAATGAGGTAAAAAAAATCTATTGTGTACGTATGTATTGTAATTTGTGTTACTTGAATAGTGCTGCGATGTGACGGCCATTCAATAATAGCACCGGTAAGACCCCTGCTAAAGCTACTCTAGGAAAACAACTATGGATTTGGTTGGGAATCAATAGTACGTGAGCGGCGGCTGCCAAGACATGATTATAAAAGCAAATTCTCTCCACTCAGTCCCATGGCTTTCGTTTTTGCTAAAGGCTAAGTGAGGCTTTCAAGGCGTAGGTGCTCTGAAATGTGCCAACAGCACAGTTGTTGTGAGTGTTCATCTTACTGTGTTACTGTAGCAGATTTCCTTACAAAAAAAGAAAACGCTGAATATAAAATACTGACGTCTATTTTTTCCTCCAGGTTGAACTACTTTGTATTTCGATTTGAGCAATAAGAAGGAAGGTGACAAAAACGAATCCAAAACAAAACATACAAATTATGACTGGGTTGTCCTATGTACAGTGTAGCGTTCCTACTACGGGTGTGGTGAGGGTGATAAGAGCATCGGAAGAGCCACATGTGATCATTTGTTTAAAAAATCCCACTGAACGGGGGAGAATACCGCGTTCTCGACCTGATTGTGAAGTTCCAGATATTGTGTTATTGTGTTCAGAGGCTTAAATTAATTGAGATTTCCTGGCACCCTGAATTACTTATTCATACTCATTACAGCAGAATGTGTGGCTAATCGTGACTCACATCGCCTAACCAACTAACTTTATCTGATGGCAGAACACTGAAAAGTCCACTGTCAATCATTTTAAGAAGTCATATTTAAATGTTTTTTATTTTAATGGCTGAAAATGCACACATCTACATGTATAATATATGCAAATTGAATGTGCATAAAGACGACCCTTGGTTGAATCTGAGCACTGAGACTAGAATCAACTCACTAAATGTAAATGTAAAAAAGTGAGCGCTTTCATTCGTTATAATGTGCATAGAAGAAACGGACATTATATAACTTTGGTTTTGAAACTTAAAAAATGATCCACTTCCTGAACTGACAGAACAAAAAGTGAATCAGCACCATGGTGACATGGAGACATGGCAAGTGTAGAAAAAGGCCCTACCAGTAGTATGGCAACATAAACAAATGCCAAAATGAATTTCTTCTATTTTAATCTACCTTAAAAGTGTACCCTGAATACGTCAACTCTTTGACACCAATAACTTGGAAACAGTTTTTATCTTGACAACACAAGCTTTCGTTCACCTGTGTAAGTGACCTGTGTATGTCATCTCTCTCTCTCATACAGCCCACGTAAGAGCACTCCATTCATGCATGAAACTGTCAGGTAACACTACCCTCTCCCAACACGTGTTGCAGATGGTTACCAATACTGCCACTTTTCACAGGCAAAAATATTCAAAGTGGCATCAGCAGCAGACAGAGGAAAACAAAAATGAAACATTTAATTTTTCATGTTGTTTTTTCTCTGTTTCTCCATGTCACCATTTGACCTAATTTGTTCTTTTGGGCTTGTCATGGCAAAGCAGCTCATCCAGCAAACATGCCTGATGAGGTGTGAAGCCTGCCCCCAAAATCCAGCTCTCCTACCCTCTGCCCACATTCCTGTTCAGCTCTCCAGCTTACTGGAGGTAGACGTCACTCACTGGGACAGTCTCAGGGTCAGATTGAGGCATCCCTATTCGAACCTGAAACCAGTGAGGCAGACCAGAGATCAGTCATTCATAACACGCTTACTTTACATCCTCTCGTTGTCTCACAGGTATTCAACTTTCCCTTCCCTTCAGGTGTTGAGAAAAGCAGTAAAGTACAAATTGAATAAAAAGCACATGTTGCGTACTGTGTATTTATTTTCTTCTATTTAAGGGCGCCCCGGTAACTCACCTGGTAGAGCGCATACGGTCCGGGTTCAGCCCTTTGCTGCATGTGAGTCCCTTCTCTCTTCCCTGCGTTTCTTGTATCTCTCTACTGTACTGCCAAAAATAAAGCAAAATGCCCAAAACAGTTTCTTTTATTTAACAAAGCAAAAGCACATTTCATTGCATTATCCAGGAAAATAAACTATCATACACGGTGGAACTAGGCAGGAGCCCAGAGCTTGGGAGAATGCAGTTAAATTATTTAATGTTTGCCAGGAGAGTCTGTAAAGACTAACATTTCATGATTACACTTTACTTGTAATCAAAATCCCCAAATGCAGAGGAAAACAAAAAACAAACAAAATGTACCAAATCTTAAAGTCCTCCATCTTGGATTTTAATTGGGTCAAGTACTAGTCACCCTGCCAATCATATTCCCTTCATATAACATTTGAAAATACCACAGGGCTCAACTTTCTTTTGCAACTTACAGTGGGGGAAAATAAGCAAACTGTGAGTATAAAAACTTGGCCAATAACATACGTTAAGTTAACTTTTCACAACAACTTGGAATGCGCAAATGAGTCAGAGATAAAAAATAACACAGAGTGTACTGTAGGTTGATTTAAAAAAGGACTTGAATAGAATGAAATGTGTCCGTTATGAGACGAGGTACTGTGGATGTTTAGATCTTCACCCCTGGCTGGGACAGTTGGCAGGTGGTAATGGCTGGCAGGGTTATGCAGTTGACATTACGTGGGCGAGGGAACAACCTGGTCACCACGGTAAAGAGGACAACGCTACGGCGTTCCAGGTGTTGGTTGCCCGTGGCGACTGTGTGGGAGCTCTAGAAGTCCAGGTGTTTGTTGCCGGAAGTGCCGGAGCCACAGGCTGAAGCCACTGTGGCAGCTCCTGCCAGCTCCCCCCTGCTCACACGACTCACCGTCTCAGACAAGTCTGGAGGCAAATGCAGTCTCTACAGAAATCAGAGCGCGAGAGAGAGAGAGAGAGAGAGAGAGAGGGGGGCATTAGGAGTATTAGGTCAGCTTGTATGGATAGAAACGAAAGCACTACAGTGGATCAACATACAGTAGATGGTACACTTCAGCGATGTTTATTCACAGAGAGCCATGTTGGGTTGAAATTGCATTAGATGCTTCAGCACTCCCTTCCGCACTGGCAGCGTGGAGTAAACCTGCTAGCGTGCTGCTGAATGCTTCAGAGAGCTTGAGGTCTGTTACAGCTCACAGGGAATATGTGTGCGTGAAGTAGGGGTGTTTTGAAGAGTTGTGTATGGGACACAACTACATGCATTTATGAGGTGAGGTAAGAGAAAGTGTACTTGTGGTGATTGATTTACTGTGTACCAGCTAATACCAGAGTCATAAGAATCAAGTCTTTTAGCTGTTTCATAGTAAAGCTTATCTATAGAGCAGCCCTGGGCCACAAGCACAAAGACGCTTAAAGGTTAATGAGGGCCATCCATGTAAAGCCCCCAAACAACAACATGCTAACTCATATAAAGCTTAAGAGGGGCTCCACTGCTCTGCTCTTTCCACAAGCCGCAAGAAAGGCCGCCAATGCCACTCCATGAACAAAGTCTTGAAGAGGTGCTGAGAGCATGAAAGGAAGTGAAGTATCTCCAGAGTCAAGTGTGCGCCCGACAACGGTGTTGAGTGACGTGTTGCTCGAGTGTCTATCGAGGAAGTTAAATTAGAATACAGGCATCCCGGGCACAAGAGAAGTTAAACCCTGTAATTTGCCCCTGAAAGAATCTGCTATGACATCTGAAACCAATTGGTCAAAGCCTGCGCTCCCACCCCACCCCGGCCCTCTAAACCTTCCCTGCCCGCCACATCCTTACCCCCTCCAGACATGCAGCTTTAGGAGAGCCTCTCCACTCCCACAGATACTTATCTTTTTCTTAACGACTAGGTGTTTGGGTACAGGGTTTAACAGCGTCATTACTAAAAGATAATTCAGGACTATGCAACACTCTTTACCCCTCTAGGGTACACTACTTCCTCTTTTTGCTTAATACTGTTTTTTAAGAGTATTGAAACACCTGAGTCTAAACTGCTAAATGTTTTTACATCGCTGATGTTCATGTCTGATATGAAGCCTTGTGCTCCTGCTAATGTGGCTAACAGGTCAGAGGCACGTCATGCTCAAGTGGTCTCTTCTTTTGTTGAATTCATTACCTTTGTGTGTGTGTGTGTGTGTGTGTATGTCTGTGTGTGTCTCAGAGGACTGTTTGTCAGGGAAGTAGAGGAAACAGGAGGAGTAGTCTTCACGTAGCCCTGCAGATTATCTGGGGCAGGTGAGCACTGCGACATTGTGAAGGACCTATAATTTAATGTAAGATGGTAAAGGTAAGGTTACAAAGGATTTATAGAGGCATGGATGGAAGATTCCCACTGGGCAAAAAGACAAGACATACATAATGAGCATAAACTAACTCTTGTGACGCCACAAGAAGAATGATCATGATACATTTGTTAAACTTCTCTCAGTATGCAACTTTCTCTGACTCCATCTCTCTCATACAAACATCCATGCAAACGCATGGATTGGCCTTGAGGGGGCCTCCAAAAGCTCTGCTCTGCTTCCACCCCTGCCAAACCTCACCTGTGTAACCTTTCGTGTCTTAAGCTCACTCGAGTGTGATTGAAAAAGAAAAACAATGCATTGATCAAGCCTGGACTCAGTCCTGCTTAGCTCACTGCAGCGGAAACACGGTAGAGAGAGGGGTAGGAGAAAAATCAATCACATATACATCATCCTCAGTGGGTGAGTAAAAGAAAAAAAAAAGACATCACACCGTTGTCTGGCTGTCATGCACCCACGGGCCTGGCTACACCATGTTGGTTTGGCTCTGGGCTCTGTGAACCCACTGAGCATGTGCAGAGCGAAGGTCAAAGCAATACAGAAGTGCAGCACAGCTCCTCTAACCTTTGAGTTCAGGGGCAGATGAGAACAATCAATAGTAACATCAAAGTTGGAGGGAGGAGCAGACAAAACCAATCGATCGGTTTGACACACACAGGGAAAAGAGAGCCCGGTAACAGTCAACAGCCATCCCGCACAACAGTGACAGCCAATATTAGAGCTGATAACTGTTATTGGTTTTCAGGGCCATAAAAACTTACTTTATATTCATATCCACTCCAAATAAACTGATTTCATATCACCGTCAATCCAAGTTAACTGGATGAGGACAATCCAAGATAAATTATTTAATTCATTTACACCCTGATTTTGAAATTTAGACCCAAATATGATGCAAGTGCAGGGCACTTATTTTAGCAGTGATAAGCCAACAGTGTGGCTGCCATGAACATTTGCCTAGACACCAAATGAATGGAGGTCAGTGTAGGACTTAGACAGACACAACCAGGGAGGCTCTGAGTCTGCTTCGCTACGACCTGCACACTCCATGATGTAAACAAGGACATCCGGAAAACCCTCAGAGGCATAGTGGGGTGTATGTGTGTGTGAAGTCTTTCTCTGCTGCCTGGCAACCTTCACGAGGGTGGAGAAAGAGGGAAAAAAATAAGGGTGGGGGGGTTGGATGGGAGTGTATGGCGGGAAAACAGACCATTGGCTGTGGTGCACTGGTGGAGGGGTGCGGGTGGGAGGGGTTGTGAAAATAGATGTGTGCCACAACGTTAGTGCGAGTATGTGTGTGTTAGAGTTGTGATGTCAGTGTTTCCTCCCTGGTGGTGGGCAAGGGTAAAGGTCTGTGGTTCAGCTCCGCTCCACAGCCAGAGGGGCTGGGGCCATGCTGGCAACAGGGTGAGGGGTGACAAAGCTCCAAACGAGTGCTAAGCACTTGAAATGAGCCCTCAGGGCCGGCCCACAGACTAGCTTTGCCTAAGAGGGTTACTAATATCAACCCACAATGGACAATTCCCTTCAGCTTACTAAACACTCCAAAGACCCGGTTCTTAAGGAAAATGGCGTTTCATGCTGCTTGTAACCGGTCGTTCACAATCTCCACATACAGCAGTGGTTGTTTGTGGATATCACATCAGTGTTTTATGGCTCAGAAAAGGAACCAAATCACAGTTTTTAAGGTTTTTGTCATGTTTTGGTTATGAGTATAACAATGTTATGTCAGCACATAATATTCCAAGATCCAAAAGGACACATTTTCCCAACTAGAGCTTAAACAGGACCTACTCACACAAAGCAGCACCATCAAAGGCATTCCACTGGTGGTAACGGCTTGCTAATGACTGGCGTATTAGGTGCTAATTTAACGAGTCATTTCTTCCATAGGGTTTTAGCCACATTTTCAAATGGCCGTGTCACTGTACAGCTTAGAACTATGGGAAACCCAACACCTTGTTGGAACACATGATGACTGGTCCGGCTGTTCCAATCAGATTAGCCGATGCTGGAACATGCTCATGGAAGTGACACGATATTTATCATAAACACCTACTTAACACAATCATTGTAATTTAGTCGGCATATTATAAGATCTATTAAGTCAGTGGAATGAGAGAAACTGAATTTATTACAATCACAAAAAATGTCGAAGGAATAAGAAATCCCCGTTATTGTATTGGTGCAGACAAACAAAAGGTATTTTTAAAAATATAGTTTGAATGGATATATATAGCACAAGTCCAGTATTCGTGGTCAGTGGTCACATTAGAGGTGATACCTTTTGCCAATTCCATTTCCCTGAGCAGAACAGCTGCAGTGCAGCCACTGTAAACTAATGTGTACATCTGTCCATGACACCAGGTCAATGTCCTCCATTTCCAGTCCCATTTCTATAACCAGCTAAGGGTCAAAATGGTAGCAGAACGAAATTGGTAGAAATTTCCCAGACTTGCTGGTCTATCCAGTCACTAAACCAAGCTAAGTCACCTCCCAGTGCTGTAATCCCTCACCTCTAAAGTTACACTGCATTGTGTGGGAAATCACTTGCTGGACCTATAGGAACTAGTATTAACTTCAGTACACCAAAACCCACATAATGAAGTGATGTGCTTTTCTATTGGAGAAGCAAACTATCATCACATTTACGCTGCAAATTTCAGAGAATACTTCCGCTACCTTGCCAGGAAAAAAATGCCGAAACAACCCAGCATGAAACCCATCACTCTGGTAATTCTATCCCACCTACACCTAACAAAAGCAGAGAAGAAGCTCTTCCTTCCTCTTCTTTTGTGGTAACAAAGAGTGGAACACGATCCCTGACCTTGCCCTAAGAATAACCTGTTGACTAGGGAAGTTATTATCTCTCAGACTTTGTCATTTTTAGATAAATAATTTTTTAATTCATTCATCGTCCACATTGTTTGTCACTTATGTGACAATTATTTTGCCAAATAAGTGTCAATACATTCATTTTTTTATCAGGGCATTTTGGACCATCTCCCTGCAGCCCTCACTATTTGAAGCTTGTAGTGTTGGTCATTAAGGAATTTAAACTTATTAAGTATAACATGTTACGTAACATGTAAGGATTTTCTAACTCTACGCTGTCCTGTTGACATGCATGTTGTTTGAAAATAGTATAAGATTAAATGTTTGGTTAGTAAAAGAGTGGCATAAAAAGAGCATAATAGAGGCAGGAGAAGAAAGTAATTTAAAATAGACTGGAACTCATCTCGAGTTTCTTTTTGGTAATTGGGTGATGGTCACCTGCTCGCCATGTCACCTGCTGCCTGATCCAGGATAATCTGAGAGATAGACATACTGACATTCAGGCGGACTGACAGATAGACAGATACAGACACAGGCTCCTCATCTCTTCTGCTTCATGGCTAATGCATCTGACAGAGTAGGCAGCAGGCAGGCAGAAGGATGAGTAAGCATTTTGAGTGTAATTATATTCGCAAA
Organism: Coreoperca whiteheadi; assembly: GCA_011952105.1. NCBI lineage: Eukaryota > Metazoa > Chordata > Actinopteri > Centrarchiformes > Sinipercidae > Coreoperca > Coreoperca whiteheadi. Next base: position 19,877,690 of record CM022485.1, read on the forward strand.
CAGTGGAAGAATGGGAAGGGACTAGTAACTGACTGAATTTCATTAAAAGTGAGCATGTCCAAACAGGAAATTGATTATCTGACAATATTTCAAGGTTTTTTAATACCTAATGGAATGTTTATTCCTGTTCTCTTTATTAGCAAGCTCCTCACTTACCCTTCACGCTCCACAGACTGATGTAAAACAGCATTTGATAGTATGTCATGTTACTAAACATGACATGCATGGGAATCAGTTAGCTCCGCGATGCTTCTGAATAACCAAATGGACAAACAAGGGCCAAAGTGTAACTGTGCTGTAACACAACAACTTGACTTGTTATCTCCGTCGTCATCATCTTCAACTGAACCCTCCTCTGGGGGCCCCTGCTCGGGCCTGTCAAGAGCTTTGACAGGGGAAGCAGCGTGGGGCCATTTTGTCTCTTTTCAGTTCGCTTTTGTTTCTCTTTGGAGGGCATTGTTGGTATGGACCGTGGGCGTTGTAGGGTGAGGGGGCGAGGGCACATTGACCCTAGTGGTGGTGGGTAGTAAGGGGGGGTTAGTTGGTGTTATGGACTTGGGCACAGTCAGGGAGTGCTGGTCCGCCCCTGGAGTGACATGGTGCCTGGGGAGAAAGGGAGAGGAATATAGGGCGTAGAGTACAAACATGTCTAAGTGCTGCCTTCACTACCAATAGGCCCATAGCAAACAGCGCGGCTGCATGGGTTATGACAGCATATCTGTGGGACCTCTTGTGCCCTCCACCTCTCAAACACACATTTTACCCCTCAAACCATGACTCTGATATAAATGTCCTCAGGTTAAAACACCACTGACACTTTTGGAAAAAGCAGGTTTTCTAGTGCTATATCCGCCCTGGTATAATAATCACACGTCTGAAAACGTCTGAAAATCCTTATTTTATCTTAAAAAAACAGAACAGGACTGTAGAGCTTAGCCCACTATTTAATTTTCTACAGGCAACGTAGCCATTTCTTCACAATTAATCACGTTTGTAGGCCACTTCGAGTGTTTTAAATAAAATTATGATACCACAGTACAGAAGAGTATGAGAAATCAGCTGACTATAAATACTTAGCTTAAATGGACAATGCCAGTAATGGTTTAAAGGCATCCTTCGAAATTTTGGGAAATACACTTGTTCGCTTACTTGCAGAGAGTTAGATGAGAAGATCGATACCCCTCTCATATCTTTCCTGAATATGAAACTGGATCAAGCAGCCAGTTAGCTTAGCTTAGCAAAAAGACCCAAAACAGCTACCCTGGCTCTGTCTAAAGGTAGCAAAATCTGCCTACTAACTAAGCTCACTAATTAACACTTTATATGTCATTTGTTTAATCTATATAAAAACCAAAGCGTAAAAAACAACAAGTTGTGGTTTGTGCAGGATTATTTCTTGGTCAGGAACAGTGACTTCCTAAAGTTGCCTGGCAACATCACAGTAATGACAAGATATAAAGTGAATAAGAATATTTTCCAAAATGTATAAATATTCTTAAGATCACTGTCCTAAACTGGCTCTGTCACTGCTTCGGTCACCAAAAAAAAAAAGCCAGAGCATTACCAAGGATATTTTGTCATGAATTATTAATTCTTTTTTCTGTGTTGCACTCAGTCTACAAGTGCATACACCCATGTACAAAAACAGACAGACACACACTGCCACTTCCCTATGCATGTGTCACACAGAGGTATTTATAACATGAGCGCACAAAGCTGGCTAGTACAACTAGGTTTTCCTGAACCCAGCCTTCCCTCCAACAGAAAACCTTATTTCTCGTTTGCACGGTGATGGAGTTCAGGCAGTTTACAGGCATAACATTTGGCAAAGCGAAAGGTCGTCTGGAGGTTACTGTGTCAGCCTGGGTAAGTGGCTGACCCCTTGGGAAGGGCGGGGGCCACCACACTCACAGAGGAATAGTATGTTGTTGTGCTGGCAAAAGACCAGGACGGAATAGGGCACATCAGAACTGGAAATACTAGGACAGAAGGGAGAAGACGACAACATATTTTCTGTCATTTGAAATATTTTCAGTATCAACATGATGATGTTAAAAGCTCCCACCACAAGTTTGTAAACCTCTTCTCTGGACTACCTTGCTTGTACTTGTCCTGCACAGAGGTTTTTGGTATTGCACAAGACCCATACAGAGAGAAGTACATAGCAGAAAGAATGGATATCGTTTTCTCGTTTGGTGCCACAATGAGCAGCACAAAACTACTTACATATTTACACACACATATATTATATACACATATATATTTACACACACACACACACACACACACACACACAGTAATACCAGGGGAGCCAAGCACCAGCTACTGGTCGATAGAGCGGTCACTCAAGACTGCAAGACCAGGCAGACCAACCTGTGCACCGCCTGGATTGACTACAAGAAAGCCTACGACTCAAGGCCACACACATGGATACTGGAATGCTTGGAAATGTACAAGATGAATGAACAAGTGCATTCATCAAGAACTTAATGGGGCTGAGGAAAACAACTCTAGAAGCCAACTCAAAGCCAATTGCACAAGTCACCATCAAATGCGGCATATACCAAGGTGACGCACCATTCCCGCTATTGTTCTGCATAGGCCTGAACTCCTTCAACCAGATCATCACAAAGAGTGCCTATGGATGCCGGTTACGTGTGGAGGAACCATCAGTCACCTCCTCTACATGGATGACATCAAGCTGTATGCCAGGAATGAGCAAGACATCAACTTACTGATCCTCACTACCAGAATCTACAGCTATGACACTGGAACGTCTTTGGGACTGGATAAGTGCATTCGGAGGTTATCAAAAAGAGGGAAAATCATCAGAACCAAGGGGGTTGAGCTATCAGAAGGCAACATTGCAGATGTTCAGGACAGCTACAAATACCTTAGCAGCCCGCAAGCAAGCGGAAACCATAAGGAGGCAGCCACAGTCAGCCACAGCCAAATACCTACACAGAGTAAGGCAGGACCTGAAACGTCAGCTGAATGGGAAGAACAAGATCCAAGCCATCATCACCAGATACCCCCGCTTGTATAATAAACTGGCCAAGGAGAAGACAGAGACCATTGATATCAAGACAAGGAAGCTCCTCACAATGCACGGAGGGTTTCACCCCAAAACCAGCACCCTGAGACTCTACACTAAGCAAAATGAGGGAGGCCATGGACTTGTGAGTGTCAGAACCACTGTCCAAGATAAAACAACAAAGATCAAGGAATACATCAGGAAGATGGCCCCCAATGATGAACGACTAAGTGAATACCTCAGGCAGCAGAAACCCGAGGATGATGAGAAGGAGAAGGAGGATAACCCATCATGGAGAGAGGAGCCCCTGACCGGCATGTACCACCGACATAGAAGAAGTGGAATCCTACCAGTGGCTGGAAAAGGCTGGACTAAAGGACACCACAGACATGGAATGCCATAACCAAGTGGCTGGCATAATGAGGACACATGATGACACATACCACACCACAGGGGAATTTATTTTTATCTGTCTATCTATATAATATATATATCAGACCATAGAGTACAGTAGAAGAGTGATACAGCTATGTTTAAACACCCCTGGTTAATTCATTTCATTGGGAAACTGTCTGTACAGGATCATGTACTCAAGTTCAACAGCTTGAAATCTTCAGGTACTATCCAAGCAATCATATGGATCAGACAGACAACTTGAAAGTGGATATGTACCTTGATTCATGAAGCTAATGTCTCTGAGGATATCTACATAATCTCGTAGAAAAAGAGAGCAGAGGAAAGTAAACAGAAATATTGGTTGAGAAAAGTTCCTGAAAAATATGTAACACTTTCTCTGTAACTCAAGACAGGAAGAGAAGATGAATCAGGTAGGAACTTTATCTTCATGTCTAAGTGAAGTGAAGGGGACAGTAAATGAACAGTGTGAAAGCATCTGATGAAGACCTGTTGTGAGTGTACCTAAGAAAGGTCTATCTGTATGTTTGCGTCTTAACTATCTATGAAACAATCATGAAACATAATGTGCTGATGTATTTGGAATACTTTTGATGTATTTGTGGTTGGAAGTATGCATGAGAGTGTGTGTATGTTTGTATGCATCCGTGTCTGTTAGTCTGCCCGGATGAATAAAGGGGGGTGGGTATAATCCATCACCAGTTGATAGTCCTCACAAAAAAAGGAACCCTTTTTGCTGAGAGGACAGCCCTTGTGTGGACAAAGACCACCATACTGGGGACTTCATAGGACCCAGCTGAAAAGGTGTTGCCCAGAGTAACCCCATTCACATTAACAGGCATGCTGGCCAAAGCCAGTCATTACTGCTGACTTGGACCAGCCGGGCCACACATAGACCAGCCTAGAGCCTCTAAGGCCATTCACTCTACATCAGCCCACAGGCAAACAGCCTGAACTCTGCCACTGGGGAGCATCTAGAATTGTTAGCATTGTATTCGACGGTCTGTCTTGAGAGCTTCAATATATGCAGCCTTTGAATAAATTTATAAAAAGCATGACTATACAGTTTTAAAGGGCATGATTTGAGTCTTTGCCTAATTATAATGTTGCAATAACCTGGCAATATAAATAGAAATTGACAATGTATGCGGCAAAAAAAGAATTTGATGAAACAACTGGTTCAGTATCTAATCAATCTGGGTCCAAAACAGGTGTGCCAATATGATATCTTGGGTAATAAACAATAGTAGCTAGGGAACGTCTCTTAGACTTTTAGACACATAAGATGAGACACACTGGTGCTACAGAATAACATAGTTGCAACATAACTATTAGTGTTATGACAACATAAAATAAATGTGTTTGCTTAACAAAATACAAAACTGCTGGAAAAAATAGATTTGGAATAGATTGTTTTCTTAGGAAAAGTTTTATATTTGGTCTTGCAAAGGCCTTGGATATGGCAATATTCAGGTATTCGCATTCACTTATCGTCCCTCTACCACTGTTTTGACACTTAGAAATGAGGGTCACCTCTTTCTCAGTTACACAGTGAAATGATGAGAGAAAAGCAGATGTGCTCTCAGTGGACTTGTACTGGAATCGCTGGGGGCTGAAATGCTTCGTTCCACTAATCTACTGAACTCTTAACGGCACTCTGGAAAACCCAAATCTGACCTATATTATCTGTCTCCACTCCGATGCAAACTTGCAGTACAATAGAAAAAAACATGCAGAAAGGAAAAGCAGAGCAAAATAGGGACAAAATACTAAACAGAAATGTTTAAACTGTAAAACTTATTGGATAAAAATCTAAAATCTGTGTTGATTATCTTTCATTCAAATAGCAAATTCTGTTCAATGTAGCTACCTAAACATATTATGCATTGCATCCTGTGACACACAGACACACTTCAGTCACCTACCCCCCTCCTTCCCCCTCTTCCCCTATTTGCCCTCCATCCCCACCCCACCCCACCTCCACCACTGCTCTCCTCTCCATCATGCTCCCTGTGGGCAGGTGGTTGTGTAAATTTAGCCACAGCTAGGTGAGGTGCTTCCTGGGTAGACTGTTGGCAAAGCCACCTTTAGGGTGTTCAAGATGTCAGAGGGAATGAGACATCACCTCGGCTGCCCTGTCAAAAAATTCACCACCTTCCATTTTCCCCATAACCTCTAGGTCCTGGAAGCACGGTGGGTGATGGGGAATGCTTGTTTTGTGTTTTCTAATTTTGCCTGAAACACACCAGCCATTACCAAACCTAGAGCGCTGGCTGAGTGTTAATTGTGAAGCATTACTAAAGCCATTAAAACAGTGAGCTAGGGCCTGGGGAGAATGCATGCTAAAGTTAAAAATCAGAGAGACAGTGCTAAATGCATGTGATACCCTCACTGCAAATGACCCCTATAAGAGGTGGCACTGCAGAGAATGTAAACGTAACACGTTAAAAGATATGAAAACGGTTTTAACTAAAGAATACAGTTGTATTATGATGAACTAAATTTAAAGATGTTGTCAAATGATCGTGGTAATGAATTTCGATCTGAAAAATGTACAGATTAGTAAAAGGGGACTAAATACACCATCCATTAAAGACCTGTTACAATGGGATTCAGAATGCAGACTTTTCATTACAAGGACTGTTATTAAACATGATATTTAATATCAAATGTCTGATGATGAAGACTTTCGCAAAATGTCATAGTCTAGGTGTTTTAATATAAACTCATATTTCACAACAATCTTCTATACAGGCCAAAGATTTTTTTCTATTACTCTTTGGGCAATTTAGCATCACAAATCAATAAAAAAAACTATATTTATTTATTACTTACTATACAAGCATGTTACAAGCAGGTTTAGGACAACCTTTGAGAGTGTACTTTGCATCCATGTGATCATAAAATTGTAACAACCTAGCAGCTCGGGTGGGACAGCAAGAGGGAGCCTTCATATAGTTAATCTTTGGAAAAAGGGAATGAGATGCAAAGAGAAAAGCAATGCATCCTCTGAATAGGAAAGAAGTATGGACTTGTTTTAGCTTCTTAAAGTGGATCATTATCTATGTTCTTGAGAAAGATGATTTGATGGCAAAAAACAAGTACAGAAACAACCTTGTGTTAAGGTTGTAGCTGTGCCTAATATAAAGCAGTAATATCTTTTAAATGCGGACATTGCACATTATGAGACATCATGTTTCCAAAGTGAGACAAATAGTCGTGATTAATAATCCTGATTCCAATAAAGCAAAATAATAATGTGTTTTTGGCTACATTTCTACAACCCAAATACCATTTACAAAATCAGGTAGAACTCCAAAGGGCTGAGGCTCCAAAGATTATTGTTTTAGAGTTGATTGGAAATGGATGAATAATCAATATTAAAAAAAGGTTTACTATGAAGTGTGCTGCACCTGAAGAGTGAATATCTGCAGGTAGCATCCTGCAGGTCAAATAATCAAAATAGAGATGACATTCTTTTCCTAATTTGAACAAAACTGCACCTGACAAAATGAAAAGAATGGAGGATTTTCAGTCCAAAACTCACTCTAAACTTTGCTAAAATTGTCTGTAATTACTGAGCCTCTCTTTTTGTGATTAGAATTTCTGGAAACTTGTCAGGGAAAACAAGAAAAGTGACAGCTTTTCTGTGGTTAGGTTTGTTTGTCAAAAACCTTTGATCACAAAACCACAAAAGCTTGAGGAGACTAATGAGTAAGGATATTAGTTTGACAGTGTATAATTAGTGTGCAATTATGTTCTATGAAGTATAGTTTAAAATAAAAAGTAAGGGTAAGTGCAGCGATGGCTACAGAGGGCTGTTGAGTTGAAAAGAATAACAAAATTGGAAAGCGTTCCAAATGTGACTATCAGCTTCTTCATTCTCCCCAATGTCGAGTTAGGCGTTTTGCTGGGAAATGGGCGGCCTGCCAGATTGGGGCCAAGTCAGAGTTGTCAGGGGATTACAGTTCTGCCTTTCTCACTGCAGGGGGTGCGGAGTGGGCCTCAATTACCCTGGAGCGGCGTGTTTGATTTGGCCCGGCACTTTTGGGGACAGACCAAAAGCTGAATAATGCACCATTAGCAACTCAAAATCCTGCCCTAAAATGAGTCCACTTATGCATCACATACAGTAATTGTGTGTCTATCAAAGGCTGGCAGGTCTACACCAATTACCCTGATAACAACAAAACAATCTATGCATAATATTATCTGCCGAACACCTGTGGGCAGCCTCAAACATCCAACTTCTACATCTCATTTAAAGTCTGTCACCAACACACTGTGGTGAAGAGTGCTGAAACACAAAAATGCAATGTTGTTCTGAGATAATATGGGAAAAACGTGTGCTGGTAGAACTGTTTATTTTTGTATTTACAAATATGGGAGATGGCAGACAGAGAGAGACAGAGGGAGAGAGCGAGGGAGAGAGCAAGGGAGATCCCCCTACTCTGGCTACAGTTGGAGCTGTGCAATTGAATTTCACAGGATATGAGGCAGCAAATGGCATGTAAAGGCTGAAGCGTGAGACGGTTGCTGCCACACGGGCCAGACAGATAAGGGAGGTGTAAGTGAAATCATTAGGTAACTCTGCAGGACATCAGGGGCAGTTTGAGGTTGGCAGGGGGCTATGAGAGCCAGAGGTCCTCCTTGAGCTCCATTGAACACCCACTCAGCCTGATATACATGCACTTACAAACACACAGGGAAAATCACTTATACAAACACAAGCCGCAAGACAAACAAGGGCTCAAGACAGAGACCGGCCAACAACCAAGCGCTGTTTTTTCCCTCCCCACCCACAAATACAAGCACATGAACACACACACAAGGATATGTACTCAAGCACACGTACACACACACACACACACACACACACCACTTCAAACTGCAGACGTCTCATTGAGGTATCAGCCCCAGTGATTGTGTTTGTCCACCTGGGTATGAAAGAGCCATTCTGGCCTGTGTGGAGGAGACAGCAGTGTGGTACAGCTCAAGCCGGAGCCCAGCTAGGCTACGTCTGTCTCAGGCTCTCAGGGAGGGGAGCAGCCAAGTGTGGATGCACCTCATTACCTCACTCATCCACACACCAATTACCCCTAAATAAATACACCCAGCCCACAGGCAGCAACAATGACATCCAGCCTGAAAGGGAAGAAAGGACACCGTTCAGAAAGCATTTGCACGCACAGAAAAGTTCTGTTGGATAATGACAAAAAAAAAGTACAGAGAAAAGAAGCAAAAAGAAGAACATGCAGGGGGCTCCAAGTCTTTTAAAGAGCTCAAAGACAAGACAGAGAAAGAGAAAGAATGAAAAACACTGAACAAGCAGAGTGAAGTGATTCAGAAAATGATAATTTCTTGCTAAATTTCACCCAACACATCCGCAAATGATTGTTGTGGTGAGGGAGGGGCAAAGTTTAATTGTTTTAATGCATGCAGCCATGAGATAGCTCTGCTGCGGACTAAAATGGTGATCGCTGTAGAGGCGACACATATTTGCATGTAAGATGGGCCACTTGGGCTAACGGTAACAGCAGTGTGTCCGAAGGCCAGAGAACACTGGCTAAAAACAGAACGAACTGGGAGCCAAAGAGCTCGATCCCTAGAAAGTTTGACAAAAAATGGCAGGTGTCACGAAATGTGAAAACACTCTGAAGAAATACACTTTCTGGGCAGCCAAAAATATGAGAAAACATTTTAAGCTGTTTAACAGTGAAAAGTCTCTGTTAGTGGAGTGAGAAGGTGAGCGAAGGATGCAGAAAAGGTGTGTGGCAGGGAAAAGAAGACAGATGTGTTTTCAGGGAAGGGGGGTACAAATGAGGAGAGGAAGCCAAGAGTTCCTTCATGTACCCCCCCCCCCCCCACCTCCATGTGGGATCTTTCTGCATGAGTGACTCTGTCATACCTGGGGGACAAAATGGTCTCTCTCTTCCTCTGTCTGTCTCTCTCTCACCCACTTCCTTCCTACCTCTCCTTTTGTCTGTCTGTGCTGTGACTACGCTGAGCAAAGCCTGGTTAGTTGTGTGGTACTGTGTCGCAAAAGAGCCCGAGGACTAAAGGGGTAAAAGACAGGCTGGTTAAAGTATTATCATCATTAAAAATATCTTTTAAGGATTCAAATGAATAAATGTCCTTGATATATAAAATTCTAAATATCAATCAAGGAACAACTTGTACAGTCAGTCAACCACTTTTATCTTGGCGCCCAAAGGCAAAACAGATGATTCATTTCCTACTCTGACACCTGAACAGTCAGGTGATGGGTGGAACTGTAAGTAAGTGAGGGTGGTGTGTAAGGGGGGTGCATCAGGATGTAATTCCTAAAAGGCGGCTCTCCAGTCACCAGGATGTACGAGCACATCCCAAACTTGAAAATAAACCCACATGACCAGAGCCGGTTCACCTGACCAGAGGGAGATTCCTGGTTAACAGAAACAACGGCTGGGAACGTGTCAGTTTCCACGCTGTTAATTCAGTACAATAAACAGAAGGTGATGGAATGGAAGTGAAACGATCAGGTTTATTAGGATTCCTTGCTGATGGAGGGCTAATTGAGGTAGGGCAGACCACGCAGGTATGGTGCCACAGGTGGGTGGAGTAGTGCCGACATGCTGTGGCAGCATAGTCAGGATTCCTGGTGTATAGCTCAACCCTCAGCTGGAATCCCAGGTTTTGTCACATGAAACACAACAGTGTGAATACCTACTGGCCTTTTGCGAACCACTGTCTTTTACACAGGTTAAGCTAGTGTGACCTGCAGCTGGACCTAAAAATAGAAGGGTCCCTTCACCCTTCCTCCCTTCTTCTTCCCTGCTGAACGTGGCCTGGAGGTTCCCCCTGGGAGCTCTAGTGTTTTTAATTTCTTGCACCCTACAACACCTACACATGCTGTTGTCAAACCCTGCAGCACCCTTCAAACACACTGATATACCGTGAACACATCACATTATATTTAACATTTATGTTTCTTGTTTTTATTTGATTAAATGTCTGTAGGCACACACACATTTCAACGTATCAGCACTAACGCTTTCTCAGAAAGTGTGTAAGAAAATGGAGGAAATGCCCTGTCAACTCCAGCATCTGAACCTCCTTCGTAGAAAGGTTTGCGTGACCTGTGAGATTTCCCACAGTACCTGTGCCTGAGAGGAATGTACAGGAGAAATGCAGGATCCTCAAGTACACACCCAGAAATGCTTGATGATCTGCACAATCCACAAACATACAAAAAGACAATCGTCCTGCTTTTGTTTGTATTCATCAAAACATGTCCAGTGCGCAGGATCCGGTATGACAGCCAGTTCTGACTTTTAAACAACATTTGGAAATGATTCTCCTCACTTATGAAGACCTCACAGTGTAAAGTTGAAGGGTTTTTGTAGCTTTGAGATCATTCAGTTCAATATTATGAATCCTTAATATTTGAACACTGCACAGTAGCCCATGACACCATACCACGACTTACAATAATGCACAAATAATGGATTCTTATAACTCTATAGTTTAATGGGGCACTTTCATATGTGCCAATGCAGAGGACTCTCAAAGTAATGTAACATTATCCATCACGGCACTGTGTTGGCCAAACAAATATGTGCAGGGAAACATTCTAGGTAAATTATTTTGTAACATGGATGGTGTAATTCTATTGTTTACTTTGCAATTGCTGAGACGGAGGATAAAATGACTGTCCCTGTAATAACTTTCAGGAGCCTTATCTGTTGAGACAGGTGTTGGAAAAGCTTGTTTTTTGAAAACGGGATTAGTATCCTGTCTGAGGTGTTAAGTGTTTAAACTGTCAGGATGCAAATAAATCATCAAAGCCTTATACATATAAAGTATAGTATAAATACTTAGTATACTAATATATTCTTTTTGTCTTCCCCCAAAGAGTAGGAGAAATGTTCAGTTATTTGGAATATATGCATAAAAAAAGGTAACTTTAAAATGTTATTTTTATTTACAGTTAAATTAACTACATAACAATTTTTATCACAATTGACACATTGTAAACGCATGTCATCCATCCATCCATCCATCCACTCAAGAGAACCCCTCTCAACAAGACATACAGGGCTGTGGTAGGCACACTATGACGTAACTTAGACTAGACCTACTGTAACATGAGTGGGGAGAATTTTGTATGGTGTCAATTTAAAAGTGATTGGGTTTTAATGTGCCACAATGTAACCTCACAATCCGTCATGATGGCACAATCTCAGAATTAGCAGGCAGAAAGCAATGCATCCCAGTTATATGGGCCATATACACTGGCAAACACGCTTACTTTATCTGCCAAATTCCCAAATTAACACCTTTTTGGTGAGAAAGCTCAATTTGGAACACGTCATACCAACACCACAGCTGGCATTCAAGGGTAAAATTAATTACTTCAGATACATGTGCTTCCTCTCAAAGTGGCAGACTTATTTGCATTGAGGAACATTCAGCAGAAGTAATCGATGCACACACAAAATACGGCCACCCAATGACCCCGGCCCCGTCTCAAAGTCCCTCCCCGTCCCCAAAGCCCTGATGGCTCAGCCATGCATGGAGGAACAAACACAGGTAGCGAGAGCAAAATCAAACTGCAACAAAACACAGAAACATGAATGGGAAGCATTACAATGACGGGCTGGATGCAGGACAATGGGCCCGACATTAAACAAACGGCAAATCCCAGGATGGGCTGCGGGAGAATGATACAGATTACAGGCACCTAGTCCCTGCCTGGGGAACAGGGGAGAGGGAGAAAAAAGGACACAATATTGCAATCTGACAGCTGACGTCTTCATATAAATGTATGAATTTACATTCCAATTAGAGGAAATTTACATCTTAATCACAGAGAGCAGTGTGTCGGTCCCTCGGTTAGTGTGTTGCTACGGTAATGAGGTGGGATGCTGCTGTGCTCTCTCATCCAGACAGTGATCTGTCAGCAGACGACACCTCCCTGTTATGAGGGAACTGCACCTTTAAATGCAACAGCCACCACGATCCGGTAATATCCGTTGAAATCTGTCTTAAATACCAACAAGGTGTGAGCTGCCACCCGAGGATAATATGCCAAATATGGAGTTTGAAAAACATCAAACACATCTTAAATACAGTGCAATGAACCAGGAGTGTCTTTGACTGTCACTCAAGCTTTCAGTACTCTATGGCATTCCATTTCTAATTTCCATACTAATAATGGGTATATTATCCTTAATGGTTTGACTTTGTTTTATGGCATTTGAAATGGATGGTGAAGCCGTCGGTGGAATTACTCAAACATTTCATGTCATCAGATCACATACTGCTGTGGTGCTAACAAAGGAAAAGTGAATGGGTGAGATGGAAGGATTGTGAATGTATCATCAATATCCTTCTGGTCATCATTTACACCAATGTAAATCATAGCGTCCGAGCTCACCCTCAAGGAAAGCACACAATGAGTTGGTCAGAGGGCGTGTGTATACTTGCGGGGAGAGAAGAAAGGCAGGGAAGTACAGAGAGTTGAGAGGAAACAGTAAACGTCTGTGGCAAGAAGAATTTTTATTCAAGTTTGTAAAGTCTATTTGTGAAGTGTTGTGGTTAAGTTCAATTAGCAGACAAGAGAGCTGCTGGTTTGAGGTTTTGGGAGTGAAACCACACAGGCAAGCCTAAGGCCTTTTATAAGCTCACAGCAGAAAAAGAACGTAAGTCAAAATGCCCTGCTGATATCAATTTTAATGAGTCCAGAAAAGGGACCATTTAATGAAAACTTTACCATTGAAAGTTTGCTGAAACAACTTCTATCCAGTGAAATAATTTACTTGTAGAGCCGCACTGATTGCTGACAATGCAATCAGGAGGAGCAGATTAGCTACTACCACATAGGAGAGCACATAAATCAGTTTAACACAGTCCTTTGCCATCCTCACGCTTGACTTTAATACAGGGATGTGTGAACAAAAAATTTGAGGTAAATGAGGCATGGCTTCTTTATCACCTACCTCGTAGCCAATCAGGCCTCTCCCGTCAGAGACACTGCTCTAATGGCTGATATCTATGGAAGCAGCCTATTACTGGATACTGCCTGTAATTAAGACAAGTCAGATTACACCAGGCCTGTGCCTCCTCGCTGATATGTAGGCTGCCATTAAGGCCAGAAGTGGTGATGCACTTGTCCACGGAGAAAAGATAAGAGGGCTCATGTGGTAAAAAATAAAACAACAAAAAAACTCAGAAAAAATGTTGCATGTCTGTCCAGAGTAGGTGCCGAATGTGTCCCCAAACATCACATGGGGTGATATGTGGGGTGTGGCTGGAATTCCACTTTAGCCTGTAGGCGGTCTGGAGAGGATGCCAGGAAGCGGCGCACACCCCCTTGGCACTTATCTCGCATATTCTAACCTTGCAGATAGATTCCCACAGTGTCTGTGGACTTCTGTCTAACCATCCAAATGAGATTGCCTATCTTTTTTTTTTTTTGGGGGGGGGGGGGGGGGGGGGGTTGGCCAAT